>VFFE01007016.1:1371921-1629494 GCA_008921705.1 Burhinus oedicnemus
TTTAAAAAAAAAAAAAAAAAAAAAAAAAAAAAAAAAAAAAACTCAAAAAAAACCCTAATAGGTTTTTTTTGAGTGATATTTTGATGTGACCAAAACAAATGGTAGTTATTCTGTACAATACACTCTGAATGCAATGTTTTTGTGAGTAGACAGTGTTTTAAATGAACGCAATTATATAAGCAGCTGAAATATTCATAGTGCCGGACTCTGGCTGAAACATCGCCCTTGTGTTTTCTAAATAATGCGCTTCTCATTGTCCCTATCCTTCTATAGGGGAAACTAGACACTGGACATCCTTATTCTTTTTTCCACATACGCCTGTTTTATAAATTCGTTTTAGAAAATGAAACGGATGTTAGCAGTACTTAAGATCTCGTATATGGCATGTAGTTGAAGCCCCAAAGAGCACGTTGTCCTTATTTGATTTGCTAGTTTTGTTGTAGCAGCACCTTAAACTATAAAAAATGTACAAGTCCTGAGCTCCAAAATCATTTCCACTGAAATGTAGAGGTTACACTGAACCGAAATGACAGCTGCTTAGTCTGGTGTCACAATGTTGATAAATGACAAAAAGGGGTTTAATTATTATTGTTTGAGGGAGGAAAAAAAGAAGTTTCTTTTACCAAAATTTCTCTTTAGTTATTCTCACTTTCTTCCCTTTGAGAAGCAAATACTACTGAAAATTAGGCTACTCGTTTGGATACCTGCCTCCTGGGGGAGTTTTGCTTTAGGCCATAAGTGCCAGTCACTTGTTAATCCCCCAGAAGTTCCTCAGAAGTGCCAGGGGCCAAGGCCATCATTGCTAATCTAATTGATTTGTTTTGTTATTAAACAAAACAAAAATGTGTTACTGTTTTCCCATGGAGTTCTCCTTGCTTCCGAGAAGCGTGATGACAAGCTGTCTGAACATGGCACTGGGCAGGCAGGGATTCCTCAATAATTAATAGAGACTCAGGCAACCGCTGAGGTTTCCTCTTCTCATTTTCAGCCTGGAATCTGGGTTATAATGAAGAAATAATGTTCCTGGAAGGGAACACTGCTGTAAGGTAACGGTGTCTGGCTAGATAATTTTGAGGAAAAGAGATATTTCTGAAATGTGAAAAACTTTGGTTCTGGCTGTATTAAAGCGAGTATTAAACTGCACGAGTGACAGAGCACTCTGCATTTGGTCTGATAATTTCTGATGCAAACTGATTAGTAATTAAGTCTGTCGTTGCTGTCTTGCCGGAATTAGGATGGCTAAAAAAGAGCCATATTTATACTTTACTTCACTCAGGTGGAGGATGAGCAAATAGGAAAAATAAAGTTTTCTCTGCAGGGTTTTGTAAGGGGATGTATTCTTCTAACCAGTCAGGCTTCTAAGCGTTCACAGCGGCTCTCTTTGATTTCCAGTAGTGAATACAGGTCACACACCAACAGCCTGGAGATCCGAGAGGAATTAATAATCATACAACCACAGGACGGATGAGGCTGGAAGGCTCCTTTGGAGTCCAATCCCCTGCTAAAGCAGGTCTCCTAGAGCAGGTCACTCAAGATCATGTCCAGTTGGGTTTTGGGCATCTCCAAGGATGGAGAGTCCTCAGTCTCTCTGGGCAGCCTTTTCCAGTGTTTGATCACCCTTTCAGTGGGGAGAAATTAAAAAAAAAAAATTTCTTATGCTGAAACAGAATTTCTTTTATTTCAGTTTGTGCCTGTTGCCTCTTTCTCTATAGCTGCATACTGCTGAGAAGATAATACCAGTTTACAGTTGTTTTCTCTGCAGTTCGTTATGAAGACAGTGGGTGAAGCTCCCATCCAGAGCAGACCGAAGCCAACGCTGTGCTTGTTTTCTTATTGCCGTCACGTGCTGAAGCCTGCTCGCCGGTAGCCCGGATGTTATTGGCAGCATTCAGCACTAAAAGCGAAAAAAGAAACATAATGAGCTGTGCCCTGCAGAGTGGTTATGTTGGATAATTGCGCTAATAGACACTGTGGATTTTACAAAGGCTTTTGCAGATGAAAATATAGGGCACATTAGTGAATAAATCAATGGCAATACATTAATAGACTATGGCTCCGTTCTCCGCTCGCTCAGTGAAACTACTTGATAATGACATTTTGTTCAGTATATCATTTCAAAACAATAGCAGTTCCGTCACAATTGTAATGACTTGGATAAAACGTTGCATAAACGGAAGGTTTGAGTTTTGACTGTTGATGGAATTTGGGGATTTCAGTATTTGTGGAGAAGATCATTAATACTGAATATCCCAACAGCAGCACAAAATTTGGATGTTTGCCATGTGAGATCTTCAACAGTACCAAGTAGATGCTCTGAACCCTTGGAAGCTGCAACAATAATAATGTGAGGGTTTTAATCTCTTTGTTACACTTATAACTTTGTGTATCTGCTGTGAAGTAATTTGAGTTCAATTTACCTGTCAGTGTGTGAGTAAGTAAAATTGGGCTAGATCTGAAAGATGAAGCAATTAAAGTACTAATATTTTCTTTGAATTTAAATAGCACTTATCATCCAAAGATCCCAAAGCAATTTACTATTATTAATAATAAGGCCTGATTCCTATCTAATGCTTTTCATCAGTATTCCTCAAAAGTCTTTAGCAAGGTGCATGTCATTAATTCCAGTATCAAAATGAGGAAACTGACGCACAGAAAGATAAAAGTGATTAGCCTAAGATCACTTAGTTAGAATCGGGGGCAGAAACAAGGTTAGAAATCACATTTTGTAATTCCCAGTCCTATGCTCTTCTCGCTTAACAAAATTGACTCCTATATACAACACAAGGATAATTATTTTCTAGAATTTTTAAGAGTTGTGTCAAATAATTTCTATTAAAATACCTCAGTATCTGTCATCTTTAGGGGACAATGGTATAATAAAGTAAGGCAGAAGCACTTGACAGATCACAATTGATCCGCGTTGGTCTGTTGAAGGATGATTATCAGCAGTGATTGTGACTTGATCTGGGTAATATACTTGAAGACCGGATGAACTGATCCTGGATGATCGGTGGAATTTGCACATATAATATATTACCTTGAATTTCTTGCGTTCCCATCTTGAAAAACATCCAGTGCTTTGGAAGGAGTAGTTCCTTTCTCCCCGATACAGTAATCCCTGGCATATGACAGAGTGCACCAGGCATTCTTATAGAAGCAGTTAATCAGAGGGTCAAAATCTTTAAAAATAAATACATAAATAAAGTGAAAAATGAACGGTGTTCACAGATTTCAATGTAGACAAAATATTTTATGATGGACACTCAAGTGAACTGTGAATACCATATCCAGCGTGCAGTCCGCAATATCCCTGAGCAGCTTATCTAGATGCTAGAGAGTGAGAAGAAAAGAGAGATCGTGCTTTATTTCCCCTTACCAGAAAGCAATAGTGTACATACAGACCTCAGTCCCTTAGTTTTCAAGCTGGGGACAGCTATTTTTGATGACAGAATCATACTCCTTCCTTAGTATTTTGCTGGTAATGAGAATGTGTAGTAGAATATCTATATTTTCAGGAAGCATTTGAATCAGCTAATTTTTTGCAATGTGTTTTCCTCATTTTTTCTGTTGCTGGCCTGCATTGACTGGTACCAACCAATTATGGGAGAAATAGATATTTCGAAGTTCATCATAGTGCTATTTACTTGCAAGAGGCAGCTAGCACACAATGAAGCTTTTTGGCAGAATCTAAACACTACATTGGAAATCACAGGGCAGAGAACATAAACCAGAAGAATAGTGTGCTGGAAATTACCTAATGAGCAAAGAAAAGCATCAGTGACCAGAGTTTTTATGGGTGCAATTCCCATCAATGTTAATGGGAATTGTTGATATAAAACCCATCTCCATCCTCTACCCTCCCTTCTCCCAACACACATCACCCTAAGTTGAAATTGCAAAATATGAATAAATTATTAGGGAAGAACAATTTCTATGTGCTACTGAAGTGTTTGCATTTTGATTTGTAAGCAAATTTTTAATTGTTTTTAAGAAATGTTGAAAAGGTAATGATTACTGTTCAGGCTCCAAATTATGCAGATAAATGGCCTATTTTAATATGTCATGATAATGAAGTTCCAATGGATCACGTGATCGCAGTGTTAATATTAAACGTTTTGGGCGAGAGGTCACCCTGTGCCTTTTCTGGGTTGACCCCAGCTGGTCTGATCTGAGTGTGGAATCTGAGGTTGCCCCATGGAGGTTTCAGCCCAAATCTCAGCCAATTATATTCCAGTATAATTCCTTTTCTCCTCTGGTTCTCCTCTAGGATCCACCAATCCACACAAAATGATGATTCTCTGCTGTAGCTCTTTGCTAGGGAAAGGGGAAGGACATGCTGCTTGCGCTTCTTCCTTGCTCCAACGTGGTCTGGTACAGCACATGCCATGAGGGCTGCAGGTGCCTTGGTCCTGTTGGTTCCCCGGCGTTGTTGAGAATCCCTCATGCTTAGGATGATGATAATCTCATGGTACTAATTATCATTAGTTCAAACTTTGAAGCCTCTCATAAACATAACGGTGAGAAGAGCTGCCTTAGATAGTGAGACGATGCTCTAGAGAAAAATGTGCAAATAGCCCCCTGTGGTGAGCGTGCTTTAACGAGATGATGCTCCCGAACTTGTTGTTCATATACAGGCTGTACACCAGGCAAGTATGAGAATGGAAAGAATAAAAGGTGAGAAAACATCCCTGAAAACTAGGCTGAAAACTGCCCGAAGGGTTTGGTTGACGTAAGGAGGACAGCGAGGAACTGATTGTCCTCTTTCCTGTACCAGTTCAACTTGTTTATCCTTGTTTGAGTTACTTTTTCATTTGATGGAGAACATTTTTGAACTACCTGTTGTTTGAGGTCTGGCAATTGCAAGGAAAGGTAACCTTTGAAGCTGTGTTGTATCTCTCTTCTCTAGCACTGTGGATGAGAATCAGCATCAGGATGTGATTCTGTTAGGTGACTGGATAAGTGTAGGTCACCATTTCTTCTTTTTTTAATATATGAGTCACTGCCATCCAGCAGATATGCTGAAGCATCCTGGGCTACTTGAAATTTCTATGTAAATTCCACCCCATTCCTTGTAAAGCTAATTACATTGACGTAAATGCGTACAAATGAAATAAAAGACGAGAGAAAAGGGGTAGCTGGAGGATCACTTCTGTTTTCCTGCTTCCGAGGTATTTTTGTTCCACAAACGTGCTTAAGAAAGAAGATCCATAGTCTCTATGCTATTTGTTTATCTAGAGTGAAGTCATTTTTGCTAGAAAATCCGACAACTGGTGTTCCTTCCCAGGCGTTCCCCTGGTCCCTCGCGTACCCATCACCGATGCAAAGAGTTTGTTCCTAATCGACACGCTAACTTGTGTCCTGGACAGATTTAATTTGGTAGGTTTTTGCTTAGCATTTTGAAACTACGGCAGCTTGTTTGAGTATATATTGCACTTCTCCCCGCAAAGCAGAACAAATGCGTGGCTATTAAGCCGGGGTGGTTTCTAAACAGAAAGATATAGTATGTGTGTTTGGGCACTGGGGAGAAACATAATGCTTGGGGATTCTCAAATCAGAGAAGCAGCAAACGCTTGCAGGTTGCTGTGACAGGCTCTGCGGATGACAAGAACACCAGTTCCAATGAAACCTTGCCACCATCATTTGTGGAAATCCTGATTACAAATTTCTACACGAAGCCCTTGCTGTGAACATTCATAGATTAAACTAGACAGCTCCTTTTCGAGTTTTACTTCATCTTTGCTGTGTTTGCTCCTGGGGCCATCTACAGCACATTTTCTGAGATTTAGAGAAAGAGTGAAAAATTACAGTGCATGTAGTGCCATAGGAACATTCTTCAAGATACCGATTTTTATGAAAAAGCAGAGAGGATGGATTGAACGCCAGTCTAGTTATAATTGTAACCACAATATTTTTCAAACTAAAGGCTATCGATTGTGTCCTTGAACCAGTGGTGATTGTTTTTATGAAGCTTTATGTTAACCATTAAAGCTATTTTAATATTTCTTGGTCTAATTAGATTCTTCTATAGATAGCAATTAGGCAAAAGGGTTGCAGTCAGTTATATTGATGTTAGATCAAACTTGCAGCAGTGCTGAAGTTAAATGCTGTCAGCAGTGCTAATCTAAAAATTACGTGCATTACTTACTGTGTGGTTTGTGCATCACTTGTAATCCAGAATTGCCCTAATTATACTACAAGATTATACGTAGGGAACATTTTACCTTCTGTTCTGGACAGCACGGGTACTTTTGTAATTATATTTTTAGTGATCTGTTTCATAACAAATTGCACAATAGTTTAAGGGGTGAAATGAAAAAGGATTCTGCATCTCATTGAACTTTCATGTGGACTTTTAACTAGCTGCATAATATGTACTGATTAACATTAATGCTAGAGCAAGTAATCTTCTGGAAAATACAATTAAAATTATATCATGAGGTGTAATTTTCTATTCAGTCTTGGATTGTACTTCCTGGATCCCAAAATATCATCCAGGGTATGGATTCACTACTTATTCTGAAAAAAACCTGGATCTCTTAGTGTACGTGTGCTGTAGTTCTGTTGGATTTGCTACAGGTCAGTCAGGGGGACATGAGTAAGATTTATTTTGCTTTTGCCGTTAGTATTAAAAGGTTTTGTTTAAATGAAGAGTTTCTGAAAGATGTTCTTTTATGCTACCATCCAAATCTTTTGAAATAACTTCACAATGTTTTGGAGAGTTGAACTAGGCCTTCTTTTATATTTGTGACGGATATTATAAAGCAAAGCATGCACCAAACTAGCCTGCGAACACAAAAACTTTAACTTTTTTTTTTTTTTTGTTCAAGTCAAAATAGAGTAAGATAACGTTTAGGGTATTTGTAGAATGTTAATCTAGGAAAGAAATGTCAGGCATTTATGGCTGCGAGCCAAAGCCCCAAAGCTGACAGGTTGAACCAGTGGCCTGAGTTGGTCGTGACGGCGAGAAGCGGGTTCTCTCTCCTCCCCGGGTACCTCCGGTTGAAGCTGAGGCTTCAGCTTGGTGCGGAGAGCAGAAACGTGTAAGGCTCTCTCTTCTGAGCACCTTGGGGAGAAAAGCTCGTATACGCATCAGTACGCTGGCAACTCTGAGAGCGCCAGGTGACAGCCGTAGGGCCCTAACAGCGGTGAGAGAAGAGTATTGTTTCGTGCTTCTATGGAAGAATGAAAAAAAGCGTGGTTTAATCGCAAAAGCAGTCTGCGCGACCTGTACCTCAAATGCTGATAGCTAAACAGGGAAGAGCCATTTTTGAGCAAGGACACGTTTTTCTATGTTGACAGCGACCTTTTAAAATTAACTTTCACCTAAAGAGTGTAGAGGCTTAAAAAAGCCTTGGCTGTTGTAGTCGTTACTCAAAACACATCTCTATTCGGCACAGGGAGAGTTTGGCTATCTCACTGTCTACATATGACTATTGTATTGAGTTGTGAACGTTTTCATGCTTGATAATCAAAATGCTGATTTTTCTTGTGTTCTGAGATGTAATTATACTTTTTCTTATTCCTTCATATTTACTTGTTAATATCAGGTAGAGTTTAAGCCTGTTCTTTTAATTACAGATAACCCTCAGATGTACGTCCCAAATCGTGTATTGTACCTGTGTGAGCTAGGAGGTAAAATTTCTTTGAAAGCAAAGTAAGAGAGCAAATTTGGTAAAAAAGAATATAAGGCATTCAGAAGCTGAAAAGCTGTCCAAGAATGTTGTTTGTTTTTCCTAAAAGTAGCAGTGGAAGAACCGTTTCTTTTCCTGTCGTAGGGAATGCCGTGCACGCGGTGTGCCTGGCTCTTCGGCACTCTGCCGCGTCAGCAGGTTTCTGTGGAGCGCGCAGCGCTTTGTGTCTGTGTTCAGCAAACACCGTGCAGAACTGCAGGATGAGTTTTTCGTACATTTTTAAAGACAAAACAAAAATAGACTGTCGTACTGTATTGTTAATTCGCTCCCCAACAATAGTGTTTCATAACCTCCTCTTAAGAGTTACAGACACCCAAATTGTTCTCTGCCTATGAAGGCATTGTCTGTTTTCTGGTGAATTCACTTTGCTGGTAATATGTCTGCACGTTATAAAGCCAGTCAGCATCATTAAAATAGAACGCTATAGGAATGATAACTTCAAATGTCTCAGTCTTTTCATGACATTGATTTCTGTGTTGTATGATGAAAGGATTTCAGTAAGTTTCTCTGTCCCCCCGGTTGTGTTTCACCTTTGACGCTTTGTTCGCTACTCGTTTTTGCATCCATTTCAAAATTGAGGTCCTGTGTTTCAGCCCTTTCCGAGGACTTGCTGTCTGTACCTTTCTTCTCTAAACCTTTTATGCTCCTCTTGGTTTTCTTAATACTCAAATACTGAAATAATGAAGGGGAATTTTGTAAACTTCTTGGTATTTTACGTACACAGTTTATCCAAGGTATTTAATTTTTTTAGTTTTATGTAAAAGTTGATAGTAGAGAGGCTCATTTTACCTGGTCTTTTGCTTTTTGCTAGTGGTCCTTAACACCAGTTCAAATAACAAAAGGAGTGGTAATCTCTTTGTTGCTTTATACATATCTTCCTGGAAATCTTGACTACTTCTGCTTCTTCAACATCATCCTTGCTTGATTCCTTATCAATCTAATCACTCTTTCAGAGAGCTCCTGTCTTATCCCTATTTCAGCTTTCTTGGGGTATCTTTTTTGCCCTTCCTCTTAATCTTCAATATTTATCAACTATTTGTCAACCGCTTTTGAAAACTCACATTTATCTTGCCATAGCCGTTCTTGCAGATCCTGCCACACCTCTTCCTCTCATTCTTTGCCGGTTCCCCAGAGAATGTAAACATGCTGCTTGTCCCAAAGGATGCCATTGCCTAGAAATTACTTACTCTGCCATCTTTCTAGATCCCTTGTATTTATTTTGTATCTATTATTTGCAAATTCCTCTTGCTTTTAATAGACCTGTGATGATACAGCCCTCCAATAAATCTAAAACTCTTGTCAAAGCTCTCAACAACTCGTATTTCAATTACTGCAAGGCCTTTTTTTTTTTTTTTTTTTTTGGTCTAAAGACTTCAGAAAGCTGCTCTTGGCTATTGCTTTGACATTTACACTCATGTTTTGTGTCCCACAGTTTGTCTCCCCCTTCCCCACTTTTGAGGTGGTTTATGACCTTTCTCATGCTGGAGGCAGCAAGGAGAGATCAGCTCCTGGCTCCAGTCAGCCGTTCGCCAGCCCGTTACCTTCTTGTTCTGTTTTCAGAGTCTCACATGCTAATCCCTATGCTGCTCCTGATTTATACTCAAGAAAAAAA
Organism: Burhinus oedicnemus; assembly: GCA_008921705.1. NCBI lineage: Eukaryota > Metazoa > Chordata > Aves > Charadriiformes > Burhinidae > Burhinus > Burhinus oedicnemus. Next base: position 1,381,225 of record VFFE01007016.1, read on the forward strand.
CCCCTAATCCTGTGAGTCTGCCTCATTAGTACTACGAAATGCCGTCTGGAAGTGTTTCTATGCCTACAAGAAACTTTGAGCATGATCCAGCAAGTTAATGTGCTGTCAAATAGAGTTGAGTAGTTTCCTTCTGCTTTCTTGTTTGGCGATGTCGTCTTTGGGAGGGGGACTTCTGTCTTATACTTGGACTGCAAGATCTTTGAGAGGGTGACAATCTGTTTCACTTCGTTTGATGGACTGTTACTCTGTGAAGTCCTGGTCCGTGTCCTTGACAAGACTCCATTCCAGTTTGAGCCTATTCTGTGTCTCGAGCTGGAATTTCCATTACTTGGGGAGCACAACTAAGAAAATGTCTCATCTAGATACAGTTTGCTTTCTCTCAAATCCATAAATCATTTAATTGCTCATTCTCTGCAAATCCCTCCAATACAATTTCCCTGTTATTTTAGGCTTGGGATTTACACGAAGCTTCATTTATCTTTGCGTTCCCATGTTCCTAAATCCTTTCTTTCCCTTTTTAATCTAGTGTCCAGGAAAGGCTAGGTGTGCTACTTAACGCTTTGAATTTTGTTCATCTATACATGCATCTGTTTCTCGGTATTCCGCGTAGCTTCTGGTACAGACCTGACTTTTTTCAAAGATTTCTTGCATTTACTTTCTAAAATATTTTCTGGTGTTTTATTGGACGGAACATTATGTAAAAAATATGACTCGAATAGATTGTATACAGAAGTAAAGAGGAAATATGAGGCTCTGACAGACTGCAAACAGAACTTTGCCAATTTGACTGAATTTTTACAGTTCTGTAACTCAAGAAATGCTATGGATCTCAAAACAGAAAGGTTTTGAATAGCTCCATAACAGCATCTAATTGCTCTAGCTATTTATACAAAAGAGAAATTGTAAAACATAGAAGTTCAAAAGCTAGCTATTGCACATGCCCAACAATCTTTTTCAACAATAATTTCATAATGATTTTTAGCTTGAGGACTTTGTGCTGTGCATTTGTAGCAGCCAAATTGACACGATGGAGTGTAATAGCTCCAAAGCAGCTATTACAGTCTGTTGGGTAATTAAAAGCTAAATGGAACGTTGAGAAATGATCCGTACAATCGGATTGGCTAATTTCTTCACTTTTGTAGATTTAAGTCACTCAAGATGATGTTATCATTTTTTTAAAGTGGGTTTATATTGTTTAAACCACCATGAAACCCAATTCAACCTCAATATGATGTTAAGAAAGATGTCAAGCTTTCTTGGTTTTATAAATTTTATATGTATTATTTTCACTTCATGAAACACTTTCACACTTTTGTTGTCCACTGAGTTCATAGTAGAGAGGATATTTTATGTGGAAACTCCTAAAAATATGACACAGCTTGTCTGCCATTACTGTCACTACAGGGGCTCAGGAAAGATAACAGACTTCCCTTTGGTGTGACGTACCTGTAGACAGGAGCTGTTCCAGAGTATGCCTTGGGCTTGGGCTGGGCTGAGAATTGGAGGAGTAGATGTGGCACCCTCACCGCCACTTGCTTTTGTTGTGCTCAGTCTGGCTCTAGACGACCGTTGCGCTAAATGGTGAGGATATTGTAGCATTGTTTCCATGGATATGGAAGCATTTCTTTTGATGACAGGTTTCTTACTCTGAAGCTATATGAGACCTTATAGCAGCCTTCCAGTCCCTACAGGGGCTCCAGGAAAGCTGGGGAGGGACTCTGGATCAGGGAGGGGAGTGATAGGATGAGGGGCAACAGTTTTAAACTGAAAGAGGGGAGATTTAGATTAGATCTCAGGAAGAAATTCTTGACTGTGAGGGTGGTGAGACACTGGCCCAGGTTGCCCAGAGAAGCTGTGGCTGCCCCATCCCTGGAGGTGTTCAAGGCCAGGTTGGACGGGGCTTGGAGCAACCAGGTCTAGTGGGAGGTGTCCCTGCCCATGGCAGGGGGTTGGAACTAGGTGATCTCTAAGGTCCCTTCCAACCTAAACCACTCTGTGATTCTGTGAAAGCATGCAGTAATTTGATCTGACCTGTATATAACAGGTCATTATATTTTGCTGAGATATCCTGTATTGAACACTACACCAAAGTACTTCAGTCTTTGATCAACTAATTGGGAATGCGTCATAGGAACAGAACATGAGACAAGAGAAACCAGAGTACATTTGAGGACCATCCAGTGGCAGGAAAGTAATTAGATAAAATTTGTGCTACAGATTCTGTTCTTGCAGAGACTCTGGGTGATTTTGCCTTTTATTTAAGTAGACTTAGGTATATTTTTCAACTTTCTCAGCTCTCAATTGAGGTATTGAAACAGTGAGATAACAGTTTGTATTTACAAAAATCAATTTTAAAAGAAGATTGAGGTCTGTTAGAAGTTAACTCGGCAGCTGCTCTTTTTGACCAAGAAAACACAAATGTACAGTAATACAGGACTCATGTTGTAAACACCTCCCCTTTAGACGGGCTGTCTCAGGGGATGAAAGAAGGATAATCATGGCACCAGCAATGAAAAGGATCTTAATGCTATCATGGTTACAGTTACTATCTTACCAATATTAAAGATTGTTGTCAAATGTAGTGGACATCTCCAAAAGAAAAGAAAGAGGGAGGGGGCTTGTGTGGTGCCACTGAGCACGTTAAAGTGCATTTCTGCATTGTTCAGCCAGCTGATATTTTCTTAGCCACAAAATGATGGTATAATGTGAACTCTGAAATGTAGTTTTGTAAATACATGTAGATTTTATGTATATAGTTAACATAATTGTAGCAGTGATTCTCAAAACTCTTCTGGCCATAGAAGAAGAGATAACTGCCGTAGACAGGTCTAATCCCTTTGAACTCTATTTTGACTTCATTTTTATTTCTTATAACACACGAGCCTTTAGTTGGAAGTTGGATTTATACCTTAAGATAGGACTTTTGGTCTCATGTCGTGGCTTTAATGATTCTGCTGTCACATTGCAAAGGTGACCCTTTCTGCGACAGGTAGTCTTGAAGGGTCTTCACCAGCTTTTGCCCCGGGAGCTTTTCCGGTGAAGCAGGCGCTTGTGACTTTTAGCCTGAAAATTCCAACCAAGCATTAGTGCTCATCAGCTTCCTCTCAAAGCATGTTCTGAACAAATCTAATTTCTGTCAGTCATTACTCACTCAGCAAAGCATTCCTTCGCTTCTGGACAGCAGCGTTTCTTTAAGACATGGCGTTATCGTGACTGGATTTATATACTGCTATAGATATACAGCAAATCCTAAGATAAAATAAATTACTTTGTCTCCTGAATTTAAATGGATCAGTACCAAAATATTCTGGCTGAGGATCTGACCCACCGTGCCTATATTTAGTAGTGCAATTTTAAACCTGTATATAGACAAAGAGCAGATCTTGGCTTCTGTACAAGGGTGTGTGTCTGCACGAGAATGAATATAGTTTTATGAGTGCAGGTTTGAAAATCTATCTTTTAATTGCAAATTGGAAATGCAGTTTCAAGATTTCCTTTCCTATCCTAGATACTAAAATAATGACCACATTAAACACTTTGTTAGTGCATGGGCGGCCAGATGTGGTAGACAAGTTGGTGGTCAGGTCTGCATTGGTTATCTTTGGAGGTTTATAACCCCAAATATTCAAAGAAATGTCCTAAGGAGAAGGATTTTCCTGAGATGAGGATGGATTGTTTTGCAGACTTAAAAGTCCAGTGAATTTACATTGTAACTTATTTTCTGAATGAAGCATACCAAAGTATCAGCAAATACTCTACACATATTAAATTGTGAAATCTTCATTCTCTTTCATAGAATCACAGAATGGTTTGGGTTGGAAGGGACCTTGAAGATCACCTAGTTCCAACCCCACTGCCACGGGCAGGGACACCTCCCACTAGACCTGGTTGCTCCAAGCCCCGTCCAACCTGGCCTTGAACACCTCCAGGGATGGGGCAGCCACAGCTTCTCTGGGCAACCTGGGCAACCAGTGTCTTGCCACCCTCATAGTAAAGAATTTCAACCTAGATCTTAACTTCTGTAGAAATAGTCGATCTTTTTTCTTTTTTTTTTTTTTTTGAGATCTTTCTTAGATTTGCTTTTAATTATTTTTGAAATAACATTAGGTTATATGCTTAACTTAAATCTCCTTCCAATGAGTAACTGCTCCTACAGCTTTACTTCTCCTAACTAAGCAGTTGCTTTACTTCTAACTAAGCAGTTCTTGCCGGCTGTTGTCAGTTCATTTTGTGGATCTGTCCATCTTAACTCTACCTGGTGGAGGGCCACATCATTTCTTTTTTTATTGATTCTAGGGTCCCCTGAGCCATGCTCACCCTCGTAATTCAGCAGCAAGTGTTCTGCCGCTCCATCAGAGCTTCCACAGAACAAGCTGTTTCTGTTTTATTAGTCTTCATTACGCTACGTATTTTTGCTGATCCATAGGTTGGACGCTTCAAATAGGCTTCATGGTGATGCTGCCGGAACTGTACTTGACAGGTATTTTTCAACCTGTCTAGAGTTAGCCTGGTTTTAGTATCATTTCAGACAGCTATTGTAGCAAAAATTATTGTGCAACACAGACTAACAGTTAGACAATCCATATTTCAGGATGTAACAATGTTAGGTGTGCATTCAAACTTGTTAAAACTCTCTTTGAGTGTAACTTCATTTAAAAATGGTTTCAGCCACAGTTACAAGCCCCAGAGGGAAGAGGACTTTGCCGTCTCTCTCCTCCAGGACAGCACACACTACCTGCTTCCCAAGTTCTTGCTAGCCTACAGAATAAATGGTGAATTAATCTTCTGTGACTGAGAGAAACTTATGGTACATGAAATTTAGAATGCTGTCCAGACCCTTTCAAAGAGGCTTCCATCTCTTTCAGACCTCAGGCTCTAGAAAATTGAACCAAAAGAATATATGTTGTACCTCTGACAGAACTCCTGCTGTTAACTATTTCTCATCCTTTAATTTCTCGGAGTCAATAACCTGGTGCTGATGCAGTCTAGTGTTTTGCTCAGAAACCTGCTCTGAGGAATGCTGCACCTGAGCTGCTGAGACAGTCACCTTCACCAGCCTGGCTCTGACCTTGCACGCGTACTTGCCTGAAACTTGTGTTTCAGCAAGGACTAAATCCCTCCATCCGCGTTATTTTCTCTCCCTAACTTGAGTCCTTGACAAAGCTTTTTGTTTAGACGGGGAAGGACAATCTCACCACTAAGTAACCTGCTTGTCTAATTCTTCAGTCTTACTAATTGCTAAAGTTGTAATTTTAAATCTGACTGCTGGTACCAGAAGGCCAACCGCATGGTGTTAGGTGGGTCAGGACCTGCAAATTCCAGCATCTTAATTTGACCTTTGGCGATTGACTCTGTGCGGTTTTATTCCCCATCTTTTCTCCTTAATTGCAGTTGCAGCTGGGTGTCTAACTGCTATTACAAGAACTGCATTAGAAAAATGGAAGAAGTTATTCCGTGGTGCCTTGGCTCTAGAAGTAGCTATTTGACCCTGTGGTTTTGTTAGAGCCACGCATGAAATGCATGCCTCTGGTGTCTCTTCTGTCATATGTACTTACAATGCTGAGAAAGAACACTCTCAAAATGATGATAAAAGGAAAGCTTCAGAATTGTGATAATTTTGACACATCGTTACTATGATTGACATGATAAATAAGTCAGGTCATAAGGAATAATGCAGTTCTAAATCCCCAACCACATAAGCTTGCTGAGAGGGAAAAAAGGGTCTATTAAATTTTCTGTATAGAGATTGCAGTCAGTGGTGCATAAACAATACATTCTATAGCAACCTGTTCATTGCTCAAGTTGTTATTGGCAGGCACTGTGGCATTTCTACAGTCATTAAAAGAAGCCATCACTATTAATCTCCAATCTCAAGGCAGACAGGTTTAACCTGAAGCTCATCATCAAATAATGGTAACGTATATTTGTGCTTTGTTGAACGTGCCCTTTCATCTTTGGATGCCTTTCCTGTAATGTTATGAGTAGGGCTGAAGATTCTAACCTTCATTATAAAAGTTAGTAAGTTAATAACATGCCTTTTTAAGACTTTTCCCCCCTAGACCAGGGGTATTAATGCAGGGGAGGAGTTTTTAATGAAACCTGGCAGCTCATTCTATGCATCCCCAGCGTTCAGGGTATTGCTTATCTCCAATTTTCTTAGTCCTTGGTCAAGTAAAAGAAAACCAGGCTAAAGCCGTCGGAATGTACACAGATGTATACGTGTATACATTCAGAGAGACAGCTCAGGGTGAGCCCCATCAGTGAGCAGAGGAATATAACTCAGTGGGCCAGAAGAACATCTGGAGCGGTCTGGAGAGCATCTAGATCGAATTTGTGTTAATGTTCCCCCATTAGAAGGAACAGTTTTTTGATGGACTGCTGAATCAAGTCTTCCAAGATATGTCAGAGAGTAATGTACTCACTAGTAATGTACCCCTTCTCTTTCGAGTGGCCTAGGGAACTTAATCTCACCCTGCAGATGCATCTGTAGGTACAAGACCCCTGGGAAAGGGCAGCCGTATGGATGAATTCATCAAGATGCTTCCTTAGGAAGTGGTCCTTGAAAGAACTGAAAGAATCAAAACGTTTTGATTGCCCTTCTCTTTTGCTTCCACTTCCTCAAGGAAAATTGTATTTTCCTCTGGGAAATACAGGAATCTGTCACCACAGACACAGGGGAAACTGTGACTCATAAAGGTTACAGAGAGAAAATTCAATTTATTTTTCATTCTTTCTAAAGAGAAAGTCATATCCCTTCTCGAATATCCCTTAACATCCTCTCAGAAATGGGATGACATCTGTCAGTTAAGCTCTCTAAATACTCTTGTCCCAGTTCCAACTTTTGGTAGTGGTAATCAAGTGATTAGAGAGAAACAAACTCATCCTAAGTTGTGTCTTCAGGAGCCACTTTTATGTGCAAATAAAAAAAAATTAATTCCTACCCAGGAGACTTCCCTGATATAAATTATCTTTGAAGCATCTAGTGTCACTAGTACACGTGGTTCACCAGAGCTATGCTGGTAGCCTTGTCCACCTCGTCTGCTATAGCCAGTGTGCTCGTCTGGCTGTTGACAGCGATGTCCCCAAAAGATAAGCAAAGCGACAGCAGTTTACCCAGCATCTCGTTTAAGCCTTTTGGTTTGTATCATTGATCATAAAGGTGGACATAGGCTGGAAAATAAATTTAAAATTAACAATTTTGAGTCGGATAATTTTCTTTAGTTTTCAGAAGAATGCTCTTTGAGGCAAGCGATATCACTTGCCATTGGCTAGCAAGGGTCAGTCTTAGGCTTTTTCAGGGGTCAGGTAGCTGGTCCTTACTTTTATGCATTTGCTTGGATGCTGCTGTATTTCCTTTCATCATCTGTGCTTAATTTTTTTGAGCTTCTGATGCAAGTGGTTACAGACAGGGCTACCTCAGAGCAGTAAGTTAATGAGGTCTCAGGTTTTAAGAAATACATTCACCTGCCTTGCTGCCACGTGACAGTCTCAGATCCTGAGCCTGCTGTTTGAGCACTGGGTGTCAGGGAGCAGCAAGGGCAAGCTGGTCCGCAAGAGAGTCGGGAGCCTGAGGGTGACAGCAAGGCAGCAGCAAGGTCCTCCCTGACAAGGGACGCAGTCCTACGCTGGCTGAAGAAGAGGTATGCCCAATCGTCCAGTTGTCACCCGACAAATCCATAGTGACAAGGCAGGTCCAAGCTAAAGCCAGGAGGTCAGGGGAGCAAGGTACAATGCTGGAGCAAGCCATACCTACAACATAGCTCAAGTGAGGACCAAGGTCCTGAGCTTAAATGCGGCTCCTCTGTCAATGGGTGGAGGCCCTGCATGAGGTTTCTCGCAGCTCTTTCTCACGCAGCTCCTGCAAGTTAGCTGTTTTCCCAGCAGCCTGACCCCAGGTTATACAGCAGCACCACATCACAGCTGACCTTGACCACAGGCAGCGACACCCAGGAGGGAGGAAGAGGCTGCAAAGCCTGCTGGTGGCTACTGGGCCCCAACGCTAGCCCATATTGCAGCTGGGGATGATGCTCCTCCAACTGCTCTGTGAAAGTAGATAGCAGCCAGGAGTCGATTTTGAGCGTTTGACACTGACTGCATCTTTGTTCATAGGAAAATTGGGAAGGCAAAGAGATGCTGCTGGTTTGCATCTTGGAAGGACTCGGTTCAGAGGCTGGAGAACAGCAGTGCCCCCTGCCCCGGGCTCCTTCGCTGGCTCGGTCTCCGGGCAGGGCAGGCAGCGAGTCCAAGTGCTCACTGGCAGCAGACGTACGCACCAACTGAATGTTCTGCAGTGTTTCAGACTGGTTTTCATTTTGGCTTTTTTTATTTTCAAATATGTCGAATACATACATTTGATCTCTTTGAAAAAGTACAAAAGACAGATACGGCAGAAAGTTACTGTAGAGATTGAGGAGCAGGAAAGCAGATTTTTAACGCTAGAATGTAACCTGCTCTTTGAATGGCCTTAACGTACGCTATGATCTAGGGTTTAGACTTTCATTTGTAATGCTTGTAATAGCTAAAGCTGAGTTAAAGCGCTGTGATGACATGTGGCAGAGTCTGCAGGCAGCTTGAAACAATAACTCTGAGAAATGCAAATTGCCTGTTTTATTCTTAAACGTAGGCATTGCCTACGATAAAACCTGGGAGAATACGCTGTCTTTTTCCCCTCTCCTGTCTGCTGTTGACCAGAGATGCTACGAGTAACTGTCCGGTGTTGTCTGAAAATTTACGGTAGAATTAAATTTACATTGCCATATCGTATTAACAAATCTTTCAACTGAGAACTGACCTGCAAAGGGAGCGTGAGAAGGGGGGATGGCTTCAGAGCCTGCAAGATCCCCGTGGCCATTGTATAGCATCTTCTTCCAGTTGCAGATTGGAAAGAAAAGAAAGTTTTCCATCCTGTATTTGAGTATAGCCTAAAATGTTAAAAGGTCGTCATAAACAGGGCAAACTTTTACCTGCTGTAACCTCATTTTGCTAATGTTTGTCCTTGCCTCATTTTTGCCACACGTAAAATGGAGATAATAGTTCCTACATCTTCTGTAGAGGTCTCTGGTGTGCTGGTAGAAGCAGTTACTATTTTTCAAGAGCACTTTCTACTTCTTATGCTTTCTGGTGGTAGTAAATTGTACTTTTTAATGGTAGGAGTAAAGGTTTTGTGCAGAATTAAATCAGCTTTTTTAAATGTTCCACTTTCCCTCTTTGCTGGGTTTTACATTTTATGCATTTGTATGCACAGAGAGGAATCAGAAACAACAGAAAAAAATCTTAGCATTTAAAAATGTTTGTTTTAAAGCATTTTTGGTGACTCTAGTTCTCCTATATGAGATAAGAAACGGATTTGTTTGCAAGATGCTATTTTTTCTTGTTTTTTACATTGGCTATTGCTATTAATTATTGAGCGATACATGTGATTCACTATAAAATATACAATTTTATGTCCACCCTGCCTGTATTAAGGGAAGGTTCAACCATTTACCGCTTTCAAAGACAACTTGGAGTAGTTTAAAATGATTTGCAGAAGATTCTTAATGCCTATCAGAAATCTGGTCATTTTTATCCTGCCCATGGTTACGAAGCTAAAATTTGTGACCAGCCAAAAAATGAGAAATGCAGACAAACGCTTAAAAGCCCACGTTTCCAGACCTTTGGGTACACATTGAAGTTGAAGCTTGTAGATTTTTGCATTTATATTATTTAAAAAACAAACAAACAAACAACACACACCCCAAAAAACCTGCAAAAAATCACCAACAAAGCCCCACCCTCAATTTGTGCATCACTGCTTGCTGGATTGAGGCGAAGTAGTAAGCAATAAAAGCATAAACCCAAGGCAGTTTCCATGCTGTGTGAAATAAATTGCCTTATTAAACGTATAAAACCCTCAGCGGATATGTCTGAAGTCCCTGCCTTTTGTCTGTGCCATGTGAGAGCACGGGGCAGCTGTTTATAGAGCCCCGGAACGCTGCAGGTTGTGTAGCCTGGGAATGGTGCTGGTACCAGTAGCTGCCCTGCCCAATTTACACTGGGAAGTGCGGTCTTGCCTGTATTCCCTTCCACGTATCGTGTTCTGGGGTGCCGTGAATGCTTGAGTGTGAAAAAGCTTTATTTGTAAGTTATGGCGGGCTCTGTTACAAAGCTGCATTAAAGCATTTTGCTGAAAAACCAAGTAATCCTTTTCTTTTCAAAAGCGCTAAGTGAAAATGCATTGATTTTTATTTTCTTTCAGCAACTTCAATAGCTCAAGATCATTACTATTTTTAAGAGTGATAGAGAAATGTCAAAAATGCTTCAGTTGCACTTTTATTTTTATATATCGCTAGGTTTTGGTTTTTTGGGTGTTTTTTTTGTTGTTGCTGTTTAGGGTTAGAGGCTTTGGCAGCAGTAGGAGGGAGAGATTATGGTTTATTTCGAAAAGCTGGTTGTATTTCTGAGTTTTCTCGGAGATTTTGTGGTTCTGTAAGTAACACGTTTTATTGTCTTAAATTTGGTCTATGCTGTAAAACTCCTTGGCTCCTGAACAGCCACATGGTCTGGCACACCTTCATCTCTTCTTTCTAATTACTCCTGACAGAAAGGAGGGGAGACAGATCAATTACGTGACGCTCCGTAGGGTATCTGCGGTAGCTTGTAGAGAGGTCAGCGCTAGCTTTTGATATTACGTGTGGTTTATTCATTTAGTGTTTTCTTTCACCGAAGGTAGGGATGGATGCACCGAGTTTGCAGAACTAATACCACAGTCAAAAAGCCGGGCAGAAGTCACAAAGCGGGACAAGGCAAAACTAGCTCAGCGGTGTCGGCTAGTGGGCAACCCCTGCAGGACTCCGGTTCTGGTTCCAGGTGCTCGCTGCCGCCACCTCTTCCCATCCTGGCTTCCAGTTTTGTTTTAGCCGCTTAGTACAATTTTCGTCCATAGCTAAATGCATTTGAGGTGTGTGTAGAAGTGAAGTGATTCATCCTTCTTCGTTCTGTGGAAGTAGTTGGAGGAGATGGTGTGCGTATGAGAGAAAGCAAGCCACGGTGGTTTGTTGCCAAGTGGACCCTGCAACGTGTTCTTACTGGTTTAGCTGGTCTGACGTTTGGTGGTTCTGCCCTAACACAGCCCCGTTACCATGCGGATAGCAGATCTGAATAAAACGGGTTGATTAAATCTAAACAACGTCCCTGTGTTCTGCCTAATCATACACTGCCAATTAATTTCAAACTGATAACCCAAGGACATTTTGGAAGGTGACAGCATGTTTCTAAACCTAGGGTTGAATTGACTTCTTAAAACAAAATGAAATAGATGTCACTTGTATCTCAAAAATACACAAATTCATGCACAATGGTACATTTCCTAATGTACTGTCTTCTCATTTTATCTTTCATTTATTCCCTCTAATTTTCCTTATTAACTCTAATTCTGTTGTGACATCCTAGTGTCATATTATGATGATAGACATTTCAAATAAGAAGCAGCACGAAACGCAGTTTTGGATGAGCTGGGAGACAAGAGCGCCCCGTGGAAATAAGCTTCTGTTTTCCGCTACCAAAGCACCGAGTCCTTGTCGTAGGCAGGAGAGGCCGTTTCCCATCCACGCAGTTGGGACCAGTGAGCCAGCCCTTTTCTGAGCCGGGAAGAAGTCAGTGCGAGCCCAAAAGCCATAGTACTCTTAAACTCCTCTCTTATCTGGGAGCCGCAGATAGGAAATCATACGTACATTAATGCAAACAGCATTTGTACTGGCCGAGGAAGGTACGACTAACAATTTATTTTTAACAATGCCGACACTACTCCTACTGCAGAAATACTAACAAAGAGCCTTGAGTAATAACTTCCCCTCAGATTTCTTTTTACAGTACTCGCAGCATTCTCTGAGCGTGCGTTTAGGTACTGTGTATAAATAGGCAGATACAAAAACCTATTCCATCTTCCAGAGAAGAGAGACGCTGGTTTATTCTCACTTCAGAAAATTAAATGCTTATCCATCTATGGAATTATTTTTGAATGAATAAGTTTGTAGACCGTCTTTAGCTGGGTTATTGTTTGCTCTTTTGGAACGTTCTTTGCTTTCACAGTTGTTTTGTTCTTGCTACAGAGGAAATAAAGCAACGTGTATTTTTCTTCCTGCTGAGGTCTGAGGCAACTTTATATTATAAAATAACCAAAGATTGATAATCACAAAGGCTGCAGAGGGAAAGCCTCACTTTATTTAGAAGAACATCTGTGCTATAAAGAGGAAGAAAAATTCTTTCTTTTGATAGAAAAATATTTCTTTGGATTTTGAGCTCTGCTATGTGCGTGATTTTTACCCTGCCTTTTTATTTTACAGTACTCTAAATATATAAATGAAATTTCATTTGCTTCTGAATCTCTGTGACCTGAACAACTCCACTTTTATTAAGGATTGTATCCCTTCATAGAAGAAAGCGGAAAAAGTAGCATGATATGGTCAGGGGGATGGAGAACTTTAGACCATCTGGAGTGGACCTGAGGCCCCTGATAACCTATTTCTCAAAATATTGTTTTGACAAGTCATTCCATATGTTTGGTTGAGTTAGCTGTTGGAAGAAGGCTGTGGGGTATCTTCTTGTTTTTCAGATCTGCTCTCTTTATGTAAAGACTTGGAAATAACAGACCTTTGGGAGCAAGGTAGCAATCTGGATCCCAAAACATGTTTCTCATATATATAAATAGAATGCAGCAAGAGTTGACCTTGAGCTTAAAATGCTGCTCGGTGAGGACATCTTGGTTTGAATAGTAGTTCAGCAACAAAGAACAAAACTGCCTATTTAGTTCAATATTATAAATATCTGTAGAAGTGCTCTCCTTTAAGCCTTCATAAATTGTTCTGTGCCTGTAGCATCTAGGATCTAAGGACAGGTTTTTTTAATTTGGTGGGTTTTTTTTTTTTCCTTTTGAAGTTCAAATGTTGTTTATATGTAGCAAATTTTAATCCCTGGTCTTAGAGTGGATTTTCTGGAGAAGAGCTTTGATCAACACTTTGCTTATCCAGTAACTGCAAAAATGCACTTGCATGGCTCTAACGGAGTGTCTCTTGGGCACGCTTTTTAGATAATGATGGCGGATTTGGTGGCCTGCACACATTTACTGGCACCAAATGTCTGTGGCACAGAAGCCCTTCCTTTCATTGTGAAGGACAAGTCAACTGTGGAACACTTTGAGATCTGCAGAACGCTTTCAGATTTGTCTTTTGCTTATTCTCAGTGAGGATAGGTTTAAATTCTTTCCTCTGATCTTTTGGGAAGTTCAAAGATTTTCAAACAAGCAGCCAGGTATTGTAGATATCCAGGTATAAGGAAATCTCTAAAATCCAGTAATATTTATTACTTTCATGTATTGCCAGGTATCTAATAGTGTTCTTCTGAATCTAAGTTGATGCTAGAAAACTGCGACTTTTTTTAAACTTGGAGCCTGAGATTTAGTATAAATTTTAGCTTTATCAGGACCATTTGTCAGATGATCAGTATATATGTGCCCTTCCAGTGTACTGCACCACAACAGCAGGTTCATTTAAAAAGATGCTACAAAAAAAAAGATCTTAGGAAGTGAGTTGTGATCAATTCTACGTATTTGTTTTATGCTCTACAGAACATACTTAATCTTAAATCTTCCCTGTGAAAATTATAATTTCCCCCAAAGTCACTGGAGATGCTTTTCTTTATTAAGTTCGGTGAAGGATAGATGAGAATGTCTGTATTTCGGGGTTTTTTTACCACCCTTTCATTTCTAAGTGGAAGAGTGTTTAAACTTGTTAAAGTAGGAGAAGTAGCAACTAGATTGTCAATTGTGTCATTTTATTTGTGCCAAAGTGAGGAGTTGAGAAATTATTTATAACAAAAAATAGAAAAAATAAAAAATTTTAAAAAAGCCATATATGAAGATACTTTTGAAAATAGATACCAGCATTTTATTGTTTCCTATTTCTCTTTCTTTCCTGCTGCTTGACAATAAACCAGGATCTGCTAGTGAGAATTGCAACATCTGAAATCGCAGCAGTTCTCCGGGTTGTGTAACACAGCCACGTCCCCAGCCCAGCTTTCCTCCTTCATTTCTTCTCTCAGCTCTTGTCTCACCACTGAATTTTGCATTTCTGGACATTATGATTAACTCGCAGGTCTAGTTTCTTTTAACATCCAATTACTGATGTGTGGTTTATTAACTTAATTTACCTTTATTAAGAAAGCAAGCAGTAAATATCCAGATACGTGAAGCGCCAAGGCTGTGAGAAGTTGGAAGTTCCCTTTTGTCCTCAGGAGAAGGCGACTCTTGCTGTCTTCTGCAGAAACCCACCAAACCCCTGCCAGATCCCTCCAACCTGCGTCCTCCTCCTGAGTACGCGCCTGTTTATATTTTTTTAAAAGGATGCTTCTCTTACGATGTGCTAAAGCACATCATCAAAATAGACAACCTCTTAAAAATCATTCCCGCCGATGAGTTATTTTAACATCTTTTTATAAACGTAGGCATGTTTTGGATTATACCACTAAACCCCGAAGGTTCGGGCGCTGGCTGCAGTGGCGCCGCTCGCCCTGCCGGGGCTCTGCAGCGGGCTGCTCTACCTGCTGCCTCTCGCATGGCTTTGGAGATGACTCTGAGGCTAATGGATCCACTGCCGGGCCATGGATATTTCTTTTTCCCCCCTCTTTTAAGTGCCGTTGAATAAGATTACACACTCTGTCCACTTATATAGCCGATATTAAAGCTATCTGGTGAATTGAAAAGCCACCTGAGTGTTCTTTAGCTAGAATAGCTCAAGGCTATATATTTTTTCATGTTAAAAGCTCTAATGATGTGCTGGATGATAAGTTTCTAGGCAGAAAGAAACCCCTCACTGCGCATGGGGGAAGGTCGGGTCAGTGACAGAGACTGAACTTCTAAATTGCTCTTTTTGCACGAGGAGTTGCGAGAAGGGAATCGCAGAGTGTTGGAGCGGAAATTTGGTCTGCTTTTGAATGGAGCTGCCAAATCATCACGGGGGCCTGTGTAACTAAGCAGTGGCTTAATTTCCTTAAAACTACATGGGACAACACTAGAAATTTGTTTCTGAAGTAGTCCTAAAGTACAAAGTGGGTTTGTAGACCTCGGGTAGGAGAAAAGAGGAGAAACAAGTCTGTTTTGTGGAGGGCTCGCTCCCAAGTAGCAGTTGCTGGGTCACCTGCGCTTAATGGCCTGTAGAAAAAGGGCAAAATCAAGAAAAAGGCCAGTTCTCCCATCCCTGTCCCAGTCTACAGAGCAGAACCGGTGAGAGACAAGCTGGAGAGACTGTGTCGCCATGAAGCACCCCGGCCGCGGTGCCCCTCCTTGGGCACTGCGGTATTTGTTGTTTACAGAAATACATTTTCTCTTTGTAAATCGACTGTATTTAGGCCCCTGTCTCTCATTATGCCCAGGAGCAGACCCTAAAAACTCTCTACAAGGTTTTAGAAGCTTCTCAACCTGTATTTTAGGCTCCGTTTTATCTAATAAAATACATAAAGCTCCTCTTTGCTGTAGTATCTACACACAAAAGGGTATAAGTCATCTTGTGGAGAGAGTTGAGTTCTCCATTAAACTTTCGCTCGGGATAAAACTAACAGCCTTGCAGTCTGTGTGAAAGTCCTTACAAAGGGGGAAAAAAGCTGTTACAAACGTGGCTGTTATTTGTTTAAACATTTGGAGACATTTATAGTGTGATGCTAGCTTTTTTTTTTTCACCCTTGCTCCTTTTCTTTTGTTTGTATATATATCAGTGAATCCTTTCAAACTTGTCAGACAAGAAAAGTTTGGCTTGTTTAGCTCTGTAAAATTAAGACTGCGAAGGAGTGTGCTTGTTTTCTCTAAATAGTTTAGGATATAAACATCACAGAGGGAGAAAACAGCTCTCTAAGTGAAAGGACAGCTTTGGCAGAGCAACAAATGGGGTGCATTGGCCATGAATACATTTAAGCTGGAAATTAGGAGTGTTTTTAATGGGTTGAACAACAAAGCTCTAAGAAATTTTCCAACCAGGAAAGTGGAGATAAAAAAACCTTAATATTTTTACTACAGGCCCCAGTACTCTCAGAAACGGGATTGCATGACGGGATGTCAGAGAGAGGGGACTAGGCTGGCCAGGGAGGTGTTTCTAGTCCTCTGCTCCAAACACAGTTAGCAGGAAGCTCCATACATATAAAATACCTTTTTGCCAACATTTTGCATAATTAATATATTTTTCTCGTTTTGTCCTTCAAGGCTCTGTTTCTGTAATGTGATAGATTTACTTAAATCAGGAATGTGAGTATTTTCACTCTCTTCAAGCTGACCAGCAAGTACCTGAAGTTAAGAGCATTTGGAACTGCTTGCAGAATTGCAAGCTTGACTGGGTAAATCACACATTTTGTGGGTTAATTTCTTTGGGTAACTTTATTTTTCAGAGTGAAATGCATCAGAAATACTGTTGTAACATATATGGCAGATCCCACAGGCCCCGGAGGGGTGGGTGGAAAAGGAAGGAGGGCAGGTTGTTAGGCCCTGCTTCACCACAGGCGGGTCGGCCAAGGTTGGCTTATGCAAGGCTTTCCTCATCGGTTGTTGATGAAATCTTTTGTAATTCCTTCTCTTTACCTCTACACTGGGTATTTAATTTGTGATCTACTCGCTGTATTTTGTTCTGGGTTTTATTATTTTATTCACCTTTTCTGTTTGTTGGTTTCTGTTGACTTCACCTGCAGTGGAATTGAATCATGTGTTCGATCTGATGTGGGCGAAGCTCAGTGCCATTGATGGACTACGTTGAGTCAATAAGTATAACTGACCTAGATCATTCACTTGTTTTGCTTGTATTGTGTTTTGTAAACCTTTTTCAAGTCTGGTGTTTTATTCGTATGTCATGATGTCTGCATCAAGACAAGGACGTGTATATAGGAATCCACTTGCTGTGATTGATTCAAACAGCTAGGCCATTTTCACTGTAAATTTGATGCACAAAGCTAAGATTTTGTGATGTTGCTTATTTACCTTTTTGAGTCTAGAGTCTAGTTTCTCAAAGGTTCAAAATCAGAAATTATGTTAATATGTACACGTTTGAGGAGTCTTTAGATATCCTCGGGTACTGAAAAGTCATAATTCTTCATATACCAGCTCTGTACCATTAGATTGCTAATTATTTTATAAATACATACTTTTGACTCAAACTCCATCTGGAGTTTAAAGTTATTCATCAAACTGAACAAATGTGACCAAGAATCCTCACAGGCAAGTCTCTGTTATTTTTCTTTACATCTAGAACTGTGAGCAGAGACCTGTGCAGTGCACAGTAGTGCTCAGCAGCATCACTTATTTCCCTCTTCTTGAAAATGAATACAGTCCTTGCTACAATAAAAGCGAAAAAATGAAATTGTACTTTTATTATCGTAACGCTCTTTCATGGTATAACCTGTTAATCATCACTCTAATAAGTAGGGAGCAAATAGACAAGCCATGTTTTAGGATAGAGTTTTATGATTGAGAAATACACTTTTTTTTTTCATTATTTGCATAATGCTTCTCTCTTGTGCCCGCAGGTGGTTGTCAGCATTTGCTAACCTGTTGATCAGGCTCCAATTCCTGGTGTGCGTCTTGTACTGCAGAGGGGAAGGGAAATTAATCTGTTATTGATCAAGATCCAATTCCTCTTGTGTATCTTGTACTGGAAAGGGGCATTAATCCATTATGGGTTGATAAGCCAAACCATCTGCAGATTGTACCTGGAAAAAGTGAAATGTATTCCATTAGATAGTTTGTATTTGTAAGGTCTCTTGGGTTTTTTTTTTCCCTCAAGCAATCTTGAGATGCTGTGTAATTGTCATTTCTCCTCTTTTCTCATATTTCGTGTTACATAGGCAGAGATTGCACATTCTTGATGCCATAATGTTGAACTATTTATATGTAATATTTTTGCTATTTGTATTGGACTCGTCTCCTATTCTGCTTTTTTCTAATATCGTTATCCATAATTTGGTAACGTGAAGCTTTGCATGTATCCTGCATAGTAATTGGGAAGGCATTTCTGCATACTGTGCAAGTCTGAAAGTCTGTAGAAAGTTTATGGTGAAGGTTTTCTAATCTTTTGCTCCCGGGATAACTTATAAATCCTTTCAAAGTTCTGTTAAAGTATTCAGTTTCTCCATTAGCTCGATGGTAGTGTACCGGTGATCTTTTCTGTGAAGTGTTTTTCTCCCATAGACAAATTTCATAATAGGAAGAAGTAAATCCATTTTTGGATACTGATTCCCATGGGATTCCTTCTTCACTGAAAACAGGACACTGAGAAGTAATTGCGGTAGTACCTAACACCAAGGGTAGGGACGACTAACAGTCAACATCACGTTGCAGGCTCTACCCTGTACTCAGTAAATGAGGGTGATCTGGGTGATTATTTAGGCAATCCTCCCTTCTCCTGCTCATGGTCACCTTGGTGGTGTTAAGTGCCTCTGAAGGCACTTAAAAGTTGGGACCTACAAGCAAGCCTCAGAAACAAGACTTGTCAGTTTTCTCTCAAGTCTGAACTCAAGCTATTCCTTCTTTTGAAGAGATAAACACTTTCTCTCACCTTTTATTAAGGCTGGTTTGCATCGTATCTCTCTGAGATGAATTTAAGCATACGTTGAAGTAATACTCTTAATAGTCTGTACCACAAACACAAATAGAGATAAACTGCATGCCATAATGTAAAATCTGGGAAACAAC
The DNA here is from genome assembly GCA_008921705.1 of Burhinus oedicnemus. NCBI lineage: Eukaryota > Metazoa > Chordata > Aves > Charadriiformes > Burhinidae > Burhinus > Burhinus oedicnemus. Next base: position 1,399,922 of record VFFE01007016.1, read on the forward strand.
CTAATGTTTATACATTTATGAAAGGGAAAGCACCTTTTGTATCTTCAGTCATATGGCCTGAGTGAGATTTCATCTCTGTTGGGAAAATTAAGCACCCAAGTGGCTTTGATAAAGTCTGCGATCTTTATAAACTGTAAATTATAACATTTAAAATTCCCTTTACCTTACACGGCAATATAAGTAGAGAGATAAAAACACTGTCTTTTCAGAGATGATAGGGCACTCTACATAATTATTCTATTTAAATAACAGATTAAAAATTCTACAGCTCATCAGTATTAAAAAATTAGTGTTATAGACCACTTGGGACAGGTTCCATTCTTGGTCAGAGAGCAGGAGAGAAGGGGGAAGAGCAGTGCGATCCAAGAGCAGCGTCGTGCAGTCATATACAGTCACTGGTGATAAAAACAAATAGACCGTGCAAAAGGTGTTCTCTCTTCTCTCGATAGATCTCTGCTTTGTGCAGAATTGCCAGATTCTCGAATGCGCAGTCTGGAGAGTTTATGTTTAGAGGGCCAGAAAACTCCCTGGTTTTTTCCTTTCCATGTTCTCTTCTTCACCACCCCACCCCCACCCCCCTTTATTTTTCTAAATTTTTGGCTCTTACCCCTCCCTTTTTTTAAAAAAAAAAAGTCTAATGTGGAAAAGTACTACTTGTGCCAATTTACCTTAATATTTTGGGTGGTAAATGGAAGCAGTTCACCAACTGCTTCGTGAGCAGCTGGGGCTGGGCACCACTGAACCAGCTCCAGGATCAGCTCCGTCCACTTGCGAGTCAGAGTCTTTGGTGTTACGATGTTAGTCAAGCCCCAAAGATTGGTTGGGGCTGGTCCTGAGGGCACTTCAGGTACTGGGCCCTAGTAGATACCAGTAATAATTAAGATGGTGTCTAATGAGAAGGTCTAGAAGCATTGGGAAGATTGGAAATACTGCGAGTGCCGTGGCTAAAATAGACACAATGTGAAATAAAGCAGAGCGCCTTCTTTTGTGGAGAAAACTCTCTGTTTGGATTAGGACTCTTGCCTGTGGCAGTCCTTCTGTCCAGTCGTCTATTTAGGACTAGAATTGGATTAAGAGCACATCCATTAAGAGTTCTTCAGTGCCGTTCAGCCTTGTCTCTGCAGCTTCCGACAAGTTTCCCGCAGGATTATGACGTCTAATAGCGAGGCATCCCTTGGCTACAGGTCAGTGTTTTCCCCTAACGCTGAGAGGAGGGGTTCAGAAAGCAGATAGAAAGGAAAGAAGATCTTTTCTTTCAGAAAAAAATAGAATATGGGTGGGAACGGTGATTCCCTGTTAGCATCTCACTGCAACTGTTCCTGTATCCATTTGTGTTGCTGTCCCTTTTAGTGTCTTTAATAAATATTCCTTACTAATGGATGTGAATCGGAGCAACTGAAGCTCAGTCACTGAAACAAAGGATACATGGGAAATTGAGCAGTTCCGAAATAATGTGAAACATCTACAGGGGACCATGGGATGGCAGGGAGGGGAAATGGCCAGTGATGAATGCGGAGAAGCTGCCTGAGGGAGGGAGGCAGGGAAGGAAGAGGTGACAAAAAGCCAGAAGGAAACAGCGGAGACCTAGAAAACTGGGACAAGAAAAAGTCTGATGAAGTAAAAAAGGATCAGTGAAGAGGAAAAAAAAAAAATTCAGTTGTTTTCTACAAAGGATTTTCCAAGAAAATGGCTGTTTACTAACAATGACATTCTCCATTGTATTTTAGTGTAGCACCAGTCAAGTAAAATCTCGTCAGCGTGCTGCATTAGGAGGTAGGAGAGGGATGGAGTGGCTTTATTGACAGCTAGGATAAGAAACTTGGAAAGTCTGGGTAGTTTTTCATTATCTGATTGTTTGAATAGCTCTCTACCTTCCACAGCCAGACTGAAGTCTGATTTCGCTGCATCACATCATCAAAACAAAATCACAGCGTTACTCCTTATCGAGGTTAGGAGCCTGGCTGCTTTGATATTCCAACCTGCGGGTTTCTTACAAAAGGATGAAGTTTTGAAAGGATGGGGTGGACACACAGGTTCCACCTTAGCGCCCTATGGAGATTTTTGCTCTAAAGTAAAACTAAATTCCTCCTTTGGTATTTTGAGCAGCAGCAAAGCAAAGCTGCAAAGGGAGCCCAGGGAACGTCTCTGTTGAGTGGGATTGGGCAGATCGGGGCCAGAGTGGATTATGGCACGTGGTGTTTGTGCTGCAAAGGGAAACTTAAACTGCCTTTGAATGTGAAACAGGAATACGCATGCTGTCTGGGTACTGTTTAGATAATACTTTGAAATGGTGTTGTTTTCTACATGTGCTTGTTATATCTGCAGCTGACCTTTGTAGGGATTTTATTTGGAATCCAAGCCCTAACCATTTTGATGAGCCCTCTGTATCACACCTGTATGAGTTCAGCCTCTCAAAATCTTTATCAACAGCCTGCTTTTAATAGATTTGTTTCAGGGATAGTACGAAATGAAAGTAAGCACTTACTGTGTCTGTTCTTGTTGTGGTTAGTAATAAAGTCAAAAAAATCTTGTTTTCCTAGTTGCAGGTGGGGCAACGTGCACTTTCTTTCCCCTGCTTATCTGTGCGCTGCACAAAGAGCCATTCGCGTACGGTGAACTCCTGGAGGTTGCTACGAAGCTGGCTTCAGGTCTTCGGCTGGCTTTGGTGGGGTTGAGCCATTCTTCAGGGGAGCTGATAAGCCGAACAAGTGGTTTTCCTCTTTTCCAGATGGAGATAAGAAATTATTATTGCCAAATTAGTAACTTGTGTGTTGATCTTTTAGCATTTACTGTTGTAAACCTTCATCTTGAGCAGAAGTAGTGGTGAACAGCAATGCTGAGGTTATTTCTTCTCATCAGCAACAAGCTACTAATCTGATGGCGGCTTGTTTTCTATTTTTTCAATTACTATGGAAAATTCCTGCCATGAATACCTATAAGACCACCATGGAAATCTTCTTAGAAAGTAATGTTCTACCTGATAGCATCGTATTTCCAGGAATGTTGCTGAGCGGAAGTAAAGTCTACCAAAAGCCTGGTTTTTGTGATCCCGTGCGAGTTGCATATATATGCTGTGTCAGGACAGCAGAGCGTGTTTATGGGAAGAAATAAATATGTGCTTACCACTTCCTTAAGTACTATTCGTGCATGCTTGAATTTATTCAGATGTGCAGGTGGTATTCTTAAATATTAAAATTATACTGCACACTTTTGTCTCCCATACTATGCTATTTGCTATCAATCACAAAAATGTCAAAAGGTAAAAATTTTGTCATTCAGTATTCAGAAATCTGTTAAACTTATGAACTTTCTGAGCCCCGTTACCAAAACCTTTGCCTATCCAGTAAGTGAAATCAAATGTCAAATGGCTCTTGGCATGCTGGGGACAAGATAAGCAAAGACTCTTCAATCCATTTTCTGTTCTTTAGGGAATTCTCTTAAAAGAGAATGTCAGGGTTCATACCTTGCAGTTTCCAGTTTCCCACTCTGCTTAATGGGCACGGGTTAGTCTCCTTTGCAGAAAACATTTGATGAACTGGCTTGCTTTTGCATCGGTTTAGTTTTATTTTCATTACTTTCCCCTATAATTTGTTTATTGGATGCTATATCTTTAGAAAATTTTATTACTCTGTTATTCAAGCTAAAAAATAGCTAATTTTTCTTTCCCAAATGAGTTGCTTGAAGCAAAGTACCTATGAACACATGGGTATTTTAATTCACTTACTAAATGTATACGGAGAAAATTTACAAGCAGCTTTTTTACCATTTTTTAAGTGTCTGCTGACTGTTGCATAAGCTAAATTATTTACAGTATGATGCCTCACAAAAGAGTAGCAGATTTGGGTTATTTACTTTCCCGATAAGAAGAAGGGATTGAAGTTGCTGTGATATGCTGCTTTGTTAATTTTATATTTGTTCCCCAGTGTGTAAAATCTTTTTAAAGAACTAACATGAGTATTGGCAGACTCTTTTGAAATGGTGTGCGAGTGGTAAGATTAAACAAAACATGAAAAGGTCTTAAAAATATAAGTCAGCAAGTGCTTGATAAAAATAAAAGTGCTCGACAATAGAAAACCTTTAGGATGCTTAATTTATTTGCTCTCTATTTGAGAATGGCCCCTGCACTCCATCTGGGAGCCGTTCTTGCGAGTTATGTGCTGTGAGTGGTACCGGGCTGGGTATATTGAAACGCTGTGTTTGTACAGTATAATGAAAGCCATCGAAAATGGTCGTGCTGAAGATGTCCCCTTAATGAGGAGATTAAAATCCGCGGTGAGGTTGAAGAGTGAAATTTGCAGCTGTGTCGCTTGAGGAGATCCTTTGCCTGGAACGTGTCCGTCCTCGCCGCTGGCGGATGGACAGAGTCTTCACAAGGTTTCCTTCTGCCCATGCAGGTGCCACGGACCCGTCTGACACCGTGGCTCCCGTCATCGTCGTCCCTCCACAGAACACCAGCGTCGTAGCAGGGAGCAGCGAGATCACGCTGGAGTGCGTGGCCAGTGCAAGGTACTGTAAAAGCAGCGGGGTTGTACGGAACTCATTTTAATGCGCTGTGCTTTACTGAGAAGGACATTGGAAGTTATTTTCATTTTTTTATTATTTTAATGATTGAAGCAGAACGCAGCGTGTAGCTTGCTCTTCACAGTAACCTTATGAATAATCTTGTTTGTGCAACATTACTGAATTAAACCTATTGATTTTTCTGGCTAAATACAGATACAGGCAGTTACTCTCCCACCCGTTACTCACAGAGTAAGGAAAAGAAGCGTAGTGGTGTTCAACCAGCAGACATGATCTTAAGGAAAAAGTTATGCTAAGGGTTAATAATAGTTCAGCTGTATTGCCTCTTGACATGAAAGGTGATATTGGTGAACAGCCTGTGCTTCCTAGTAAATAAATTAGCGAGGATCTCCTATGAAGTAATTTATTACAGATGCTCTCATTTTACGGTGATTATTGCTCAACTGTTCATCAGGCGCCATAACACGGTGTTTACAGCATTCCTCCTGTGTTTCCATCCAGTTGGCCTTGAATAGCTTTGAATTCTGGTGGAAGTGAATAGCTGAGGTCCTCGGATGATAAGACGACCGACTGATTCACTTTCCCCTCGGAGGGCAGAGATGTTCTCTATGCTTAATATTGTTTTGGTAATTGAGTTATAATGAAAGCACTCCCCGTGCAGCTGATTCCCATCGCACTATTTACTCCTTTTGCTTAGAGAAATCAAATTATTAGCACTTAAGTTCTATTGCTGTATCAATTAGCTGTACCTGCATAAAGCCACTTGAGTAGTCTGTAGTCTTGATGTGTAGAAGCTATACGCGCATTTACGTCTTAATAGCAAATGTCAGGGATAGAGGATAACTTACGGAAGTTTTATATTCTGTATGTAACTACAGACAAGAATATTCTGTAATGTACATGTTTTATTGTCATGTTTTTGTTGTGGTTTTGTTTTTTGTTGGGTTTTTTTGTTGTTTTTTTTTTTTAAACCTCGGCAGACCTCTTGAGAGACTGAGCGTGACCTGGAAGAGAAATGGAGTAAAAATAACCAGTGGCATCAGCAGTTTTGGGAGACGACTCACTATCACCAACCCAACCTCTGCTGATGTGGGGATGTACTTCTGTGAAGCGAAATTGAGAGACAGCACAGAGGAACCAGCAAGAGCGAAAGCCTTCCTTTCTATCATGGGTAATTCTCAAGGCAATGTGTTTTTTCGTAAAACAGGCTCTGGACTGAGGTATAATAGGAAATAAAATTGATATTTTAATATTTCATTGACCTTACATTTGAACCTTTCTTCAGAGAACAGAACAAAGGAGGTGAAGGAGGGTTATCTTCCAAATTAATTCAGCTGGTCTTTCCCATGAATATAAATTCATCAAATAGATATTTTTTTTAAAACACTGATGTGATTCTGAATCCCCTGTGAAACTATACATTTAATCAGAAGTTGGGGAAATACAGTAGTAAAATCCGTATTGGGCAGCTTCCATGTCTTGGCTTTTAGATGCATTAAATCCTGATTAACTCCCAGCTTGGTTACATCTAGTTTTAGTATGTCAAGTGCCTGTATTTCCAAAAGAAGCCTTTTAGGAGTACTTCTGTGCTTGTCTGTTGCGAGTGCCGGTCAGGGGGCCAAGGACGCTCCTGAGCACGCAGGCAGGCAGATATCATTACTGAGGTAACAAAAGGGAGAAGAAAATACCATTAAAACCAGTGCTACGTGCTAGACCTTCCGCTCCCAGGGAAACTTTGGGCTATTTTTAAAGGGTCATCGATGCCCTTTCATCGCCTGTTGCCACCATCACCTCTGGGCTGGAGTTCTGCTCTGGCAAGGAGGTGGTCATTTGGGAACGGTAGTTACCGTGTGTGCCATATCCTGATGTAATAACACAAATTAGCACGCTGCACACAGTGTAGAGGTTTTTAGGACTTTTAGAATAAAACAGAGGTTTTGGAACCAAGGCATTTGGATGTTTTAAGCCAGAGCTGATTGTATAAAGTCTAGCTTTTATGTAAGAGTCCCAGTAATAACTGTGCAAGTGTCCTGGAGAGGTTATTGCTCTGGCAAAGATACAAGTGGCAGCGTTGATCAGAATTCACGCACATGCATTTCTGTAGTGCACTGCAGAGGGAATTCAGCGCACAATTCTCTACACTCTTTTAGCCTTCTGGAAATACAATTTTAAAGACTCTGCTGTATGGTCTGTATTCTACTAAAGCAATTTATAGTAGTTCATGGTAAATGAGAAAACAGCTCTTCTCTCTGCACAGCTCTGCTCCAGGTTCATTTGTAGCACTGTGTCTCCGTTATATTTATTACCTACTGGATGAAGTTTGGTTCCAGTCTTTTTCTTTGTACTCTGTTTCTTAGAGTTATTACCTCGCGGCTTCCCTTCCCTTTAAGGAGCAGAGATGGATTTAACTTATTTATGGTTTTGGTTTAAACTCTTCCTTATTCATAAGATTTTATTGTAACTAGTTTAACTTTGCTGCTATGCTGTCAGATCCAGCCTAATGCAATACTTAAAGCAGCCTCTCGGTTAATGTAGAAGATTCTTAAATACAATTACAATAAAACCGAGAAACAATCATTGGGGAATCATATTAAACTAGCAGTGCTGCCTTTCTTTAGTAGCTTATCTGCTCTCTTATTTTTAAATGTTTTATTTATTTCTTATCTAGTTTTAGGGGGCTGTCAGGGAATGAAGTTATGAAAAGGCCTGTAGATAAGAACAAGCAGATGAAAGAAAGCAGAAACAAATTGGTTACCAATTACTTTTATTTCCTTCTGATGGAACAAGACACTTCAGTTGCAGGTGTTTACTCAATGTGTCAGCAAAGCCTGATAGATTTCTTTATTTATGAGTTTCTTGAGCTGCAGGATAGATCTCTAATTCTAAACAGGAAGCCAAATCAAAGGATTAGTAGTTAATGCATAACTTATATTCAGCCTTAGAATTCTTGGATGGATCTGGCTGTTGTTTAATTAGTCAAGGGACAGGTTCTAGAGGAAAGTGCAGACAAGATTCAAACCTAAGGATTTTTGTGGTGTATCATAGTCTGTTGGAGTAGCACTTACAGAGAATCAAGTATGCTTGTCCATTTGCATGCATAAAATATGTGTGGTGTGTACATGTTGATAGTGACCTGATAATGAGCTGTACTTCTTGGGAGAGTAACACCATGTGGACTTAATAAGGCGTCTTAACTAACAGAAAAAGGAAATTGTGTTCATAGAAGAGGTTTGTTTTCAAAGCAATTGGGATAAATCAAATACAGACCCTCAATAGTATGGTAATGAGAGCTTTTGTGGATTAATAGAAAAAATATTTTGCTATTAACAGGTAGAATAGGGGTAGTGATAAAAAGATGCATCAACAATATCACAAATACCTAGTTAACCAAAGGTTTCTTACAAATATATCAGTCCTTGCCTTTCCTAGCTAAGGGAAGTCACAGAACTTGAGCGTGGGCTCAGGTGGTGACAAGAGCTTTATTAGAAGGCAGTGGAACTTAGTACAAAGGCATGTGCTCAGTTCAAATTATTATCTGTGACCTACAGTATTATCTCTGATTTTTTTTTCTGAACAGTTCTGAGAGTACATCTCAGTTTGTAAATTAAAATCACAATATTTGAAAAATCTGAACCTCTAATGTAATAAAGTAGTGTTGCGTAAGCAAGAAGAAAATCCTCTAGTCTTGTGCTGCACTGCAATTTTCTTCTGAATGTGGCAAAAAGCTTTCTGACATCTTCATATTGTTCCAGCAAAGATAAACTGAGGTGGTTCCAAACCTTGGTTTTATTAGCTGCAGTTGTTATAAATTTTTAAAGGATAGCATGTTCCTCAGTTGGCAGAGTAAGAGTTTGGGAAAGATTTGTTGCAGATTAGATAAGAGCACATTAGTTTTATCACTAACAGTTTGAAGATTAAGTAATTTAAGGAGTCTTCTCATGAACAAACCAATTTGAAAACTGAGCTAATCTTAAATTCTTTTGCTCTAGTTCTGCAAGTTCCGTTAGTGACAAATTGGGATAGTCATTTTTTAAGTGATTGTTCTATGGGAAATTATGAATTTTAGAAGTTTAAGAGAATGAGGAATTAATTCCTTGCGCTATGTGAAATCCATACTGCTCTTTAAATCAGATGCAGTCAAAGTAAAATCTGAACAAACTGGGGAGAAAAGCAATTAGAAAGAATGGCTTGGTCTGATGAGGTATTGCGCAGAACCGAGTGTTGAAGCCCTGGTGGCCTGTCCAAAGGAATAGAACGGAATAAAGCAGAATCACAGTTGAGGGCTTCCCTTCTTTTTGGAGCGGTTTTGTACCTGGAAGAGCTACATTAATAGACATATTATTCTCATCTTGGTGTTCCCTAGGGAGAATTTTTACATCCCAGCTAGATGGATTTCTTTCTGAAAATAAGACGATAAGGAATTGTTGTAGGTCTGTGTCTCTCTTAAAGGCTACCCTGGTTCTCATCAGGTATGGATACAGCTTCATGGGATTCAGGAACACACCAGAAGAATGATAACGTTAGCATGGAGGGCCCGCCCGGCTGGGCTCTGAGCGGAACTATAGGGCTATTCCTCCTTCCCTGTACTTCTCCAGGAGCAAGTGTGGAGATGCAGAAGGGCCTTCTTTGTGCATTGCCATTTTTCACGAATCTGCCAGAACAGAAGTGATTTTCCTCTGCTGCTTGGCATCTCCCTACCTTGTGCTCAGATCTCTGGAAAAAATAGCTCTCGTGGCTCCAGCTTAGACACTTTGAAACACTACAAACAGTGTCTTGAAAGCAGAGGAAATAATTTTTCCATGGTGATTATGCTCATGTGTTGTGCTTAAGAAAAGACCATGATGACTGTGTTCATGTACTGTGCATGAGAAAAGAATAAGAGTTTTCAGGAAAACTAGAATATAAAAAGTCTTTGAACTTGCCTAAACTTCAGTTTGGGCTCAAAGCAGAGTAATGTTGACAATTTTTGATTTGGGAAGCCTCAGAGGTTCTTGAGATGAGCGTAGATATGTTGCCTTGGCCCAAAATGCACCCGGGACCTATACGACGGTGAAGTGATGGGAATTCTGGGAAGTCCAGTTCTGCCTCTGCCATTCAGGAGAAGTTCCCCCTTCTTTCTTCTGCAAACAGATGTGCTCCCTGTGCTGCTCTAAGGTTTTAGACCGCACAGACTGCAGCTCATGAAGAAACTAAGAGTACCTTTTCATCTCTTTCTGTTTTAACCTGATATTCATGCAAAGAAAAATCCTGCTTCAAGGAAGATGTTACACCTCCATGTACAGTGGGGCTTCTCTCGGCATGTTCGGTCTGATCTACTGTCTGGAGTTACGGACTTTGTACCAACAAGGGGCTCTCAAGTTTCCGGTTCCCCTTTCTTTTCAGGATATTCACCAAACAAACTAGTTTATGGTAATGCTAGAGAAAGGCTTCCATGTTTAAGCCTCAATTTTCCTGTTAAATATGCAGGCCTGAATTTCTGAGTGATGCAGGAATTTCAGCTTTGGAGGAGCCCCTGGGGCTTTCTCTGTTCTTTCTGACTTTCATGTATGTTGTCTGGGATTAGGTCACACATCTCCAATGCAGCTTGAAGGGTATGTAATGGATGCTGACTGCTATCTTTTGAATGTTAAAATCAGTGACCATGTAACTCTGCATGGGGGAAGTTAGAACAGTATCAAATTTTGCGGGCTCCCAAGGGCTTTGCGGAGAAGGCTATCTTTTCAATGATGTCTGTAGTGCAAAAAACCCCTGAAACCTTCAACAACTATTAAAAGCACGCATTTATATTCAAATATTCTTTCGCCTTTGCTTGTTCTTGACCTTTTAGTTAAGATCAGTCAAACACCAATACAATATCCGAACAATACAGTATCCGTTTCTTTCAGTCTAATATGAGATGTGACCTCTCATTGCACAGCACGCTGCACTGCCAGCAGGGTGAACTTGGCGTAATGGGTCCTTTCCTATTCTAACCATTGTGATTCTATAATTTCAGAAAAATTTAAATGTTTGACCTGATACCAACAGACTACTGTCATTGCTAGAAATCGCTGTGTCTGGGGAGCTGGTGTCTGGCATGTTACATAGTTTGGAAGACATTGTAACTTCGCCACACATTAAATTTCAACGCATGATTATTGCCTACAACAATAAATGTTCAAATTTGTACTGTGTGATTCAAACCAAGCTTTATAAATATGCAATAGAGTCATATATACAGCCAGCCAGAATGCCCCCTCAGAATGCCATCTGACCCCTATAAATACTGCTGCGTTTTTATGGCCTCTCCCTGGTAGTTATGCACCAGGTGCTGTATAGCACCCAAATTCAGGTACCCTGAATTTTTCACTTGCAATTTGGGCTGGGGCTACAGGCCCTCAGGCACACAGCTGGTGTGCGGACGATACATCTGGCTCATCTGAAAAGCGAGGAGCCTAGATTTCAGTTGTCTCGCACCTGTATCTTCCCCAGCCCGAGTTCTGTTGAAGCCGTAGACCCTCACTGCAAAGGACCTTTTGAGCATCCGTGTTGCTCTGTAAGACCACGTGCACGTGGAAAAGCGGCACCGCTTGCATGGAAGTCACTGTTTTATTTCCCTCAAAGCCTGAAGAGTGTACCTACACCAATACTGCTGTGATTCTCTCATACCTTAAATCACTAAGACTAATTTTCCGTGTATATTAGACTTGGGATGCCACAGCAGTGTTGTCCACATGGTATTCGGGATCTTCCAGAATCCCCGTATGAATTAGCCTTGTCTTCCTACCCAGGCTTGTCTCTATCTCCAGGCAGCAGAAGCAGATAGCTAACAATCAGTAAATTGTAGAGTTGCTTCTGGAATGTTTTCTATATCTGTGCTTATCAGGCAAGAATAAGATCTGACCCCTCTATGGGCAGTTGTTGCCTCAGCCTCTCGACCCCACTCTGTCTATTGTGGCGTTTGGCAGGGCTTCCAGCTGCCGGAATGGCTGGGAGAATTGAGTTCAGCCGGCTTTAGTGTAAAGGAAAAGGTGAGTCTGGGCTTGATGAAGACTGGAAATCATATCTGTTGGCACACCTACACCCTGAACGTCCTCTGGGAGTTGTCTGTGGCCTTTAGATTGCATCTTTCTGCTGCTCCTGCTCTTTTTCTGTCTTGTCTGCTTCCGTTTCTCCCTGCTGCTTTCACAAAAAGCTGATGTGGATCTTCCTTTTATACCATCACATCCCGTTTGCTAAGTGACAGCTGTCACTGACTTCAAGTTCCTTGTCAGGTAATTCATTGCTTGATACCTGCTCACCTAAGCATCTCTTAATGTAATAAGTTTCTTTGAGGGTGGCATAACAGCCTGTATGGGATTTGCAGGAAGGAGCACAGATTGTAGGATGGGATTTTGGGAGAGGCACTGGGAAAGCAGGCTGTGTAAATATGCCAAGTGTAAGTGCAGAAGCTGTGTGCAACAGCAGCACAAAAGCAGTGGTCACGGAACCACTGGCATCTTAGAGGTCACATTAAGTGCTTTGCGGCTGCACCGCAGGCCCGTGTTGAAGATAAATCTGCAAATTTATCACTGGTGTGTGAATACGTTGCTGACCTAGGAGAAGGTCTGAGAGCTGGTAGCTGAAGGTTGCCAGGTTTAGAAACTGGCCTGCTAAGGTCAGAGTGCCTTATAAAAGGGAGAGTGGAAGATGGGCAGTCAGGGACTCCCTGAAAGGAGGAAAATACACTTGAACCTCACTGACTGAAGAGGCATCCATGGAAGAAGCACAAAGTCAGAAGTGAGTGTCTGGGTGTGGGGTATGGATCTGGATGCTGTCTTCATCCTGCGCTGCTTTGGCCGCTTCCCACTTTGCCTTGCCTCACGATCAAATTAAATGGCCACAGAACGAAAAATTCAAATTTTATTGTGAGAGATGAATGGATGGACACTTACCTGTGTCCGCAGACAGATACATAGATAAGTAAGGACGCTAGGCTAAAAGTTTGGAAATTAAAAGCCTAACAGTCTGAAAAGTGGAGCGCAAGGAAAACATCAGGCAAGGCTTGGAGGATGGCGTGAGAAGAAAGAGTCTCTCAGAGGAAAAACGTGGACTTAGATGGATTGCAGAGGACTCAGCAACTTAGTTGATCAACCACGTCAAACACTATGCCATCAGTGAATTTCAATTAAATGTTCAGCTTTTCAATTTGTTGTTTAGATTAACACATGAGATCATATGCAATAAATCACAGCTTATTATGCATGTTTATTAATAGCTTTATATCTAGGCAGTGAGGATCAATAATGTTAACACATGTATATTATTAGAATATAATAAATCAGGTAGCTTGTTTTATTGGTTTTGCCGGTAAATAAGTATTCCAGGCTATTTTGCAGCCTCACCTCCTCCTCTGCACAGGATTTTGAAGACTAATATTGATTGACTTTATTTGGAATGAATACAGAATTGTAATATCCATTGGTGCTCAAATGAGACCCCGGTTCTGTACACCCAAGCAAGTATTTTATTATAGTCAGTGGGAAGGAGCATTGGGAAAGGGGGTTTTGCATTCTAATCTGGTGCTTAGTGGTGGCTACCTGCAGGCATGTCATGTCGTCCCTGTGAAATGACAGCAACGCTTGCTATACTATAGGTGGTAGCAGGAGAAATAAGGTTTTGCAGGATAAAATGATGTGATTTTGGTTTTATTTATGAAAATATTAATGTCCCATCAATAATATAAACCACACGTCTGGTTTTCAGACATGTTTGCTGAAGAGGTTTGAGAGGAGGTCAGCTCAGATGACCTTGGATCTTGTAGCTTACTACTTTTTTTTCAAACACGCTCAACTTCCTTAAAATGAAAATACAAGTAACTTGTTCTCACAAGCTACTTATTTCTTCTGTGTTTTCTAAAACTTACTGGTGAGTTTGTCTATGCTATAACAGAACTCTAGTTATAATCAAATAAAATGCTTCCAAAAACAGTACTCAGATGATAATTGCATTGAACAGACTATGACAGTTTTTAGTTACCATGATAATTACTGCGACCTTAATGCCTGTGGGACTTTGACATGATGCTCTTCAATTTTATGCTGCATAGAAGAAAGAGTTACATGACAGCATACTCTACAATTTCTGGAATCTTGTCTTTGTTTAATTAAACGTCTAATATCTTTTCTTTAGTCCTAATGATAAAGTGTGGATTTTTATGATTATTACTGTAACTTCAATTAAAGCATTAAATCTGTTTGCTTTCAAGAAATAAAACAGTTGAGAAGAATTTTTTTTTAATTATGCTGCACTTATCCTCTGATGTGGGCTCTCTGACATCCTATGGCACTTTATTTGACATGCTTCATGCCTTCACGAGGTGGAATTTAGTTTAGCTACTGAAGCAAGCTATCCTATAAAATGCTGTTGTAAATATAAACCTTTATAAACCTCTTGGGAGGGCCCTTCTGAACGAAGAATTTAAATGTTCCATGATTCAGACCTATAAAATGAAAAGTAGCCCCGGCTCTGAGTATTAATTTGCAGTGCAACCCCCTAAATCCTACCTTATATTGACATGACTGTTTGGAATTCATGCTCAGCATAGCAAAAAATTTTTGGCTTTTTTTTGATGCTTTTGCTACCAGCAAAAGCACCTCCAAATAGAGGCAAACTTAGACAAACTGCTCCGTAACACACTGTATTAAACACAATGCGCGTGGAGACTTTAGATGATTAATATCTTCCGTCAACACCTATTTTTCATTTTGCTGTGGCTTTGTTTGTTTACTTTTCTTTCTTTTTCCCTGTTCCAAAGAACCACCATATTTTACGGCTGAGCCCGAGAGCGTGATTTTGGCTGAAGTGGAGAAAGACGTGGACATCCTGTGCCAAGCGATGGGTGAGTGCGCAGACATGTTCCAACTCGGATGAATGATATCTCTATATCCTGTACTGGAGAAAGCATCTTATATCAACTTGGAATGTTTTGAGGCCTCTACATTATTGCTAATTATCAGAGATGCCATGTACGAGGGCGAGGGATGGCCGTTGCCCTTGGAAATTAGGCAGTCCTTTGTAGTTTGGTTTAGACGGCACATTCGTGTTTGTCTGTTGGGCAGGGCAACTGCTGCTCCTTTCCCTCTGGTAGCCTGCCTTTGCTTCATCGTTGTCGCTATATAAGACATTAACGTCTTAAGCCAGAAAATTATCTGGGGTGAAAGTATGGTTATGGAACCCATCATTTGCAATGCAAACAGTCAATATTTTCAACCATTCAGATGTCCTTTTTCTAAAAATTATAGAACTTTTGTACTGAATAGAAATGTCGGTAACTCTGACACTTAAGTGTAGTTAAGCATTCTGCAGGAGGGCTATTATTGGCAGATGTTTTAATAACATAAAAGGCTTCAAATGTCTAGAATTCCACCTAAAACGAAATGGTTTTAAAGATTTCGTTTCAGAGAAATAGAAGCACCACCTATTTTAGCACTCTAGTAAGACAGGAGGCATCGTAGTCTTGCAACTAGAGCAGATTTGTCTGTGTCACTGAATCGCTTTGGCAAACGGCTGAACTTTTTGTTGTCTCACTTTCCCCGATGCCGAGTTTAACAAGCGATACACAGAAAAATGCCATGAGATCCTTAGGCAAAAAGTACACAACCTTGATTAAAAAAACCACCCAAACCTAACAAACAGCCTGTATGGATGGGTTCTTTCTCCAGATCAGAGCCAATAAAAATATTATTTATTGTGTGATTATATTATTTCCTCTGTGATTTAAGCATTTTTTTATGTTCTATGTAGGAAGGAGTCAACACTGTTTTTCTAAAGGGAATGTTTGCCAATATGTTAGTGTGATAAGCAAGCATGTGTGTAAGGGTGCTCTGGCTGATTTGGAATTTCAGAAGCCCTTGATGAGGTCTCTTACGAAAAGGCTATTATAGAAATGAAGCTATCAGGTTATAAGAGACAAGGTCTTGCTGTTAATTAATAGCTTTTTAAACAAAACACAGCAGGACCTGCTGTCAGTGGAGTTCTCCGGGAACCTGCGCTGTTCAACATACTCATAAATGCCCTGGAAAAGAGGGTGAATAGTAAGACGATAATATTTGCCAATTATATAAAATTATTCAAGACAGTCAACATTAAAATGGAATGCAAAAGAGTCGCAGAAGGTTCTGATGATACGAACTGACTGGACAATAAACTGGTAGATGAAATTATTGAGAGAGATTAAATTTGCTATTACTATTCAGGAAAGGTTTGTCTTCTGAAAACATCAGTTCAGTGCCATGCTGTGGTTCAAAATGTTAGGTACTGGGGAGAAAGGAATAGGAAAAAATAAGAGAATGCCACTGTAGGAATCCATGGGGCACCCCCATCTCAAATACTTCATACAATTCTAATCGCTCTACTGGAGAGAGGGATGTAGAAAAACTAGAAAAGATACAGAAAAGTAGGAGCGGTATAATTAGAGGTCTGTCATGGTTTTTGAATAATGAAAAATTAAATTGACTGGAACGCTTTGTGAAAGAGATGACTGCAGGGCAGGTGCCACGTGGGAAGGTGAGTAGGAGAAGATGATTCTGTATTGCTTAGGGCAAGAAGTAGAGGAGGCACCTGGCTAAATTTTCAGGTAGGAGATGTACGATAAAGGAAAGATAGTACTTCTTCAGAAAACATAAACCGTGGAGCTCACTGGTGCAGGCAGTAGTTAAGATTAGAAATAAAAATTATTTGGAAAAACAAACAAAATTTATGGAAGAATAATCCAGTAAGGACTATTAAACACAACTGTGTGTATGCAGCCTCTGGCTCAGGAAATCGCTGAGGCACAGACTAGTGGAGCTGAGAAGGTGGGAATAGCATTCTGTCCGTGGGCTGCTCTTGCATTTTGTGCCTGAGCATCCAAGACAAGACAAATTTCAAAGGAAGGAAATGTGACTGGATAGACATTTATTCTGGCCACGTGCCACCAACTTTATGTTTCAGCATGCGTTATGACAAAATAGCGGTATTTTTTTAAATTGGAGAAGATTTTTCAAGAAGCAGAATTAAAACTCATTAGAGAAATTGAATTTAAAAAAAGCATTCCGAGATGTTTTTGAAAAATGTTTCAATATTACACAAGTCTGATGAATCTCTGGACTATCTCACTGTCACTGAAAAAGCCTATCTGCTGTCTCAAATGTTTTTTATGTATTACAAAAAAAAAACCAAACCCAAAACAAAACCAAAACCTGGAGGAATCGGGAAGAGAAGAGGTTGACTTCTAACTCTTCCTTCTACTGTAACTCTTCCTTTGAGCAGTTTAGCTCCCAAGGGGATTAATAGAGCACTTGTAACCGTTCTCAGTAGATGAGGTCTTATTGGAGCTATGGGAACCCTTACTAGACAAAATTATTTATTTCTGCTGGACTCTTCCAGCGCACATCTGATTTGCTGACGAATGTGGTACAGGAGCACAGAAACTTGTTTTCATGTGGATTATTTTTGAGTATCTATAACGCAGGCTTATAAGGGGCAGGTACTAGTATTAAACACAGAAGAGTTTTGATCCGTTATTACACGCATCTGGCAATTGCCAGCATTTCAAAAGCGGGTGAATGAAGGTTGCTGTCTCCCTGCTCTGAGCTAGGAGCCCGAGTAAAGCGCTAGGGGAACTGCAACGCTGCCCTGTACCTTTGCTACAAATAGGAAGACAGATTGTATTTCCCCCGGCCTCATCAAGTTCTGTGCACAAAGCCCTTTTGCCAAGTCGTGGTGCACTTTGAATGTGTGAGAGACAGATTAATTTCACAGTATAAGCAGAGATTAACTGTAAATAAAATCGCAACTTGCACAGACTAGCTTTATACTTCCCTGTAATGGAGTTTCAGCGCATCGGGCTGCGCTGTAACCGTGCTCTGCTGTATATCTTTCAGCAGTTGCTGATGCTGCCTGCATTTTCAATGGGTTTCCTTTAAATGCTTTTTCTTATTTGCTTATAGAAAGTTTAGAGCTGCAGGCAGTGGTGGTGGTGTCTAGGGAGTGCAGTTAATTGGACTTTAGTTCTACCTGTTTAGACGAGTAGATGGAAAGATGCTTTTGGGATTCCCCAGTAGCCCACTGGGATCCTGAGAAGGCTGTAAAAAATAAATAACAAAAATGACACAGTGAATATTTTGAGTCTTTTATCCAGGTTCTTAAGTAAGTTAAATTTGGCAAAGAGACGAGTGTCTGTTTCACGGATGGGGAAACTGAGCCCCAGATTGCATAAATTGTTTGCCCAAGGTTGCGGAGAAGGTGGCAAAGTCAGAACCAGAGTCCCAGTTTCCTGCCGTCCCTTCTCCTGCATAACACTAGATTAATTTCTCTGTGAAAAATTAAGAGCACCGCATACATGCTGAGAAATAAGCTTATTTTATTTATTATTACTAGTCTTTAGGCCACTCTGTAATCTCTCAAACAGTAAGGTAGGACCGATACTGCTTGGAAAGGTATAGTCCAAAAGGTCTTTAAAGTGTTTTCTTCTGTTCATAATTTTTTTGCCAGAAGTATTTAGAGAGCAAAAGGAGCAAAATTCCTTTGGGGCATGTGGGGAGAGGAAATGCTGTGGGGTAGGTGAGGAGGAGAAGGAAGGAAGCTGGTTTTAACCATTTTTTATAGCCAAAGAGGTAGCAAAATGATAAAATAAAAAGTGTACAACTTGGAAGACAAATCTCTCTGGGAAGATCACTACGGCCCGAATGAATGCTGCTGACAGGCATCAAAGTGCTTAGATAAGATCCTATTATTCAGACTCATAACTTTGAGTAGAGGAAGATATCCGTAACTGAAATGTGGAAAAATAGAGATGGTAATATTCAGTTTGTCAGCTGAGTTGGTGATAGGAAGGTGTATCTCACAGTGATTAGAGGATTAGAAGGTTTACTAATACTGTTAGTAGAATGGGATTTATGGAATGACACCAGTGTTAAAGGTTTGAGTGTGCCGAACGCAGGATTTCATTATTTCCTAGGTGCCTATCAAGTCTAATGTGTGGGAAAATGGAGTTGCTATTATTTAAACTTGAAATCATTTCCAGGCTTCTCAGCATCAGGAGAACTATTCCATTTTGCATCATCTGTTTCTTCATTACTCAGTGATAATTTGTATTTGCCCAGGAGGATTTTCAAGAGATGAATAACACTCTCACCGAGAATTCTGAACATTGAAATTTACGCTAATTCTGTATATGGGCTGTTGTATGAAATTTAAATTATGCCTATTGCAAGCTACTACACTACGTCTATTCTCTATCAGACAATGCACTCTACATAGTGGATTTCTTCCTGAGATGATTACCTTCTAGATTACGAGTACATTTTATTTTATCAGCAGAACAAAAGCATCAGAGGTGATTGTAGTAAATGATACATGTTTATAAAAGTGACAGCAGCAATTGAATGTTGTTTTTCAGTTGTTCCATACACTGTTTGTACACTCTTTCCCAGAGTTAGTACAGCTTTTCTCTGTATAAAGAGAATAAGTACACTGAGAGAAGATATGAGTGGAAGCATAATACAATAGTATTTAACTTTGGGATTTTTAAAATCATAATGATGATACTATAGATCTTCCCATAGCGCTTTTGCTCTGAGAACCTTAAGTCGTTGCCAACACTGCAATGAAATTCATTGTCTGCAGATGCTCAGTTCATCAGTGACATCTCTTAATGCTTCTCCATACTCTGCTTTTCTCTGTTTGGGCAAATTTCACCCACTATTTTAAGTCCGTAGTTCCTTACCTTATTACAAGGGAATGTGAAGCTCTAAGGTTTTAAGTGACGTGTTCAAAAATAGCTACCGATTATGAAAACACCGTGTTTGGGGCTGAGATACCTTAAATCAGCTTGATACCCTTGTGATCCTGTGATTATCCAATCGCACAATAAAATACCCGCTTCACTTCAGATCCCTGCATAGGGCCCTCAGCGTTTGATCCATTAGGGATTTCTGGGATGTAAAGATAAAACATTGTCTGATACAAGGAGTGGGCCGGGAACATCTGTGTATGACTGCTCTAGGCCCCTGACATCTCTCAAAGAAAAGAGAATCCTACGCTATTTGTATATACTAAATTTACAGCCACTTCATCCCAGCTGACTGGGATATGACTGCGGCAAAAATATGTGTGAAATAACTGTCAGGGTTTGTAGAACACGCACATGACAGAAAACAAGAATAAACGGGACTGTAAGTTATATCTAGGGTAGGATTTTTGTTTCTCCTAATGTCTGCATTTTTAAGTAACAGGTGAAGGTTGAGAATGAATAAAAATAATAATAATTTAAAGCTGTCCCATTGTTGGCAACATGTTGTTTGTACATCAGCTCAAACTAAGCTGCCAAATTAGGACTTGAATACAGCCATGTAAGCACTTCATTTTTTTATGTGTAATTTGCCATTTCCTTTTTATTTTGACATCTTAGCTACAGTAGCACAGAAGAATCTTATTTGGGATGGAACAGTCTTATAGACTTGCTGCATTGCCACGCTGCTGCTGTTTAAGTAGCGTGATTCTGGCTTTCAACATGAAATTGCTGTAAATCTTATTTTGTAGTAGCATGAAATATGATTGGGTGAAGAAAGTAATTTGATAACATGTTTTCTCAACATTCCCCCTTTCCCTGTTTGCTGGTTTTATTCCCACGTGTTCTGCAGTGTATTATTACCATTGATAATGTAAGATGCAGCCTCCGTTTATCAAAAGCAGCTTGTAAAAATAGAAATAATTGCTGTAGAAGGATGGGAAACCAGGGATATGACCATAACAGTAGTGGATATTTTGAATACCTAAAACATGTTTTGCAAAGACTAATACTGAAATTATTCTTTTTTTTCTTTTTCTCTTTTTTTTTAATAGGTGTTCCCATTCCCACCCTGACCTGGTATAAGGACTCTGTTCCCCTCAGCAAGCTGGAAAACCCCCGCTACAAAGTACTGCTGAGTGGTGGGCTGCGGATCCGTGCGCTGCGTCCTGAGGACGCTGGAATCTTCCAGTGTTTTGCTAGGAATAAAGCCGGGGAGATACAGACATACACCTACCTGGATGTGACGAGTGAGTAAGCAGTTGTGATACGAGATCGATGAGTTGTCTTGTCATTCCTGTAGGTGACCCTCCATCCATCAGATTTCTCCACCGCTCTGTGCTTGGTCGGTTTGACTCCCAGAACCTTGTTCGTCATCAAGTGTAGCTGCCCCAGCTGTAAGGTACCCCAAAATGCCCTCTGTGGCCTGAACACAATCTGCTGAAGCCTGTAGAAAAACTTTCCATGACATAAGGGGCTTGAGATGAGCTCTCCTATTTCACGCTACAAAAGGGGAGCTTAGTGAAAAGGAAAAAAAGCAAGGTTAATCGTGAAATAATTTTATTTCCTTTAAACTTAAATAATTTAGTTGTAATGTAATTCTGTTCTGAATTTGTGCTACTGCTTCGTGATTGGGCATGGTATCATTTTATCTGCCTTTTGCCTACAACTACATTTGGTAGGGGAAAGAATGAAAGTTCAAGTTAAATGTCTTTTTTTTTTGGCCAAAAAGTCTGATTAAATGTTTTTGTTAATGAAATACGCTCTTCTCTATGGAAGAATTACAAATCCTGGTAGTCTCTTTCAAAAGCAGTTATTAACAGGCATTACTGAGTATAACTCCTCTTCAGGAAGTTGATTTTTAGCTCAAGAGCAGTTTACACATACTGACCAGAATTCCTACTGGCCTCAGAAAATAGATCAGCCCCGGTTCAAGATATATCTGAGAAACTGCAGAAAAAAATGTAATAAAATGCAACTCGGGGAAAATAAGAGAGAAAGGAACTTGGAAAATGTCTTGGATGAGACTCAGGTTCTAAATTCTTTTGGCTGACATTTAAGTTTCAAAGTTAATGCCTTTCTCAAGTTGCTTTTCGTCTTAAAGAACTCTGTTATGAAGATGAAAGAAAATAGTTTTGTTTATCTAGATTTCTCAACTTCCCCCCAAACACTCATTTTGAGCTTTATCTTCCTTTTTCTGTAAGCCATCTCACTTGTACATGTACAAGCACCGATAGACTTTTATTTTCCATGTAGGTAATAAACTGAATTAGACAATTCCTAGGAGATGAATAACGAAAGGTTACAGTCACTGCTGAAAGGTTTTCATGTATTATTGTCATGTCCTTCTCCATGATCAGCTCTATAAAAGTGGATGTAAAGTAGTCCGTGATAATAAGTAAAGGATCTTTCTGATAGCTGATGCACTGAATTTTTTCAATTTTTTGATTCTAGACATTAAACCAGCGTTTATACAGCCTCCAGAGGATACCACCGTTACAGAGGGGATGACCGCAGTGCTAACCTGTGAAGTTTCAGGGGCTCCAAAACCGGCCATCTCATGGAAGAAAGGTAGCCAGTTATGCAGTTGCTGTGGAAAAGCTGTAATTCACAGTTTCTTGTCCATTCCTATTATTGAGATTCTGTAGATCCATTTAGTGCCCGTTTCTTCATTTCTCTGGTTCTGCGAGCAGAGGGTTTGTTGCGGGGCTGTTGTGAGCCAGTGGCCTGGATAGGCTGTAATAGTCTTTTGGAAGAACCAGAATTGCAATGCTTAATCCGTGCAGTCTACGTGACACTAATCATGCCGGTTTTCCCTTCTGTGTTTCAGGAAACCGGGTCTTAGCCAGTGGCTCAGTTCAGATTCCTCGGTTCATTCTTCTCGAATCTGGAGGGCTCCAGATAACACCCGTTTTCCTTCAGGATGCCGGCAATTATACATGCTGTGCAGCCAACTCTGAAGGAGCTCTGAATGCTTTTGTGATGCTGACAGTGTGGAGTAAGGATAATGCTTTGTTTAAAGTCTAACTTTAATCAAGTATTAATCAGTTTTTGTTGTATGCTCAGGAAGTTTTCATATGTAATTATGCTTTTCTAGTTAATAGAGATACTTGTATGATTTAATAGGAATAATGTATCTATTTTAGGAAACCTCTCACAAATACCCTTTTTGTTTGTATAATTATGCATGTAAACTTTTATATTTTGTGAAAGGCAGTGTATTTAAATAGAGCTTCGATCACAATTACAATTTTACTCCGGTTTTGCCTTGGCGAATCTCGCATTGCAGATCAGACCTTTTAACTTGTAGATTTGGCTGTTTGCAGGCGGCTCCTGCCTCCGGGAGCCTGCAGGCGGTACAGACCAGCCCACCCTGCCGCCAAGGCTGTGGCCCCAGTTACAATGGATACGATTTTCCTCCTACCTTTGTATTTCTTTGTGGCCCTGGGCACTGTTGGAAACCAAACCCAAGTACAGCAGACTTGAGCTAGTCTCTCATGCTACAGATTGGCACGGTACAGGGCAACCCAGGAAATTATTTTGCCCTTCACCGTTTGTCCTTGATCTCTATTTTTTTATTTCCCCTGTTGGGGAAAAAGAGTCTGATCCAACAGGTTCCCCTGTGTTACTCCTAAGTGAGTTAAATTTAAGTGTGACGTGTTTTTTGCTACTAAAG
Source organism: Burhinus oedicnemus (assembly GCA_008921705.1). Taxonomy (NCBI): domain Eukaryota; kingdom Metazoa; phylum Chordata; class Aves; order Charadriiformes; family Burhinidae; genus Burhinus; species Burhinus oedicnemus. Next base: position 1,422,910 of record VFFE01007016.1, read on the forward strand.
GTAGGAAGTAATGATTCCTGAGCTGGGACTAAAAATAATCAAAAACAAGGAAGATGATGATGATAAATATAGAAGTGTTGTGGCCCTCCCTCCTTTCCTCTGCTTGAAGTCCTGATTATGCTGCTGATGCGTGGTGCATATTTGACATTTGTTAATCCCAAAACTGTGCAAGTTAAATCAGCAAAAGTTTCCTTTTGAATACGGGAATACCTGAAAACAACACTGGTAGTAAATGTAATATACTTGTGTCATATTGCCATCTTGTTTATAGCTTATTGATGATATAGAGTTGGTATTCATATCAGGATGTTGTAAACTAAACGATATCCAGGCGTACGGATCAAGCAAAGGAGATCCTTCCTATTAATTCTCAAAGGCACAGTTCTTAAATGTGTTAAAGATAGTCCCTGTTCATTGTACTGCATTCAAGGGGGAAAAGAAAAGGGAATATGACCTAATATTTGTGTAGCAACGGCACCATTATAAAGCTAGAAGGCATACATATGTACATCAGGAATAATGCTAAAAATTCCATGCTATTAGAGTTAGCTTTTGATTTTGCTGATGATTCCTTCTTGTGCATGTATGAGATATCTCGGTAGAGGCTGATTATCTCTGTAGGGATTTGGGACTGATTAACATTATCCACATATCTTCCATACTCATCCTTGTTGTCTACCTGCTTCAGCTGATGCTATCTGCTGCGGCTGCTGTGTGTTAAGCATAATAGAGATCTTTCACACCAGATCTGGTTGCTGTAGTTACAGCAATTATTGTGTTCTGGGTCTTCAGGAGGTGCTTGGATAAAGATGTTTTGAAACATTTCAGTAAACAGCATGTCTGTCTTATACAGAAAACTCAGACTACCAGGAGCTCCTCCTCCTTTAACCTCTTTCCTGAATTTGACGAGATTGTAGGGTGCCATTTAAGTTTTCCTCTTTCTGGATATTTTTCTAGCGTATTCTTCCTTGTGCAGATTTTCTTTGGTTTTGTTTTTGTTTTGCCTGCTGCAAGCAGTGTGACTTGTTTCCTGACTATATGTGCATTTGGATTCATTCGTAATGCATTACCAACACACTTGCTGCCTTAGGACTTCAGGGAGTTGCCGTAGATGCTTTACCACAAGACAAGTGAGAGTTAGTACAGCTTTAGCACTCTTCCTACTCAGATCACTGCCGGCTCGGACTCCTGCCCTCTGCTGCTTTTGCTTCTCTGCACCCCGCAGCGTACCACCTCTTCTTGACACAATGACATTAGAGGGAGGGGAGCCGTCACAGCAAAGACTTGAAGAGGAATGGCCTGCTTGCTTTGAGTGACAAATGTTCAGTTGCCCGCTCTCTGAGCGAATACCCAAGTCAAAAAGCTGTAATTTCACCTGAACTATGGCTTGTGTTCCTTTCAGATCGCACGTTCATTGTTCACCCTCCTGAGGACAGCACTGTGATCAAAGGAACCACAGCCACTCTGCGATGCGAAGCAACTCATGATCCTAGAATTTCAATCAGGTTGGTGGTGTCAGTTCTTGTTTGTGTGGTTTATCCAAGCTTAATTTTATAAGCTATATGAATAGCATTAGGTGAAAAGTTTCAGGACCCCAGATTTTAACACCAGACCCCTGATTACTGCATTATAAGGTTATACGCTGTATCATTAATCATATAAATCCCATCTTCCATTTCAGCCTTATGTATTATTTACAATGAGCTATGTTCCACTTCATGACTTCAATACAGCCTTCCATGATTTTACTGTCAAGGTTAATACACTATCAATAAAACCAACTTGTCAGAAGCTGATACTTAATGAGAGTAAAAGCTGAAGAGCAAGAATAGGATTTCAGAAGTGTTTACATTGGGGTGCTTGAAGGCAACACAAGAGATGCCCAAGTTCTTGGAAACAACTCAATAACTAGGGGCTATATTCTGCTTCAACTGTGTAAAGGAAAACAGAATTTGTCTGAACTATTAAAATTTGCACTAGAACGTTTAGAGGAAGCTCACCATTTTAAAATAAAATTACCATGAAAATTTATGTAGTCTGAAAGCAACACAAATGAAAAAAAAAATGCAAGGAACAGCTTGGAGGGTGCTAAAAGGGTGAACTGCAGAAAGAACTTCAGAAAGAGAAATACAGATGTAGAAATTTCGTGTAGAGATACTTAATTGTAAGACCATGGGCTATACATATCTGACATGTTGGTATGCGTGTGTTTTAATGGATGGGCTCTAGTAAACCTTGTCACGGCAGTTTAAGATGTTGCTGATTTGGGGCAGTCTAAGGTTATTACAGTCTTAGCGGAGATGGGCCAACACCGCAGCTGTTAGCTGCAGAGTATGATGTTCTAGTTTAAAATGCCGACAAAGGTGGACTTTAGAACTTGGGCATAAGCACCTCACCTTTTCCATGTAAAATATATAGTATCGTTTATAAAATATAGAGTAACTTGGATGCAGTTACGTGTCTCATTCTGATCACGGATCTAAAACTAAAATTTGTAAAAGGAAGTAACCATAGGGGGCTGTAATTTTTAATGTGTGATTACAGAAGCTGATACCTTACAGCACAGTTCGAATACATCTATTTTGAAGTTCTTGTGAGTAATTATTAACTGAAGCATTGTAATACTCAGGTATGTTTGGAAGAAGGACAGTGTTGTAATAAATCCATCCAGCAGTTCCAGGATCACAGTAGAGAAAGATGGGACGCTCCTCATCAGCCAGACGTGGTCAGGTGACATTGGAGACTATACCTGTGAGGTCATTTCTTTTGGAGGAAACGACTCCAGAATGGCTCGACTAGAAGTGATGTGAGTGTTCCATCTTAAATATACACTATGCTTGGTTTCAGGTACCCTTGGGCATTTTTCTAGCATCTCAATCTAGGAGATCTGGGTAGTCTGTAAGTTTGATTTTTGGTGTGGTTTTCTTTCAGGGGAAATTAAGCCTGGTTCATTCCTAATTAAATTGCCTTGAAATGTCCTCCCTTTTGCATGCGGCCACACTGCTTGGACTTCCAAGGAACTGGAGCCTTGGAAGTTACTTCCAAGTAACTGCATCTCTCTGAATCACCATGTGTACGTGTCCATCTGGTTGGACGATTGAGCTCAAGGCATAACGATTAAGAGGTTACAGTCCACCTGAAGCCAGTAACAAGTGAACTGCTGCAGGGGAATCTTATTGGACATGTCCTGCTCAGCATTGTTATCGGTGATCTGAAGGAGGTGTTGGAGTTCGTGTTCATCAAGTGGAACAAAATGGGTGAGGGACAGTTGAGATACACTCGAGGGCAGGGCCACCATTCAGAGAGACTTAGGCTGAGAGGTGGGCCAACAGGAATCTTGTGAAATTCAACCCGGACAAATGCAACATCTGCATCTGGGGAGGGATGACCTTTTGCAGTAATACCGTCTGGGCACTGACTGGCTGGTAGCAGTTCTGCTGCAAAGAACCTGGGCATCTTGGTAGACAGCAGCTGAGCATGAGCCAGCTGTGTGCCCCGGCAACAAAAAAGGCTAACGGCGTCCTGGGCTGTATTAACACGAGCATAGCAGATTGATGGACATGATTACCCCCTTTTATTTGACATGTATTAGTCTACATCTGGTATACTGTCTCCAGTTTTCAAGACTAGACTGGGTAAACTGGTCTGATCTCACGGCTGACCCTGCTTTGAGCAGGAGTTTGAACCAGAGACCTCTTCAGGTCCCTTCCAACCTGAATCCTTCAGTTATTCCATGCTGTAGGGCTTTTCCGTAAAGGCCAGGTGCTGCGCTGTGATGCCAAGGGTATAGGAAAATGTTTTCCTCCTTTTAGTATTTTTTTTCTTTGTTAAACATATATCAGAATAGCTGGTCCCTGCACAGGTATTGCTTACTCTTGCGTTCTCTTTATACATAGTCTTTCAGGGGAAAACTATTTTTATGTATGCCTTTCTGTATTCCTAAGGATCTTTAAAAATAAAAGCAAGAAATTGTTTAAAGTGCAGTTCAGTTCTGAAAAAGGATTATAAAAATGTCATTACAGGGTTCCATATTTTCTATTTCTGTCATTCCACTGGGGTGAAGTGCACTTCCATTTTATTTTTATCACTAAAAGCAACAACTGTGGTTTTGGTACATGTGTGGAACAGATCAAATGAATAAGAAGGTAATGTTTTATGTAGACTTTTTTTTTAATTTATTTTTATTATTTATTTGAGTAGTGCCACATGCTTTAATTTAACTAAAATTGCATCTGTTTCTGCTGGTCATGCCTGATGTCTCTGAGAAGATGGCAACTTCTGCTGTTGGCAGTGTAATGAGTTCACCTCCGAGGTTTGCTATGCAGAGGGCTGTTTGATACAGCGGTATTCTGACAGTGCCAAGGCTCGATCAGATGCCCATTTTCAGAGAGCGGTCATACATTCTTTCTCTAATTAAGCACTCCTCAGCTCTCCTCCCGGAGTGCGTTTTACTGCTGGTTTGAATCCAAGAGCAGAAGACAATTCAAAATATATTGCTACTATATAACCATACTTGCTTTTCTCTGAAGCGGTTTTTGAATGGAGGGCAGAAAATTATAGAGTAAAGACTGAAAAGAATGTTAAAACCTGGACTTTGAAGCAAAGCTATAAATATGTGCTAAACATTTTAGCAGTCTGACCATTTCTTAATCCTAAATAGCGAAAGATGCCCTGTGCAACCCAGTACAGCACAGCAGATGTAGTTACTTGCAGTTCCCTGTTGACCAGTGAGGAACAGTTTTATATTCCATGAAAGGCTGGAAGTTAGCTGGGAGAGACACATCTCGTGTGCGTCGCTGAGGCTGCCTTTCTTGCACCCCAGCTTGTTCCAGTTGTGTTGGCTGGCTCCCCACGCACTGGGACTGGCTCTTAATCCTGTATCTCCGCTTCCTCCCATGTTCTGCTGCTGATGGTCTATAACCTGTTTTTCCTGGAGGAATTAAAGAAATATATTGGGCCCACTGTTTTAGAGGACTTCGGTAACTGATAAGTCACTCAATCATACCTTGAATTGTGACGTTTTATTTCAAAGCAGCGCTGCAGGTAGTGCAATAATGCCAAAAACCACTGCATTCTTTTGCAGCTTTCATCGTTATCGTTTGGCTCAGCAGCACAAATCTGCGAGAAATAGAGATACATGATACAACAAAATGAAATGAAGAAGAAAATGTGTGGAAAGGAAATGTCTGAAGAAAAGCTTAAATTAAATTCTAGCTCGTCTAGGAATGACAGATCTATAACATTCCCTATTCTCCCAGATAATTCTCTTGAGCAGAACATTAACAAACAGGGCATGTACGTTCCCATCGATGAGCACTTACACTTCAGTGCCTTGAGTAGCACTGATGTCAGACAAATGTTCGAAGGAGGCCTCTCAACCAATTACAGATTGGAGCAGTCTACCAACGGGTAATATTGTAGCCTACCCGGATTTGTCTGACAACTCCAATTGTCTCACCACCTTTTTTCCCCCAGGAACCAGCGTGTCCCTCCTCTACCTCTGGGCATGTCAAGAGAAATTTCCAAAGGCACAAATAAGTTTGTTACTGATTTCTATTCAAACTGATTCAATTCAAAACCATTAACCTTCAGGGTGACCTTCAGTTATTTAATCTCTGAGTGGTCTGATTTTCTAATCTGTGAAAAGAAGGGAAGAAAACTTTCTTCCTTTGTCTTCCCTTTTTGGAAGACAGGCTTGGGGCAAAAGGTAATGTTTCTTGCTAAAAGAGCATACGCTGATAGCACAGCGTGGTATACATTGGTGGTGCAAGCAGAACGGACCATTTTTCTCAGCGTGTCTATGAAGAAATAAAATATTTGAAAAGGAAAGCCAGAAAACTAATGAAGAACTTGCTAAAGTGCAGCCAAAGGTTACCTTGCTCATCAATTTTGCACTGATGGTACTTGGGCACAGAAACTAATTGCTAGTCAAGATACTCTATTCATTCATTTGTCTTCCCTCTAAATGTGTTTATTCTTCATGTACATCACTTGATTTGATTTGCACGAGGTAAAACATTTGCGAGTGATGTTTCTCTTCTGCAAGAAATAAATTTTAATTTTTTACTTACTTTTTTTTTTCCTAGCGTAGCTTCTCGACTGCAAACACAGAAATGTTTCAGATCTTTTGATGAGGAGCTTGTGCTTCTCTTGCATTCCTCCAAGTCATAGGATTTGATCCTGAAAATAATTGTATGTTATGAAACATTCCAGCTTCATTTAGCTTACTTTTATAGTTCTGTAAATACCACACAGAATGAAATACATATAGAGGAAAAACCACTTGTTCCTGAAGCTACATAAGCTGAGTTATCGCAGTGTATCACTCACCTGACGGGAAACTGTGCTGATTCCAGCTCAAAGCATCCTGAGGGTTCTCAGTGTATATAAAATATGCAGAATTACTACTATCTATGCCTGATGCTACCTGCTGCTCAATATCAGCCTGTCTGCAGTCCATACTAAAAAATCTCTTTGTTGTATGAATGTGACTGAAACGTATGGTAATGCTGCATTGTTGGAAAATCAAAGCCCTGCACAAGTCTCTGTTATGTCACAACATATAGTAAAATCTTTTAGGCTCTTTCTCTATGCAAAAATATGAGGAGGACAATGTAATACAAAAATAGACAATTTATTCCTGGCAGCAAGTTCATCTTCTTTCAGTTCTCTTTCACCAGAGAGAGAACTATTATTGTTCTGTCTTCAAATGCAGGAAAGGGGAGCTAACCACTTATAATAAAACCCGGTGGGTTGCCAAGAATGCACAGTATTGCCTTTGTCGATCATTTATACACGAATTTTGGTACCCTTTTTACTAGAAAATTTCTAATTGCTACTTCTTCCAATTTCTTCTCAATACATCCCATAAAAAATAGATTGATTGCTAAAAATAGAATCAATAAGACCAATACAGAGTAATAAATCAAAATGATGTCTCACTGCAAACTTATCTTCGTATGGATCCCATATCCCTCTGTTCCAATAGCCCATCTCTTTCCCTTCTGCAGGGAGTGAAGACAGGAAGGATGTCAAATGTGAAAATATATTATTCCTTCCTCACTAGAAAAAAACCTTCTATTTATTTTTCCAAGCTCTCTATTGAGACATCATCCAAGAAGTAAGGTTCACTGCTTAGTCTAAATGCACTTGATACTCAAAAGAGAAATACCACCCAGAAATACACTCGGAAATACAATTGTGTCTGTTCATCATTGAACGTATATCAGAAATGTAGGTGTTTTTAGCAAAAAGAATAAAAATCAAAAGCTTTTCCCAAGCCATCTGTAGATTTGAGCTTGTGGTGACCACCAAAATGAAATGGGAAATAAATCTGTGCGCTCTGGGACTTGACAAGCCTTTAATTTCAAAAATCCACCTCATTATGGGCCTGCAAGAGACTAAAAGCCTCAAAACTATTGGATGCCTTGGAGAACGTTGCCCGTGTTTAGAAATTGGAGAGGGTTCTTTCGCAAGAGAGACTGGAAAGTCCTGAGCCACAGATGAGACATTTCTTAATTTAAAACATTATAAACTTTTCTGAGCAAGACCATCAGGGCCGAGTGCTTTGTTAGGCTTCCTGCCTCAACTTCTCACCACGTTATCGGGTCTAGCAGATGAACCACCTGCTCCTGAGTAAAACTTGTATGGTTGACCTGATTTAGGAAATCATTTATGAAATAGGAGTGGGGCTTTTTATAAACTGACAAGAAAACTTGTTTAATCTCCCTTGCCTTTTTAGTAATCCCCTCTTCAGTCACAGTCTCTCTAATTACCTGCTGTTGGACCATTTTTCTCAGAAATCTCTCCAAACCATGTCTGGTTTATTTCCCTCAGCAAATAGTCTGCTTTTAGCTAATTTTATAAAACACTCTATGTGTTTGCTGAGTGAATTTTTCAGCTGCCCTCTGGCAGTGATGAGCTGACTCAAAACATTAGGGTTTCTGTTCTCAACATGTATCATCTGCAACTAGCTAATATTTCTCTCCTAGATTGTCACAATGACTTCATGTTCTTTTCTCGCAAATCTGCTATTTTAATTGCTTTGTCAGAGTTCCCTCAGGTCACCTTGGTGGCTATGCCATTAACCCTGGGCTTATCTATCAATTACAGATTTAAAAGTGTCCGTATACATATTTTGCCATCCTACAAAATAAGTTATGGAAAACTTGCCTCCATGCAACTCTTCAGCATTAGAGGAGTGAGGTCTTAAGATATCCTATATTGAAAAACCTTCAGATATTTCCCATTTGGGGCTTCAGTGAACAAAAGAAAGATAATAATGCTGGAATTAAACTTCCAGTGTCCGATCAAGGGCTGTTCTGGGCCTTGCATGTTATTGTCCTAAACCTCATCCACTTTCTTGGTGTTTCAGAAGTTGAGCAGTTCTAGTCTGAGGTCCTTCTCATCCTGAAGAAAGGTTGAAATTACCATTCCCTGCAAAGATTTCTCGGATGTTAGCAGCAAGGAAAAGTAATTCTCTTAAAGGAGAAAAAGAGGCAATGATCTCTTTTGGGAACGTGAATATTCATGATGGTGGTACAGGTCTCATTTATCATCCCTTCCACGCAGTATGTGGTAGCAAACGAGAAGCAGACAAAGTGTAAGCGCTTGCTAAAGTAGGAATTACTATTTATTAATCTGTGCTTTTGTATACGACGAAGAGAGAAGTACACTTCTGTGCGGAAATGTCTTTGTAGTTTTAAATATTTATTTCTGTCCAGGTGTGTTTCGTAGGCACTTGCTATGTCTGCCTTGAGGGATTTAAATCTGTAAGCACCATCTGTTGCTGTTTGGTGTGGACACATATGGCTGAAGAATATGCTATGAGCGGAGATAGGTGTACTGCATGGCTGCTGCAGCTCGCGCCACTCGGTCCTGTCTGAACAGACAGTGCCCATTGCCTTCACGCTGCTGACTGATTCCCATTTTGCGTCCGATCTAAGAGGATAATCAACTAAACCCAAATCCTAAGCAAAAAAAAAAACCCCACGTTGAAACTCAGTTTGTGCTTTAAAAAACATGAAAAAGGAAATGTCCCCTGTCCTCCAAAAGTCTTCTGAGACTTGTACCCTAAGAAAAAGAGACTGAGTTGTAAAGTCTTAGTCGTGTAGCCTCTGTCCTCGAATGAGCTGTTAATTCAGCCCTTCTGAATGTATGGGGAAACAAGATTGACTGTTAAATGCACGCCCTGAAAATATCCTTAGCATATCCCAAGGGTTTTTATTTAGTTCCCAGAAAAGGAGTTTTGTGGGGATGTTTGCTGTGAGCTCCCCCTCAGCCATCCCTGTGTGAGCATCGTCTTCTGGGAGAAGCCAGAGCCACAGCCCATCTCTGAGCTCTTCCCCAGGGGGCCTGGTGACAATGGAGCGGGGACTGGGACTCCTGTGAGACATGTCACGACGACAGGTTTCACTCTCTTTCCTTCAGTAATTTCCTTTGCCAGCTTAATCACAAAAACACTTTTCCAACCAGCTTGCTTGGAACATAATGATAAATTGTAGTGGAGCTTTCATGTTTATTATAATTTAATGTTTCATTCAAAATTAAGTAGCACGCTCCTGTAGTCCCTGGGTAAATGGCCATATCTTAAACCCCCACTCCACACGTTTCAAACCACAGGCTTATTCCGCCATTTTCTCCTGCAGGCCGGCTGCCCTCCTAATTCATTTCCAGGTCCCCTTCTTCCCTGAAGTTTTTGATCCAAAATTTTGCAGTGCTGTGTTCAAAATCAGCTTCCGTTGGGCCCATAGACGCTCTTTTCTGTGCCTGATGTTCCTTCTAGCCCACAGGGACCCTGTCTAGCTGTCCATGCCTCCGAAGGCTGGAGCCTGGTTGCTGCGTGCCCGGACCTCAGTGAGGATGTAGTCAGCCTACACTCCTCGGAATCGAGGCGTCTTGAGCGAATGATTTAATGAAGTTAAGATCTGAATCACACCCTGAGGTGTCACTCCATGTTTACTACGGAAAGAGCCTGGGGTTGACCACGCTGCTAATTTGGTTAGGTGTTTAAGGTCAAAGGAGACAAGACGCGACTTTGAGTCTCAGGTTTAGCCCTAGGAAGCACCAACCCTTCTAGCCTGGAGAGAGGGGCGCGGGTGAGTGTCTCCCACTTGTGTTGGCTCATTATCTGTGTGGGGTTTTTTTCCCACTCTTTGGCTCTTCCAGCAACCTTTCTTTTTCCTTGCTAACTCCACAGCGTGTAGCCATCATAAGCACGTAAACAAAAGCATACGCAGTTTTAACAGAAAAATAATAAAACTATTGTCTGGCTCTCCATATGTTCCTCGATCTTCCAGTAGAAACGCAAATCCAGGACGTATTTATTGTTCTGGCTTCGAGCCAGAGTCTGTATTTACTTTTGTGAGTGGCTGAGGAGCTGCGGTTTTTAAATAACTGTAAGCCTTCAGTAGCATGATACATTGCAACCAGAAATTACTACGCTTTTAAATTAAGCGTGTGAAGTACCCTTGTGGCTTTCTGCTCTGGCCAGAGCAGATTAGCGGTGGTGCACGCTGAGGAGGGGTTACCCTCCGCTTTCCTGGGGAGGAGCAGTGGATTGAATGGGTGAAAACTGGTCCTCCTTGCTTTCCCTTCGCTCCGAGATCCTTGTCCAGGATGACAAGAGGCAGAAATCAGCCTCGGCTGTAATGGCTGAAGGGCTCTTCTCACTTAATGCAGATCAGCATTTAAGAGACGTAGCAGAATTTAGTTTTTTCTCACTGCGCCGTGCAGCCTCCGACTTTCAGCCAATGAGTACAAATGAATTGTTTTTCCACAAATTGCCTTTATGTGGAGAAATTACACGTTTTAATTGAGCTGCTGTTTTATTTTTGTTTTTTTAATGTTTCATTTTGTATTTCCATGGGGTTTCTGCAGGCATTTTCACTACATTTTCTGGTTGGGTGCTTCCAAAAAAATCCTTATTATAGGAAGGAAAGATTCTACCCATGGCAGGATAAGCCTGAATCCGCAAGTAAATCAAGCTGTTCTGTAGCCTAAGAATACATATGGTAATTTTGATTAGTAGCTCTATATGGATAGTGTCAATGTCTTCTGCTTCCTTGAGTATGAAAAATTCCATGTTAAATCATATCTCCCATGTGTTTTACTGTTTATATGTATTACTGCTGTCACATTGCTAGGACATCATCGTAAGAAGGGGAAAAAAGTGAGAGAGGAAATTTATTGACCAACTTGTCTCAATCAAAAACAGTATGAAAATTGGCTTTTTTCCACATTTAGCAACATTTCCATTAGCTGTTCTAAGCATCAGCCTTGGGACTTCCAGCATAATTTTTTTTTTTTCCCGAATAAGATAAAATTGTGAAGAATTCAGAGATGTCTTTCATTTATTTAATTGTACAATAGCTGCTGGTAGTTTTATATCTATCGTCATACGAGTCTGACATCGTGTGCCTTTAACTGCCTGTAAGACTGTAGCTGAATGAAATGTAGATTGATTTTTCTGTGCTGTTTTTTCTCCCTTTCTCTTTTCCTTAACAGCGAGCTGCCTCATTCCCCTCAGAATCTTCTGGCCACTCTAAATTCCTCATACAGCCGCAGCGTGATGCTCTCCTGGGTGCGTCCCTTTGATGGAAACAGCCCTGTTCTCTACTACATGGTCGAGCTCTCTGAGAACAGTGAGTAAAGTCAAATGTGTTTCAACCTCATGTTCTTCTTAATTATTCAGCCTTCTTTCAGACCCACCTTTTACCAGAGCTGCTGACAAAATGTTACCGTTGTTTGCTAAATGAGAGACGGTGTGCGCGAAGGGGAAGCCCTGGGTTTTACATTCAACTATTCGCACGCTGAAAGAGTCAAACGACAAAAAGGGGCCTGAGATGGTGGAGTTGTTCCACAGGAAAGCCTTAGTTCCGCCCGCAACGTTGCCAGCTGGGCTTGAGGCACAGCAGCTCGTTCCTCAGTGCTTCTATTCGACATTTGTAAAATAGCAGTAGTCCTATTTTATTCCCATTGTTGTCTTTTAGTCTGGGTTCATAGATACCCTGACGCCTTTAGAGCCCCAATTGTACCTGAAAAATGCAGGCAGTATGATAACGTAAGGAACCCGCGGTCTGTCAGAGGAACACACTTGGATGTCAATAGGAGCTACTATCTTATATGTATATGGATTCATATATTTTCTCCGTGTTGCCCAGGTTACCATTTTACAGCCTTCTTTTAGGTAGGTGACCGAGGATGCTCAACTGTGAGCTATACAAATGTCAAGCTTCATGGTTACAAACCTGGTCATCGTGCACTGCCACTTCTCACAGTTTTGTCATGCTGTGTGTCTGGTCCTTTGTGGCTCAGTTTGCAAGGTTATTCAGGGACGCTGCTAATGCCTCTTTAGGAGTTGATGGAAAGATGAGGTTATATGGAAATCGGTCACCTTGGCAATAGTTTCTAATCTCTATCACGCTAGGAGCTGGAAATTCAAGCCTAACAATTGATTCTTGATGAAAAAATTAAGAGCGTCACTTTTTCTGACATGTGGAAATTAGCCACTGCATAACTGAATGTGAAACAGTTCTGATTTCTGATTGTCTGGAGAGTAGCATTTTGTTTTGCCACACAGAGAGCCTGAGATGAAACTTGAGCTTCAGATCACATACAACCCTTTTGCTTTGCAGGCTGGAGTGCAGAACTTTTCAGATGTGGAGGTCCCAGAACTGATGATCTTGACATCTGTTAAGCAAAGTGCGGTTTTCTGATCCTCGCAGAAATCCCAAGTCATGCCCAGGACTGCTGTCCTTAAAACAGTTCTTTTCAAGCAAAGACTCCTGATCTCTTTGTAACAAATGACTCAGAAAACGCAGTGTTCTGCACTCACACCCCCTCTCTGCCTTTTTATCGCCACCACCTTTTTTATTGTCCCCCTTCTCTCCTTCCCCTCCTGTTGACCACAGGCCAGTAACCGCCTTTTTGCTTTTCCTTACCCGTTCTTTCGCCCAAGGACGTTACCTTTGTGTTTCATGTTTCCCAACGGCTTTGGCGAAGACAAGCTAATAAACTGCCGGTCGGGGAACACGATGCAGAGGTACTGGAGCCGTATTTGGGCAGAGGCAGCACAGGGCTGGCAGAAGGGAGACACCTGGGTCCTGCACGGGGCTGCACTGATTGGGAGGAGTCACTAAAGAGGAGGCAGCTCACTCGGTGCCGGGAGAAGCTTGAAAGGTCTTCAGGTGCCTTTCCAGCAAGGATGCTTTGCTGTTGTTCTTGTATAGGAATGGGGTAAATGTGCCATCAGTTTGAAAATGCTATAATTCGTTCACTGAAATTTGTAGGAGGCTCAGCAAAAAATCAACAGTAGTCCGCCAGAAATCATGCAGACAGTCCCTCAGAACTCCACAGGATCCTGTGAACCCTTGCTTGCTCTGTGATAGATCCAAAAATTTTGGCTGATGGCATTGCAGCCTACCACTGAGAGAGTCTCATTATCACAAATCATCGGTATACGTACTTCAGCAAGCTTGCAGCTGCAAAAACCAAACACAGACCAGGACTGTTGCGAATTGAGCATCTTAACTCCCAGAAATATTCCAGATCTTGCTGTCCTTTCCATTTTCAGCTTTATTTGCTTTGCTTCTGTGTACAGTGTCTAAATGGTTGCTAATAGAAGTAGGACAGAGAGGAACTCGATATTCCACTACTGCCGTTCTCTCTCATTTCATATATTATTGCTCAGCGTTACGGATGCCAACAGAATAGTGGAAGAATGTCAACAGCGACTTTGGTTTGGAAAGCTGACTTTATCATCTGCATGTTGTCGCTGCCTTGTTTTGGTTTTTTATTTTCTTGAAGTGTTTGTTTTTCAGAGTTAGTTTGATCTCAGTAGCGTGTGGTTTATATTCAGTTTCTACAGACCTCCTACTCCTTTGGAAAACACCATCTTTCCTTTGCTCTCCCCCATCCCAAGTGATGGTTGTGAATGAAGCTGACACTTGATCTTGTGTAGGTACAGTTTTGTCTGATATGACCGTGCAGAATCGTCTCTTGGCTTTTCAAAGAAAATTCCCTTTCAGGTTTTCTGTCGGTCCCGTTTGTGCCGCAGAGAGAGCAACTGCCAAGGAGTCAGCGTACGCCCTCCGTCAGCTCCTCTGCTCGCGTCCGTAGCTCTTTTGCTGTCAGCAGTGGTGCCAAATGCTTAACATCCTAATCCCTGTTTGCTTTCATACGTGTAAAGGTTAGGGAGCGCCATCAGAATTATGATTTATTTTCCAGTTAGCAAACTGCACGGGAGACTTTGTTCTTAGTTCTGTGGAGTTTTCATACATGGGTTTTGCTTTGCAGGTGCCAAAGCGTAGCCTAGTTTTGTTCATTTTCTTTTAGCTGTTTTGCTTTGAATAATTTTCTAACAGCTTTAGGATCCATTGTACGTTTTGAAGCACGTACCATACATGAATCCATAATAACAGTATCTGTTTCAGAGAAATAGCTGAAGAGGGTTCAAAATAATGAGTGTAAATTTCAGGGGACTAATTGCTAGCTGCATTAGAGAGAGGCGTGTCACTCCACCTGGCATGGATTAGACCTCCTTTTCATTAATATCAATTCAGTAAAGAGATATAAAAATCTTATTTTAATTAGAGGAAAAAACAGTGGCAGATCGTGCACATAAATTGCTGGGAATATGAACGACTCCAGTCACCAAGTCACCTAATTTTTAAAATGAATGTATTTGGCACAATGCAATAATTCTCAAATTACAAGTATTCACAGTAGACCGTGTCTGTGGGTGACTTGAGACATATGGCCTTAAACATTTGCGGGCAAATTTATAATCTAATTTGAAAAACACAGTTCCAGGGAAACACAGTCATTAAGTATTCCTGCCCACACAGAGCCAGGAATGTGAACCTTCATTTGAAATAGGATTTTCAAATAAATAGTACCATGCATTGCTGTCATTTGCACTAATATAATTTTTGGATGTTCGTGACCTGTTTAGACCCTGTTGCGATATACCTAGGAATTCCAATGAAGTATCTTCATGGAGTTATAAGGGGATATGCTTATTTTATTCCAAAGAGGTTTGGATTTCAGGGATTAATCAAAAATTAGCCTGAATAGTCTTTTACTGAAGAAATAAATTAATACTTAAAGAATTCTGCTGACTACAATTAAGATAAAAGCCCATTTTTGTTTTATTGGATTCTGGGATATCTGTGCTGTGTGATGTAATGATATAACTCAGATTCATCACATGGTGCCAATGAGGAGATAATAAAGGCTCCTATGAAAAGCATCTGTGCGTGCTTAGCTTAAAGCCTATGAATTGTCATACTGAGTTTGGTAGGAATATTCAAATGATAAAAATTGAACACATTGATAAATCTTCACAAAAAATCAAAGTAAAACTATGTTGTTCGTTACAACTGTGGCTCAGATCTATATACAGTGTGTTAAAAGATACTTTTTCTCAGGCCATCGGTAGACCTTGTTGAAGTCCTACCAAACAAAAGATGAACCATTTAATTTTTATTTGAACTTTTTGCAACGTCATGAAGATTTGAAAGATGAATTCAGTAAACTCCAGCAGTATGGCAAATTCCAATACTACCGTCTATGCAAAACACCCTGGAGACGGAAGGAAATGGAAATGTACTCCAAACCTGCCAAAATTAGCTTTCTGCAATAGATCTAATCTGTAATATCAAATTAGAAATGATTTTTTGAGGAATTTGTAATTAATGCACGAATCGTGAGGTAGATAGGGAAATACAGCAGAAATGCCTCTTGACGAGTAACCAGTGTTATTAAACATAGCAGAAGTGCATCCAAAAATTCTTGATAGATCAGAAGTTGTTTCCAAAAGCCCCAAGAGCGCATTGTAAACTAGAGAGTAGCCTGTGAGATTCTTCGTTTCCAATAAATTCACTTGGAGAGGCAATCAGAGTTAACTCAAAACACCCAATATCCTTAAGACAGCTAAACATGGAAGTTTTTCAGACAGCGGCAATTACAGCGGAAGAGCAAGCAAGCAAAGGCCAGAGTACATTCCGGGCAGCTTAAGTCAAATGAAGGATTAGCACAGTCTGTTCAATCTAACAGAGGCTTATTTAACAGTTTGACCTGGCAAGTCTTTTGTCACCGTGGAGCTTCTCCAGGCTTCCTGGGACCAGGCGGGTGACAGTCATCCCTGGAGCAGACGAGAGTCAGCGTTGAAAATTTTATGGCACGTTTCCAATGTCAGAATTGCTTTTCTCTACGGTAAAACAAGCTTCTGTACAATTCTGGGGTTTGTTGTGTATTTAAGGAGGGAGAACAGCCGTTCGAAATGTTTAGTTTATTGATTGTCAAAAAAAAGACTTGACATTTAAATTTTAAAGATACTCTGCACACTCACTGTATCCACTGCTCCGTGAGCGAGCAAATCCTCCCCAAACCACTTTCCTTTACGAATCAGAGTGCCCAGGAGATGAATAGGCTTCGTTTATATTAGTTTTCAGTTTAATCTCTCTCCCTGCCAGATCTTTTATCTTCCACCAGGAGAGGCAAAAGAATAAATAAAGTATTCTACAGATGCAGCATATAAACAGAGCAAAGCCCCAAGGTGCTGAAGAGATTAATAGGCCCTGTTGTTGAATCAAACTGCTCACTACATTGAGCTGCTTGGGTTAAGCACTCTCAGGTGGTGTTTACACTAGCAGTAAACAGAGGAAATGCTCTAGGAAATGGACCACTACCCAAGTAGCTCATACAAGGGTGTTTCACTCTCTTGTCGGTGTCTGCTCTTCCATTTTCCTCTGGAAGCTGCTTCAGGCGGAGTACTAAGTCAGCCATACCTTAATGTTGGCTTACCTTGATTTGTTATTGGGCACTCTGGCTCTAACAGGGCGAACAGTTGTTCGTGAAGTCTCGAGAGAAGCTTGATTAAATTCAGAAGGAACTAGGGTGCAAAAACCTCCTAACCAACGCTTTTCTACATAGCGTAGGTTGCTTCCTCTAAGGCCTTTCTAAAAGAAGTCCAACGTTCAGCTAAGATGAGTTGTCATCAAGACCTTGCAGCCGAAGTGACTCTTGGTAAATCATTAACAACTGGTGTGGACGGAACTTGACTGCTGTGCAAATGTCCCTCTCCAGCCCTCCCAGTATTCTGCTGTGTCAGTTTTCCTGTTAAAAAAGACTTTGTTCTCGGAAAGTCATTACTGGAATAAATATATTTTTAATAATTTTAAGATGCGGTGTTTATAGCCCAACTGGCATCACGCCCCAGAGGACTTAAACGTGCTAAGGAATCTGCCAGAAAAGCACTAAATTAGTGGCTTACATCTTGGTGTGAAGTTTAGCAGCCTTCCACATTTGGGACTTCTCATCTTCATTTTCAGGCAGACGTCTAGGTGACCTGCCAGGAGCTTCAGTGCACTTCTGATGAGCAAGATGCGCAGATACGTTGCCAAAATCTACAGCTAGCTCCTCAGTAATTTCCAGAAGTGTTAGTAATTTTGAGCAGGGAGCATGAAAACAGCTGGTATTATTTAAAAACTGAACAAATCTTTAAATTGGCTGATTCCACTGCTGTACTGTTGCAACACAGACCAAATGTCACCTCTCCCTGACTATTTCAGTCGTGACTTCGGGGAGAAGATGTGACACCAGGCTATGAAGAAAAGAAGTCAGGATATTTAATTTTCAACATGTTTCATTTCTGACCTCTTTGAAAACTTGAAAATGTAATTTGGGCATCAGAGGTGCTCGGTACATCGAGTATGTGAACCAACAACGAGGGTTTGATAGTGCTGCCGGGGCTGTTTATACCAGGGAATCTTCCTAGGAAATGATTAGACCCAATGCCATATACTACCTCTAGAAAAAATTTGCAGATGTGTAGAATCCGCAGCAGAAGCTTTCTCAGGTCTTACAGCAAAGGGCTGATTTGGCAGCGAGAGTCACGCTTCTACACCTGCTTGCAAGCTGGGTAGGAAGATATTCCAAACTGCCTGTGAATTTCATTACGAGGGTCCTTCCACCGGAGCCGCTCAGGGGTGTGGTGGTGTAATGGCCTGCCAAACAGATGGGTTGTGAAATACACAGCCCATCTGTCTTTATCATGCTTGTTTCCTCTTTTATTAAAATGTTAATGAATATAGTTTTTATTTATTATGCCGTGACATGTGCAGCATCACTTTCCAGTAGACAAATGTGCAATCTGCATAACCGTGTGGGCTGACAGGAAGGTTTCTTCTGCTGAAAAGAAACTTCTTCCCAAAGTTCCTCTGAGGAAAACAAGCACAAAGAGCTCTGAGCAGTCAGAGGCGTTTTCTCACTTCTGCGGGGCTTTTAACAGGCGCTTCCGTCTTTTTTTCACATGTAAATTATTCCAACAGATTCTCCCTGGAAGGTTCACCTATCAAATCTTGACCCAAAAATGACCGGTGTCACTGTGAGCGGACTGACTCCAGCCCGAACCTACCAGTTCAGGGTGTGTGCGGTTAACCAGGTGGGAAAGGGCCAGTACAGCTCTGAGACCAGCAGGTACAGTACAAATCAATAGCCGTGTGCTAAAGGTACAATCACCTAGAATTATTGGGAGGAAAAAAAACCTGCCGATTCTTTGTGAATGAATAAATTAAAGTTATCTTTTGCACGGTAACTGGGGAACGGAGCAGTTAGCGTTACCCAGGCCTCTGGAGAGTGCTCTGCAGCTGTCAGTAATTGGTGATAATGGCAATTAGGCGATGCAGGCTATCAGCACGCGATGGGAGAGGTGTCTTCGTATTTCCAGAGCATCAGTTGAGCAGAATCTTGGAAATATTTTTTTCGCTCTTATGCTAAGCCGCAGCAGTTAGCCCGGGAAGGAGTACGGCATTCACCCAATCATTGCAATGTCACTTCTGGAGTTCACCCAGATGCGACAGAGAAGGATGGCTTCATCAAATTTAGTTTCAAATGTATCCCCCTTCTTCTGTGAACCAAAGCTTGCTGTGAGCTTGAATTGCAGAACAGCTGAACTCTAAATGGCTTTTTCAAAATGTAGGAGTTTGATATGAAAAATATTGAAAGAGCTGAAAGAAACAATTTGGAAGGAGTCACAGACACTGGACCTGAGCTCTAACTCATTCAGGCTTGTAATCTTTTTAAAGAGTTGTAGCAGCCTGGGCGATTCAGAGAGAATAAGGTTACCTCAGCTGTCTGTCTTGTTGCTTGCTTAACTGATTTCCTATTATGTTGATTTGTTGTAACTATTTCATGCATGTCTTCAGCAGTTTGATCAGCGTTATATTTCTTTCTAGTCATCAGACTTTGATAAACGAAACTGGTTCACGCGGAGTGGATACATGAAATAGAAATGTTATCTATCGTTTATTTCAACCGCCCACCTCCATCACGTTGTTTTGTACTTAGGTTGATGCTACCTGAGGAGCCCCCCAGTGCTCCACCTAAAAACATAGTGGCCAGTGGGCGCACCAATCAGTCTATCATGGTCCAGTGGCAACCTCCGCCCGAGAGTGAACATAATGGAGTTCTTCATGGGTACATCCTAAGGTAGGTAATTTCCTAACCTGGAAAGTCTAGAGACAGATCCGTGTATGCGTGAGGGAATTCAGAATGCGTGACTTAAGACTGTATTAAAAACTATTTCTAATTTCATTAAATGAATTAGTTGTTATTTACAAATGCTGTGGCTGCCCTGGTTTATTACAGATGAGAAGACACCTCGGTTCCAGTGACCACATGGGTGCAGGCACTTAAATTCTAACCTGCCTGTACGAGAGAGTCGGTGAGCCGGGCTCTCTGTGAGCTGCTCCGAATGGGCTGCCTAAGAGGACTCGCGCCCCGTGGAGACTCTCAACATCCAGATAGCTTTTTGCCATTTTTGAAGTGAAGCGAAGCACCAAGTACTAAAAGCGTTCACATGGGAAGGTGGTACAGTGCAGCCTATGCATTGCAGATGTGTACTCGCATATTACGATCTCAGCTTCCTCTAGAAAGGTTAATTAAATTTATCAAAGATGCAGCAGGGCTCCTGCACTATGGAAGAGCAGAATAGAATCAATAAACTTCCGTTTTGTACCAAACAAAATGAGGAGAGGGAATGACAGGTCAGATGCATCATGGCAGACCTTGATTTGGTTTTGAAAATCAGTCAGTTGAGTAAGGTTCTTTCAGCCCCATCTGTACGTATTAATGAGAAACCGATTTGGTCAAGTAACTGGGAATCCTGAATACATTCGTCTTCCTGCTTACACAGGATTTATTGTGTGGAAAGGGTGTTGCCACACTGAGAGACTTCACAGAGCATTTCCCTTTTGTAATTTTTTGGGACTCGGTTTTTCCCTCCTACCCAATTCAGCTACAGCTTACTTGCTCGTTTGGCGTCCTACATGTCCTGCAGTGCTAGCAGCCAGCTAGGGCCTCGCCTCTAGTGAGGGAGGCATTATCTGAATTAAAGTGTTTGTGGAGAACTCCCGAGCACCACACCACCACTGACGTATTTCCAAGTGATGGTTACGGCCTGTTGTAGGTGTTTTTAATACCGTGTCCTCCAGACCTGCTGAAAGATAACTAAACACTGCGGTTTAAATGCCGACATCCCGCTTGTGCTGTGCTCCTGCTTTTGCTGGCATGAATGCAAATGTTTTTGTGATGTTAAGAGTGTTGGTGAGCTCCCAAAATAGTACTGGAAAGCTCCTTCTCTCTGCAGGCAGAGCTGAAGTCTGTTCATCTCCCCGTCACCTGCACCGAGCCTATTAGGGTGGTGAGTCCCTTGTGCGAGTGCCTGCAGTTTTAAGAGCTGGGCTTGGTTTGAAAGCTGGGCCAGCCATCAGTGACAGGCACAAAAAGGGTCTTTAAATTCTGTCCGTAGCTAGCATCTCATCATGAGACTTGGGTACCTGTTTGCCCAGGGTACAACTGCTGTTTGCACAGTTCTTTCCTTCAAACCGGTCTACTCAATGATAGGATTAATTCCTTACCTATTCCCGGTGAGCCTTACCCGGTCTCAGCATTAAGTCCTTTGAGAATGCAGTCCCGTAGCCTCCTACTTCTGGCAATCTGTTCTGTTTTCTCCATATAGCATTTTCAATAATGTTTAACTTAAGTATTTTCTACAGCAGCTATCAGCATAATTGATCCCTGTCCTCGCTGTAACATTGCTTTCTGTTTTAATAGAGAGTGATCGTATTCATTACGCTCAATCTGTGAACATTTTTGATGTCTACATGCTTTGTCTTTACTACAGAGCAGAGAAACAATTTATTCAACAGGCATTTAAGTTTATCATATAAAAGCACAACTGTCCCAAGTCATAAACCGGGCTGTTCTTCCAAGTTCAATTGTGTGGTCATAGCAATGAGCCCTGAAGAAAAGTCTTTCTGCACTGATTTCTATCGAGTTAGGGTATAAAAGAATGAAAACCACCATGCATCCAAGAGACCCCAATGCTCAAGACATGCAAGATACTAAATTGATGAAACACCTGATCTTTAAAAGTGAAGGTGCACTGCACAAGTCAAATGGAGTATTCATCAAAGTCCATGGTGAGAAAAATCGTGAAGACATGACATTTCTGAACTGGCCTCCTTCCTCTGCCCTTTTTCTCCCTGGCAGTATTGCATTTAGAGGACTGCCACGCTAACAGCATAATAGATTAAATCACAGGAGCACTCCACACCTTGTCTGCTAGGCGTGAGTCAAAACATCGCTGCACTTGACTTTGCCAGGGAGCACACAACCTTCACAGCAGACAAAAGAAAGAAAAAGGTAGATCTCGTATGAAGTAGAAAAAGATCAAGACATTCAGTAAACTCGGGTGAGGGCTGATATTTCTTTATTTCCATTTGTATTTCATAAATGGAATCACACCAGTGTAGCATTACAAATATTAAGTATGCCAAAATATGCTCAGACAAGCAGCTCCTCAGCAGAAAAGAGAGGGGTGGTCAGTGATTAAGAACTGATCTCTTTGAAAGAAGACTTTAGAAGAAAAGCTAGGGCTGAAATACCCAAAGTTGTCTAGTCGTAGAAATTGCACCAATTTAACTCAGATGAATTTTAAATCAAACTGTAAGATGTCAATGAAATTGTTCTGTGTCAATAAGCTTTTGGCGATTACTGTGAAGCAAAAGATGAAGAGCGCATAAAAGCTGTGTGGTGAATAAAAATACAAATGTTTCCATATTGGTCTTTCTAAGGGAATAGTAATGCCGTGTGCCCCTTACTTGGTCTCTGTTTTTCTGGCATTTTGTGCATTAGCATGTTGTAAGCATCCATTGTACCATTTTCCTAAAGAAAGGAAAACAAACAGTATTATTCACATTCACGGATTTGCAAGGTTTGTTTGTTTTCTGTAATTTAGTTCTTCTCCATAGTTTTTTTGGCCTAAAGAGACACATCAAAGGGGCTGTGTTTTCCGCAGTAAAGTTTTTGCGTGGGAAAATATATTCAGTGTTTCAGCATGCCGTGTCTCAGCAGAAAGTTTGTCGGGATGTTTACTACCCGTGTGTATTTGGTACAGCCCTTCTCCTGGAATTTCAATGCTTAGCCGATCCTTAAGTCTCAAATACATTCCGTCCTTATTTTAATCATGCTGTGAAGTCGGTCCTGGTGGAAGCCAGAGATGGCATTGCGTGAGACTCCAGAAGGTCAGAGCCCTCTGAGCTCTTCCTTTTCAGATTTCAGAGGAGTAAGAAAAAAAAAAAACATTTCTCAAGCTGATTTACAGCAGCACCCTGATAAAAATCACATCTGGGCTATTTTTTCTACTAAATCACAGCTTTTACTAGACAAACCACGTTTAAAAAGCTGTAATTTTTCTGCAACCATAAAAATGGATAAAATACCCATTTTG
Source organism: Burhinus oedicnemus (assembly GCA_008921705.1). NCBI lineage: Eukaryota > Metazoa > Chordata > Aves > Charadriiformes > Burhinidae > Burhinus > Burhinus oedicnemus. Next base: position 1,445,705 of record VFFE01007016.1, read on the forward strand.
TTTAGCCCTGAGCATGTAATCTCAGTGAGATCAGATTATAAATACTATAGCAGTCAAACACGATATGGTCTTATCGGGGTTAGTCTGTTGTTTCTGTTATTTTTCATCATTATTTGTATAATTCCGCTGTAAAAGTTTGCATATTGCCTCTTCACAAAGCAAGCTATTTTGCTAGTCAGGATATTTGCTATAACTGATACTATCTAATTAACTAGCACATTTTGCTTCCCATATGGTAGGTATCGCCTGGCCGGCCTCCCTGGAGAATACCAGTATAAGAACATCACCAGTGCAGAAATTAACTACTGCTTAGTGAAAGACCTGATCATTTGGACCCAGTATGAAATCCAGGTGGCATCTTACAACGGAGCTGGGCTGGGAGCGTTCAGCAGACCTGTGACAGAGTACACTTTACAGGGAGGTGAGCAAATCGGACCAATATATCCTTTACGGTTGCAGTTTCTAGCACAGTTTCCAAAGGAGGAGGTGCACCCTCTAGATAGTCCCACCTACCAACGTGTAAAATGAATGGTGGGTTCAGTCCAATTTGAGAGACAGCTTGGGGTAGGAAACACCTACAAATTTCAAATGCCTGAGTAGAGACAAGATGAGACTCTGCTACTATCTCTGTTGTAGAAAAAGCTGTGAGTGAATTAAAAAATTATCTATTTTTGTTGACCCTCATGATGACACATTAGCGCACTTGCAGGTCAGAGTCAGCCACGGCACAGGAAATAAATAGAAATGCTGAAGAGAGCTGGGGTCCCGTGGAATGAATTTATAGGACGTGTGACAGGCAGGGGCTGAGGTTACTCTGCCAGGAGAGTCAGAGAGAATATGGCAAGGAATTGGGTTTATGGTGGTCAAGAGATGCAATATGCCACATCCGCAATGCGGGAGACAAAAGCTGAGTAAACCAGCTGCGTTAGTACTGATAATCACAGAACACCTTCTTTTGGAAATACGGAATAAATTGTAAGCGAACTGTAGGGAGAGAAATACAGCCTGTGGAGAAAGAGTGTTTTGTAGCATTTCAGGAAGGGTGCAGACATTTGCGAAGAGGAAGATAAAATGATCTTTAAAGCCCTGATTTTTATGCTACAGCTCCTCCACACCTTTCTGGTAAGTGCTTTAAGAGTGTAAATTACATCAACAAAAGGATATGTAATTACTTTTTACAACCAGTGTAAGGCATGTTTACACCTCTAGATTAGTATAAAAATCTGTAGGGTAATTAAGTACCAGGCCCTTAAAGCTTTCATATATTCCCGTAATCGCAGGATTGTGCTGGATTCTGAGCACTGGACAGTACATGGTCGCTACTTCATTGGTCATAAAACAATTAAACAGTTTCAAAAACTTGCAGTTTAACAGTACATCACTTAATTTACAATCAATGAAGAATATGTAGTCGTTTGTTAATTGTTACTAGGAGTACCTTACAACATGATTAGATATAGTTTCAGGTGTAGGGGAGATCTTTAAGAAAAGATTATTCATATGCAACACTAATTAACCACAACAATTAAAGAAGGAAGCTATCCATATTTTGTCTTAAGGCATGTAAAGTCTCACAGTTTAGATGCGTCTAGACACACTCACCCTCTTTCTAGGAGTATTTATAGCAGACCTTGAAATGTTTTTCTTAAAGTCTTCTCCTTGCAGCCAGGATTAATGTTTTGTATCCCACTAAAGACCAGATCTCTGCTGAGAATTGGTTTGCACGTGGAATTTTAATCTCTTTTGTGAATATCTTTGTAATTCATTACTTTGTTTATTTGCACATTTTAAGCTATCATAGCACCTTAACCTTCCATCTATTAAGACTCAGGTTTGGACTTCACGCTCTTTTTCTTAAACCCTGCAATTGACTCTAATTTCCCTTGATATTATGTGCTGTTATTATCATCCTTTATTGATTGGCTGTCTGTTGTCATTTATAAGGATATAAATCCTCTGTTATAAATTAAATGTAGTCAGTCCTGCATTCATATTAATCAGCGAGTGTTTAGACTGCAGGACAACCTGCAATGGCCTGTTTGTCTTTACGTGGTTCCTAAATGCTCAGCGGTGGGTAGGCATAGAAGAAAACCTCCATATTTCCTATTTATTTTATAGCAGTAAATAACTGCTTCACGGATGGTGCCATCTCCTAAAGAATGCCTTGCTGGGTTTCTGTGCAAGTCACCAAAGGCATACAGTCTGTTCTAAAAGGAGTCTGAAGCCTTTTTACATTTGCAGTTGAAAAGGGAGGCCGATTGGTATCGGTATCATTTGAAACTGGGTTAGTATCAGGTCTCCATATGTGGTGCTCTACCGTCCGAAACTCTTCTCCTTTGTCTTTCTTGTCGTTGGGAAACAACAGGAAAAGCCAGTGGCTGTTTCTTGCTCTGGAATGTCCTTCCTAAACCAAACCAGCAGGAGTAAGAAAAAGCCATGTGTAAAACTGCCTTTTAAATCATATTCGGATTTTAATATGAGCAGAGATAAATGTCAAAGACACACACTCCCATCCATCCCCCTCTCCTACTACCACCGCCGCCGCCTCTATTCTGACGTGCATTAAATGATGTGAGCTGCGCTGGCAAGAACCTGTCTGTCTGCAGATGAAAAATACCTGAAATACCTCATATTAATCAAGTGTGCTACGCAGTCAAAGCCTGGCAGGAAATGAACGCTGGGAGCAGATCAACCCATTGGCAGGAGCAGATCGGCACATTGGCATCTTTGTCATAGGGAATATTGACAGGCCATATAAGCTGTGGATTTATACCAGAACCTAGTCTATTAATCCCTTATTAGTCCTCTGGCATTGCTTTAGCCGCTGATAACTAATCAGCTACTCAAAGCTCTTCAAAAATCACCGATTTCTAGAATGTAGCCAAACTCGCAAGATGCTGAAAGATGTAAACTTGTAGAGAAACTGGCACATAATGTCAGTTAAATAAAATGTCAGAAAGACTTACTGGCAAAGCACTGAACATCCTAGCACTAGGGTCAGACAGTTTGACTGTCTCTAAATCTTGAAAGTCTTTTCAGAGTGATATTCAGCCTAATCCTTTGATGCCCTGTATATATAGGTCTGTCTTCATCAGAATTTCTCCAGCTGTTCCTTACTTTGATGTTACTTTTCACAGGGATTTGTGCCAGTCTTCTGCATAGGGCAATTTTTACTTATTTAAACAGTGTCCTGCAGGACTTTTCGTTGCCATATGAAAAACTGAAGTTTCCCAATACCTTTTCATATAAGAGTAGCTTTGTGAGATGTATAAACGTCTTTCTGGATGGTGATGATGTTGTCCCTGCTCTGTAATATTGGACCTGTTTACCTTTTCCTGCAGGTTGCTTTGAGAAAGCAGAAACTTCTGTCCTTTACTTTGAGTCTGTCCCTTTTATCTCACTCGCATGAATATTTCTGAACTTCTCTCTGTGAAAAACTCCCTCCGCTCCTTAGATTTAGGCAAGGCAAGATTTATAAGAGATACAGCTTTCATTAGGCTCCTTGTATTGACATTGACCGGCTTTTGTGTCTACTTTAGGTGCTATGTCTAATGCTCTTTGATGCATACCCCAAAAGCCAGTCTTATGTCCTAAAGTTCATAGGTCTCAACGTGTAGTTCGACATTGATTTATTTTCCCTCCTGTGCTGTGTATGGCCACTTTGAAATGCCAGGAAGGTCTGAGCAAAAGGCCCTTCCTGAATCAAAGAGTGGGAGAGTCACCAGACTAGGGAGGCTTGACAGCGTGGAGAGAAGGATAAAAGCAAGATGAGTCTCTTCAGCCAGGTCCAAAGTGGGTTTTTTTTTCCTAGACAGTAGGAGGTGAATCAGAGAAATTTATAAGGACTGAGACAGAAGAGCTGGAGAAAACCCAGTTAACTGAGAACTTCCTACTTTATGTAGGAAATGATCTTGAAAAAGGAATCTCTGAATGAGGAGTGTCCTCTACAAGCATTCCATTTTACCTCAGCGAAAAGAGATTTCCTTTAGTTTTCCCTCAGGATTTCTTGGCAAAAGCATCTTAAAGATCCTTGTTCACTTCTCTTTGGGGAACATACCAACAGCCTTGAACACATCCATGGCCATGTTGGGCCCAGCTGCTCCTGTGCAGAGCCAGGCTGGGGTTGTAGTGCCTGGATTTTGTGTCTCAGTTTTATCACTGTTAGGTGTCATTTGCCATCTACTGATTTATTTTTTTTAAATTTATTTATTTTTAAAAAATTATTTCACAAACATTGTGAAATTAGCAGTTGTCTCAGTGAGGTCCCTGGCCCCCAGCCCTGCAATAAATAAGTATAATCTTGTCCTTGTGAAAGGCGTGCAAGAAAGGCAGAAGGCATTTCCCGGCTGCAAGAAGCAAAACTCATCGGTTAGTGCCAAATCTCACGCTACTGAATTTCAGCTATCGGCATTTGTAGAATTGCAGAGACCGCTGCTTCTATGCACCTGCTGCAGTTCATAGCACAGCAAAGGATGTCGGCCAGGAGCGCAGGGGAGAAGGCTTCCCAGGAGGAATCGCGTGCCTCCGCGGCAGACTCTCCTCGCTGCTCCCACCGGGAATGTGCAGCTTAGCACCTCAACCAGCGCGCTAACGGAACACCAAACCTTCACATAGAGAAAAACCTGCAGTTCCCTGAGCCTGCCTTATTGAGACATGGAAGCTGCCACCTCAAAGGTCAGGAGCTCCGGAGGAGCAGGAGACTTTTCTGTAAGCCTCTGTTGAAGATCTTTATTTAAGACCAGTAGTCTGGCTGTCAGAATCTCTGCGGGGTTTACATGCTATTTGCACATAGCTAGAGACAGAATAATTACATGTACACATGCTTAACCTTAATGCCTTCTCTTCTCTCAATTATCTCATCAGCCAAACCCTTTTAATGGCTTTTATCGAGAGTGCTTCCATGACCTTTTCTACTTAGAATGCCGCGCATTAACTCGCAGTCCCGGGGGCTGAGCTCTTAACAGATTTCCAACCCTGTGAACTTTATCGGGAAGAAAGTAACAGTTGGTTTTGTCTGACCAATTTGATCTGCAATTCCGAGATGACTCCCAGATGGGTCTCCGCTGTGAGGTGGTTTGGAAATGCTTGCAAACATGACGAAGAACAGGTTTAAAAACTGAGCGTGTAAATACTTGGGGATTACTCCTGAAACACCCATTTGACGTTGGTAGCTTCTGTACTGCTTGACAACAAGAAACTTGTAGAAAGAGGATAGATACCTACCGCTAAATTAGAAAATCCTTTATGTGGAGAGTCGCGGTTTCATTAAGTTACTAACCATGATCTCAGAAAAGTAGTTGAGTTTGGAAGTGACCAGAAGGTCAATTCTGATTTAGCTTCTGTCAAACTTCTTTTCTTTTTTTAAATGCAAAACTGTTCAGATACCCAATGAAGTCTTTAATATCAGGACAGAAAAGGATAACTTTATACTGGCACTTTGAAGTAAATTTGAGGTTATAATGCCAATATTTTACTGACTAAAAATATAAAAAAGTACTATATTATGTCTTCTGCACAATAATTAATGCTTATGCATATCAGATGGACGGCATTCTTTCCATTTTTTAAAAGCATTCATTGAGATGCAGATGTTGATTTTTCAATAAGGGTGTCCAAAGAGGATTTTGAAATATAAATCATGATTGCCAACATTCTGAAGGTTTTATGGTTTTGGTTCATAATTTTTACCATTTTTCTTCTTGTGGGAGGTACTTTTTGTGGTATGATGGTTTATTCTTGTTTCAGGAAATTATCTACTAATGAAAGAAAGAGATTTCCCTTTTAAAAAGAAATAACTAAAGCATTTGGTTATCCACATTTCTAAAACTGTAGTAAACCTATCCTAAAGTGCTTGCCTGGGCTTTTTTGAGGACTGTAAGGGTGGCAAATGAAAACTTGGAGCTTGCTGATGCAGGTTTTTTCCCCTCTCAAACACTTTGCAATATTTTGAATTGTATCTAAAAGCCTCATCAGACCCTTAGAATAAAATCCTTGTGATAGTGAAATCGCTGGAAATTTGCTATTCATTGTACAACGGCCATGGGATCCTTCACTAAAGAAAATAATGCCCACAGAAATAAAGCAGCAATGTGCATGCTAATCTGTGTTTCAGGAAAATGATAAAGGCAGTGGGAGCGTCCTGCTGGGACTGGTGATACCGTTAACTCTCTCGGGTCACCTGTATGTGTTTCTTATGCTCTGGGAAAAACGGACTCTTCCTACCACTGCCAAAATTCTGTATTTCTTCAAGTGTGGCTGTCAGCGGGCAGCATATGGGTTACGTATAGATTTTCTGTACAATAATTGTGTTAAAAAAAAATCAACCTAGCACATATAAATAGAGTTGTAACGTAGCAGTTAAAGAGAAGGAAGAGGAATGAGTGGAGAGGATGATGCTCGGCTGATTTAGTCTTCGTGACAGAAGGAGATTAATCTATCAATGATATCCAGGTGACTTTCTGATAGCAAACTAACTTGAAGGCTTCTAATACATTTTTCTTCTGCAATAACAAATCTCTGGCTGTTACAATATCGGAATATGCAAATATGCAGGAAAGTAAGAATTCTGATTTTTTAAAAAAAATTTTATTCACGTTAACTGTTAATTATACAAAGTATTGCACACAAAAGCAAATGGAAATACATCTTCTGGCTCTCATAATAAACAGTTTCATCAAAGAACATGAATAAGAAAAAAATACATTTAGTAGGGGAATGTAGCCAAAGCAGCTCATTATGACTGTAGAATGACTTTAATATGTATGATTGTATATCAGGATGATTTGGTGAATCTCTTAACTACAAAAACTTTATGATGTCTACAGGTCATTAAGATAATATTATAACCTTCCAAAAGCATACAAGGAATTATGATACATGGCAGAAAGTAGGATCTAGATTCTAATGACAATTTAGAGTGGTGTCAGATAAATTCTGGTTGTAGAACTCAATAATTATGCATAGTTCATAAATTGTGACTAGGTTTTAAATTAGAGCAAGAAAATTCTGAGTAATATGCAGCTTCTGAGGTTAAAAAAATATGCTAGAGCGAAATTTTCAAGCCATGGTAGACATCAGGGAGTTTTAGTGTGACATGGCATGAAAGTGGATGCTCTTGTCATTTCAAACCTGACATCTTTGAGCATTTCTCCATTTTTCTGTGCTGATGTTTCTAGGTTGTGGATCTCTTTGATAAGTGTACATTGTCCTAGCTCTGTTGGCTGCAGTCTCGCTACAGCTTGTACACCAGTTAAGAATAATGCCCCTTTATCTCTCTTGCAAACAAACATAGCTTTTGGTGGGAGGAGGGGCATTTTTACATTTTTGAAATTAATGTCTTGAATTCTTCTCCATACAAAGACTCATCTTCCAAAAGTACTTTGAAGCTTTAAAAGTTTGTGACCTGTTTTTGAAAAGTATGGAGCAAACCACCATTTCTCAGTGGGAATTGTGGAGGCATAGAAGCATAGGTTATTGGGCTTTGGTAGGCATTTTCCCTTGGAAGCAGAAGGAGCAAAGTTTTCCAGGCTTTAAAACCACTTGTGCAGAGTTCCTCTTTTGTAGAATACAAATGCACAGGGCTGCTAATAGTAATATTTTTGAAGCTTTATTAAGCTTATTATCTAGGATTCAAAGGGTATTACTCCAATTTTTTTATACTCAAATAACAGTTGTTTTCTTAAACTTACTATAAGCTTGGTAATTTCAGAAAAATAGACCTGTCTACTAGTATTCCTTCCTCTGAGGACTATAGAAATGACATCCTAAAGCAGTTAGTTAAAGAAATTGCCTGGAAGGTATTTAAAGAAACATTATATTAAATGGCAAAATATTTAGGTGTTATTTGTTGTTGTTTGAAGGCACTATACCTTTATGTTCCATGCTTTCTTTTGTATTGAGAAAACATCTGTCTAATTAAATACTTGGCATAAAATGTTCATGCAACTTGTAGTAGATTAGAGGATGTATTGGCTCAGAATATATATAATCAACTCAATATAAATGAATGAATATCATATCAAGATAAAACGAGAACATCTCCAGTTCCCAAGAAAAATCTTTATTGCATGTGATATGACTGGTCCTAATTCTTTAAGCAGCAGTAAATAATAAACAGATGCTGTCACCAGGTCATAATTCACAATTAGAGTTTTAATTGTGCAAACTCCATGTTTGCTTGTCTGATCTGGGGAATTGTGCAGTATTAAAAAACTCAAGAAATTTCTTTCTGAAACTGTTCAGTCTCTGTGCAGTCATGGATAATTGAAAGAGATGTGTTCACCTGTCATTACCTGGCTTCTGTCTCAAGTCTTTATGAGAAACTCATCTATGGAATAATAAGCTAGAGAAATCATTTCATCCCCTTGAAAGAATCTCCAATACAGAATGAGAAATTAACCCAATTACCCTTCTTTCCAAATCATTGATGGTTACCCTTTCACGAGAAGTGCATCCTTTCCTCAAGGTTGTGATTACTTTGTGACTCCTCAGTGGCAGTGAATAGCTTTTCTCTTTCGTCCCCTCATCCCTCCTCCACTCTGTTTTGTCTCGTTTCCCTCTCTGCTCACTGGGAGCAGTGCCTACAGCTCCACCGCAGAATGTGCAAGTCGAAGCCGTGAACTCCACAACCATCCAGTTCCTCTGGAACCCTCCACCCCAACAGTTCATTAATGGTATTAACCAAGGATACAAGGTAAGTAGAAACACGATTTCTGTAACTTCAAATAACATTTGCCTTATCAGTCCTGGTATGTAACAATTAGAAGTTGAATTTAGTAATCTCTGAATCTCCAGAGTGACTGTCTATTTTCAGGGGTATCTTACACAAGTAGAATGAAGAGAGAAACGAGCAGTTGTTGTTCCTAATGTTTGCTAATTTATGCAAGTTCTGAAAAGGGAATATGTCATAGGCTAGAAATCCTAATACCTTTGTCGTTTACTGGAGAGTTTCCAAAGCCAAAAAGCAGTTCCGTGTCAAACAGTTTGGAAAGTCAGCACAGGAGATAGGTCATTGTGCCACTGAAAATCAACCTTGAGTTTTCTATTTATTCTAATGCAAAATTCCTGTTCATTTCATTAGGAACCAAGACATCACGCTAAATATTTGTCTTAATTTTCCCACTGTGATGATTTGGGAGATACGAGAATGTAAGATTTATTAATCATGCTTGATGACACGGAGTTAGCATGATAAGTCCCTGTTGATGGGGCAACTGGCAATATCTATTACAGTACGCAGAGTAGAGAGTGCTTAACGGAGCACTTGTTGGTACTTTGACCAGTGGAGTGTATGCTAAGAAGGTAGCTGGAGTGGTTTATTTCTGTCTCTCAGGAAGGACTGCTTAATAGAAACTCCTTCAACGGTTCAGCAGTAGGGGCATAATAAACGAAGGGTTTAAAAACATTCGTGGAATGAACAAAGAGAAATCTTGTAGGAATCACAGAGCAGGAAAAGGGAAGACAGGTATCTTTTATGAGCAGGGAGGAGGAATGTTGATGTAGGTGTTGGGTGAGGGAATGTCGGGTGAGCTGAGAAGGACGTGTAGTTCAGAAGACAAGCTGTGAATTGAGGGGTTGTAGGTGGATTTTAGAAGTTTTGGAAGACTTGAGGCTTCTCTAAGAATGTCTCAAAGTGATGGAGAAACTGAGACAGAGGTACGCATGGGAGTTTCCCATCTATATATTTCTCATAAAAACCAGTCTTTTTTTTTCCCAGAGATAGAATCGGCTCTCAAGACTAGGTGACTGACAGGGCTGCAAGAATATATCCTGAAACCTCAATACAGAAGTAGTACTTGGCTTCTGTTCAGACTCTGGAGAATAAAAGCACTTTTTGGGCTCAGTGGACTGCAATGCACTATAATTTTCTGGTGCAAGTCCAAGCATGGTGAGCTCAGTCAGATTTGCAAAAGTCATATTTCAGATTTTTACTTTTTATTTTATTCAAACAGAGTTTCAGTCTAAAGATTCTTAGTCTCATCGCATAGCTCCTTCAAATTTATGTTTCAGTTTCTTTTGCAATGGTATAAAATAACTAAAATTGTAATTTGTATCTGTCAGTGGTCAGTGAAAACTTTTGAAATGATCAAAATTTCTCTTTCCTTGGATTTGTTTGATTGCAGTAGATTGCAACAGCTTTACCATTTCTCTTTCTCATAGGGATTGTGAATTGCAGTACAAAGACTGTGCGAGAACATTGCTGTCAGTTACTTCTTTTGCATAGTTTTTTTGTATGACTTATAAATTACTAGTAGTCAAAGCTAGGCCTTTGCTTTTCTGAAGGATTAAATACATTTTTTCCTTTAGCTGATGGAATTGTTCACCTTTATTTTCTGCACTTTTCCTGAAGACTGTGCAATGAAATGTACTCCAAAAAGAGAAGTTCAGTTCTCCAAGGTTATAAATGCCAATTGTAATCCACAAAGGTGATTTAGAAAAGAAAATAAAACTTACTATTCCATCAACCATTTTCAATTTTTATCTTTTCTTTGCATATCAAGAAGTTGTAAAGTGCACCTTTTCAAATATGAAATATTCCTAACAAAATTACTCCTTATAGTCCTCTAACTGTGCTTTCCCATTATCAGAAACTATATACATTGGCTAAATGTGTCAAATATAGCTCATTAATTTCAGGCATCTATTCATGTTTATGAGTCTGAAATCAACACAAGGAGCACGATTTACACAGATACTGAGGCCTAGACTTTTAACGTGCTTATATAAGCCACAAGATAAGGATTTTTGGACAAAATAAAAATTTCATAAGCACTTTAAAGCTTTAGACTCCCAGGCCGTTAAGGCAATTTCAGAAATTGTTTTAAAATTTCAAAGTCATTTGCCAAAAATGAATTTTTTAAGTCCTCATTTAAGTACCCACACATAAGGTACTCCACTCTAAAAAATATTGATCACCCAGAAGATCCACTGAGATGGATGAAACCTGGAAGAACTGAGCACATCTGATGAGCACGCTACTTTAAATGCAGGAAAATGTCTTCAGGAGTCTAACCTTTGGGACCCAGGTGTTGAAAATTGTAGTAATTGTCTTATACAACCATGTTCTATTCTTTTTGTAGTTCCAGAACCACTTGAATCATTCACGGTTTGGATATCCCCAAACCGCCGAACATTGGAATACTCAGCCTGTTAGGCAAGGCTGGTCAATGGGATGCCGGGGGGCTGTGGGAGGGGAAGGAGATGCCCCCTCTCTCTTTCTCCCCCCACCCCCCAACCTCCCCAGCTAGTGGGATCTTTAAAGGAACCCCAAAATAAGATAAAGCATTTCTCTCAGAGTAGCACTGAAAGCGCCTTTCTTCCTTCAGCTTCCTTTCAGCAGCAGAGACTGTCCAGGCTGGTCCGAGCATCCCAGAGAGAGACAAAAGACTCATGTCGTACAGATAATGGTTTGCAGTAATTTTGGCATTGTTCAGTAGCAGGCACTGAGAATTGCAATACCTCCGTGGTATCAGTGTATCCCCATCACTAGTGAGTGTTGGACACATCCCTCCAGTTATCATAGTAGCAGTATTATATCCATCTGCTCGGCGTCAGAACTGACAGTAGTTTAACAGCATTGCTTGGTTTTTTACAATCAGAATAAGATGGTTTTGGCAGCCAAGCATACTTTGATTCCAAATTGACACAACTTCTAATGAGAGCTCATCCATGTTTAAATTTTCTAGCTTCTAGCGTGGCCAGTGGATGCTCCAGAGACTGTGACTGTGGTCACCATTGCTCCAGATTTTCATGGTGTCCATAGTGGCTGCATCACCAACCTGAAGAAATACACCACGTACTATACGTCGGTTCTGTGTTTCACCACGCCGGGCGACGGACCACGAAGCACACCCCAGCTCCTGCGCACCCTCGAAGACAGTGAGTAGTCAGCCCTGGGAGAGAACCTCGGTGCTCAGATTTTGGTTGGTTGGATAGAGAAGCCGGCATTTTCAAATCTATGCACTTAAAATTGGATCTCAGGTTCACAATCAGTTTGTCATCTCTTGTCAAGTTACTTTGCATCAGACAATGACCTCAGCCGGTTGTCCATGTGTATTCTTTTGGCCTGTGGCAAATGAAAGGCATTTGATATTTTTTTCATTATGGACTAAACCTGGATGAATTTTTTTACATTGGTCAGAAGCTGAAGGCTTCATAGTCTGGTTCAGCTAACACACAACACGTTCTTTATGTCTGTGAACCCTTATGCTCTTAAATCCATGTTCAGGCATCCGAATAAATATGAATTGATCTTCTTAGGAACTGAGCACTGGAACTTCCTGTGAAGGTCAATGATTAATTTACGATTGTTTCCTTCTGTTATTCAATATATTGAAAATGTCTGTATCTATATTACATTGCAAGTGTTTGCATAAAGGAACCAGAATTATAACAATGCAGTAAGTTTTATTCTGCAAAAGTGGAGTCAAATTCATAGGATGAAATAAGATGAACTGGATAGTTTAGCATATAAATTATTTCCTGCATCAGAAAATGTTTTGGCCTCTGTGGCCCCGTGTGGAAGTGTTTGCTGAAGACATATTTGGGACTAACAAGTCTAGCATGTGTCTGATGCAGATAACGAATAAATTGCAGTGGCCCTCACAGCTAACTGTGTGTCCACAGTGATCTCGGCTCTGGCCAGCACTCCAGTGTCTTCCTGTCACAGAGCACCATAAACACTGCTGCACATTTTCAGATCCAAATCGGAATAAAGAAATGTCTAATACATCCATTAAGGTATTGGTTTTGGAAATACTACTTTGCCTTAACAGGGATCTTTTAAGTTTGTCAGTGTTCCCATAAAGAAAAATCTGATTAACATTCACAGAAGCGAGGCTCAAAGTGCCAATCCAATTTTTCATGAGACACTCTTGAAAGAATATGAAGAAAATTAAGTAGTTTTCCATGGATTTTGCTTTTGTGGTCAGTCTCTTTCTTATGCTAGACCTGTGCCCCAAGAACAGACTGGAGACTTAAACTAGAAGATCACAAAGACAGCAGTTTAAATACCAGAAATCTATGTGAACCATTAATGTAAATTCAGACATGCTTATCTGGGGTTAAAGCAAAAGGCATGGAGGAAAGAGAAACGTGTTAGGTTCCTGTGTGTAGTATTAACTTTTTTGCCTGTTTTTCTAAGGAAATGAGGCTTTTGACAATGATGGTTTGTAAATGTGTTCGACTGTCTGTCTTTGGTCCATCTGTCTTTCTCCCTCCAATGACATTTGAAGCCTGTGGCTAATTTCAGTGAGTATGGAAGAGTAAGAAGCCAAAGATACGAGACTTCTAAGATGTGGCAAAAATTAATCAGCTGGGAAGAGGAAAGAGACTACTAATATTTCTGCTGAAGGAAAGGCTGCAGAAATGAGCCTTGAAAACTTCATGCAAAGGGGAAGAAGGGACATAGTCAAAGCACTGGGAGTATCTCAGGGAAATGTTGGGTTCACATACCGTTTTTTAAACGCGAGAAAATTCCATCATGAAACATAAAACGAGAGAAAGCCAGACTTGTATTTTGTAAAACATTTAAAACATTTCTTGGCGTGTGCAGCTGTATGCTGCTCGGAGCTTCAGCAGTAGAGATAAGCAGGATTTTTTTTTTTAAAAAGTATTTTTTTATTTTTTTTGATCCTTCAGAATTGCTTTCCTTGGTTTTCATGGTGAGTGAGAAGTGCAGGATGGTATAATGCGTCTTTGTGGAGAACTCGTTGAGTCTAAGTTGCTTCAGGATTTATGTGGTGGGAAAAAAGATTGGAAAGGACTGTCATTCATGTTCTCAGGTGATAATTTTCTGTCTGTATAGCAAAGTTAGGCAATCCTTTAGAAAAAAATAGTGCAAACGGATCTGTTTGCTGATGAACTATAGGTCAAATAAAATCTGACATCCAGTCAGAAGCAATGTGTCTTGGCGTGGAGTAACCTGCACCTGTTTTTCATTATGACATTAAAATCGGACTGCAACTGCCGGAGCTAATTAGAGGAAGGCTTTGCGAGTATGCCGTTTGCACGTCTGCAGATACATGGTCCCGAATAGTGCCTAATTGCTGTGCTCTTGTTGGATATTCCTGAGATCGCTACCAGATCAGCAATTCTTTCTGTAACGCTTTGACTACTAGATAGCGCAGAATGGATTTGGAAATTTTCCTCACTAGGATTGCAGAATTGCAAATGTGGTTCTGGCCGACCTACTGGCAGGCTTTTTTTTTTTTTTTTTTTTTATCATAGCTGCAGGGGAATGAGAAACTGGACTAAAGTGAAGAGGAAACAAAATATGAAATTGCAGACGAGAAATTGCCAACTGATGTCAGTGGAGCTGGAGGATACTCGGGCAGGGATCCAATGACAGAAGCACAGTGAATATAAAGTGAACAAAAACTCCTTTTTTTCCAGTACATCGATTGAAGACAGAACAGCAGTTGGATCAAAAATCAGTCAGGATGTCTTCCTTGAAGATCAAAATTGAGGGAGGATGGCATATTCTTGACAGTCATTCCATTTTATGCTCTTTCATTGCACACTAGGGAGCTGAAATTTTTAAGAGCTCTTGAGCTACATCATAAAAATCCTTTAAAAGTTTCACACACTTGTATTCGTTTTACAGAAGACAGTTGCCATTATGTTGGACATTTTTAGAGTTGTTTGGAGAGAATCTGTCCAAGCAGTGGCTCGGTGCCTCTGTCCTTGCTTTGACCTTGCCTTGCCAAAAGGCTCTTTCCAGGTGAGGGGGTGCTGGTGGTGCTGCTGCAGACCTAGGGCCGGACGAGCTACACACAGCAGCATGGGTAAATGCCACATACCGTTGTTGAGGGAGAAACAGCAAACACAATCGCTTCCAGGATTGCCAACTTGATTGTTCTAATTAGATTAGATCAAGAAGAGAGGCAGAGAACAAGTTGCGTGCAAGTCTCCTGCTGCCGCTCTCTAGTTCTCCGCACAGTTAGGATGATGACTGGATAAAATAATTTATGTGATGATAGCCAAAGCGCTTCTTCACACCTTGTGTTCTCCCCTCTCCCCTGCAGCTCTCACTGATGTTTCCAGCAGGTTTCCCTTGGCCCGGCTCAGTGTTTTATTCCTTCAGCCCTAACCTTGCCACGTGAATCGGATCAGAAGTACGTGGGGTTCTCCCGCTAACAGATTTCCTTTTCTGATTGCCAGAGCCAGGAGCGGTGGGACACCTGAGTTTCACTGAGATTCTGGACACGTCTCTCAAGGTCAGCTGGCAAGAACCTGTGGAGAAAAATGGCATCATTACAGGCAAGTATCAGCAGCTATCTCCTTTTTTTTTTTTTTTTTTAAGAGTGTGTATCATTGCAGTGAAAAAATGTTTGTGTAACAGAGCATTTAGGGAGAACTGGCTACTGCAAGCGCTGGTTTCCTGGTCCCTCTTTTGGGTAATTGAAATGTCAGCTAGGGCACGTTATAGAAAGTACGGGTCCAATTACTGGCAGCTCATGATTGTGGTCACTGAAAAGGCGGTCTGTATTAGAAATCAGCTCCCCGTGGAGTTTCTGGTCTTGTTAAATCTTGTGAGACCTCCACCTGTGTTACTAAATTTCTGAAACTTTGTGAGACAGTGGTTGGCCTTTGCCCCAAAGGTGGGGGGTTCCTACGTGGAATTTACAGCTGCAAAATCTGGATTGGCATTGCTAAGATTTGCAATCAAGACCAAGCCTGAAATCAGCGGTATCCTTCATCTGTGATCAAGTGGTCTGGCTGCGGACTGCGTGACAGAATTTGCATGTCATTACTTAATTTTGTGTAAACCATCACAAGGGTTCAGAACTCTTTTGCTTCTCTTTGATGAGCTTGCCATTTGACAAGCTATTTATCTATTTACTGTATGCCAGTGTTAGATACAACATCAGCAACTTCATTATTTTTCATAAAGGAAGCTATAAATAGTTGAGAAAAACTCTAGTTCTTATCAACAGAGGCAATATTGTTTTCAGATGGGAAACTCTTACAGCTGCACAGGATGGACATTCCATTTAGCAAAGGCTTTCAAGGTTTCAAAGTGCAAGAAAGCTCCCAAATTTTAAATTACTGAGGCTAAAAATCATAGCTGGGAAGGGAGAAGATAATTTCACATGGATCAAAATATTTTTGGGGGGGAGCATTGACATTGAAATGTGTAATTTTTATTTTTTTTTAAAAAAAAAGTATCATAATTTGTAAAAACAAAATACATTTTAGGAGGTAAAAAAAAAATTAATCAGCCTTTCTGACCCCTGAACATTGAAATGTTATCAGTCTAATTTCCTGAAGCATTTTAACTTTGACAGGTCTAATTATTTTGATAGGACTTGCACTTGTCACTGTTTTCTCTGTGTATCTGTAAGACGCACCATTTGTACGTGTCTCTTCCGTGCTGTTTATAGTGTCTGTGGATTCCTTATGCAGATCACCTTACGCCTTTATAGCATAGTAACCCTCCTGAAATATGCATTGATTTACGTGGTTCGAGAACAGAAACTAATGACTCCTCAAAGCAGAGCAGTATTGATTCAGTGAAGATGGCCAAAGCCTTCGAGCCCGAGTGCTTAAATTTAGGTACCTAAATCCAAGTGGAGCTATCTAAGCGCGATGATGTGATACTCGTCCTTGTTAAGCACAAGTTAGCAGCGCTACGTGTGGTGTTGCAGAATGGCTTTGCTGGAAACAAGCTGCTGCTTCCCAGAATGGGTGGAAACCCGGTGGAGCACGATGATGGACCATGTTCTATTTGGGGCGAATTGTTTCAGAAAGAATTAACTCAAGAAGCTCTATTGTTCATGAAGAAACACCGGTGTAAAAATGCCCAGCAAAGTTTATAAGGAAAAAGAAACATATCCTCAATGATGCAAATTGCATTTGGGCTAGAAGAATAGCAAAATTGTTCGTGCCCCGAGTACTTCAAAGGTTTATAGAGGGCTGCCTTGGGGATCCGGGTGCTTAGGGAGGCAATTATTCATCAGTTCTGCTCGTTGATATCTTTACTGGACATTCTTGTTCCCTGCAGCAGAGCTGGGAGGAGGAAGACGCGGAGGGTGGTGCCTGGCAGCCAGGCCGCTCTGGGAAATTGCCCATTACTCTTGCTGTAAATTTCAGTATCTTCCTCCTTCTCTCAGTAAACATTGATTTATGAGGACCTGGATGTAGACGGACAGTTTGTGATTGGGTGTACTGCTCTCTTGTAGAGAATTTACTCCAGAGCAACAGAAAATTATTTCCGAAACTCCTCTGGTCATTAGTTTCCGTTAGGCGGCATTTTGTGGAGAGGGTGCCATGCCAAAGCGCGCGGGAAGGCTCTGTGGCACTTTTCCCGTTCTCACGTAGGCTGAAGCCAGAGGAAACACTCTCAGCCCAGGCCGGCCGGACTCCCCCGCGCACATTGCTGGCAGTGGGCACGGCTGTAAAACGCAGAGCGCGTTCTTACCCACCACATGTCCTAAAGTTCTGCCCAGCTGTCAGTCACTGTGGCTTAAGTGCTACTTGGGGGTGCGGAGGGTGTTGTTCCTTTTCTTCAGCATTTTTTTTCATCTGTTTTTGTTATGCATGATTACATTTGGCTTTGTATCTGCTTGGTATGTACGCATGTATTTTCTGTTTGCATTTTTTTTATATGACTGGAATTTAACTGTACTTTTGGGAGTGAAATATCCAACAGTAAATGCTGCCTCTTTGCCTTTTCTTCGATTTGCATGTGAACTCAGGATATTTTTCCCGGTGAACGTTTTTTCAGTAAATAAATACATGGAGACTATGTGCCTAATTGGTGGGAAAGCTGGGTCTCATCCCTCTAGGCACAAGGGAGAAAACATAAAACATAAAATGTTCAAAAAAATAATCACCAACGTCTGATGTCTATCCGAAGCTTGTGTAGATGGGAGAGAAGATATCTCAATCGCTTAAGATTGCCTAGTGCCAGGTGGATGAAACTTTCCTTTGTTTGTATGCAACAAATGGATAGGGGGAGCATTAAAAGTCCCCTGCTTATCTTCTGGTTATTTATTGCTTCGAGGAACCCATTTTGTTTTATTCTGAGGTGATGGCCCTCGATTGGCTCTGCCAGCCCATGCGTAGCATTCAAAGCGGGCGTAGCAGGGCTGTCCCCAGCTGCCGGGCAGACGGATGAGCCACGATGGGGCCCTCTGCTCCATCCATGGTTGCACGTGGACGTGCTGCTGGCTGGGGACGTGGCTGCCAGGTTTGTGTCCTCTGTTGGGAAGTGGGGAGAGGCACAATTGCACCTTCCCTGGACTCGTTCTCATTCTTCCACCTTGTCTTCTCTGGAGCAAATGTAGCATCCACGGCTTTTGGAAGAAAGGGGTGTTTGTGATGGTCGTTCTGTTTGGAACTCCTTCATGCCTCTTCACTGAGCATCAAATAGAGTGGACAGTCATCCCTGGTCTTTCTGTCTGGCCTCATTAATAAAGGCAGTAGAGTCCTTCAGTTTTGTCAAATCTTCATACGGATTGTAATCTTGCCTGTGCTACATAAACCCTGATTGCTGGTAAATAATTCTCAAGCCTTTTCAGAGAGCCTCAAAAGACCACAGTGTCTCTGAGATATTGGGAAATTACTGACTTAATTAATTCCTGTTCAGACACTTACTTGAAACTGGCTCCAGATGAGCATTCAGGAATTTTTCCCCTTCCCCTAGGTAGTGTGTGGTCAGACAAGCGGGTGGTTGTGGTGTAGCTGGAATGGTTGAAGTATCGCCTCTCTTTATCACTTGCCCCTCACCTGAAACATCATTAGTGATGATGTGAGCACTCTGAGCCCATTTTCATGCAGAAAAAGGTTAACAGGAATCTCTCTGTCAGTGGTAGCAACTGGAGGAAGGAAAACATCTCACACCTCTCGCAGAAATATTTGCCTCTCCATGCTTTTAGTCCATGAGATGATGTTTCCCTGCTGATCAATACCTTAAGGCATTTTGCTATGTCAATTTGTATATGTTAATCAGCTTATCATGTTTTTGCTTAAAAAAAAAAAGGCAAAAAACTCTCAAGCTCCCCAGCTGGTCTGAATTCCTCATCTTAGATGAATGGAACAGGAACCCAGTAGGGAGTTTCTCTAGCCAGCTTGCCTCGTGCATGGTTCACTCGGTGGGGTTCCTTTCTGTTAGTCCTTTTCACTCACTTCCATTTCACAGGCATTCAAGAGCTATGTGTATTTCCCCCCCCCCCCCCCCCCCCCCGAGCCAAATCACAAAGAAAGCTGCAATCAAGCAAACTTTTCAGACACGTTCTCTGGAGACCGGCACAGTAAGGTTCAAATGGGTTCAGACGAGAATAAAGTGGGCCTGGGCAGGAGGAGGACAAGCAGATTTGGAGGTAAAATGGAGCAAATCACCCAGCAGAAAGTTTCAAAAGTTCTTGGAAGGCAAGGTTATCAAAGTGATAAAAAGGAAAGCCTGGTTATGATAGAAGAATAATATGGAGGTCAGGGTGAGTGCAGTTTTGGACAATACCTTGGCTACAGTATGGTTTTGAACGAAAGGATAATGATTCACCCTGCTAAAGGATTTGTGCGAGGAACGAGCAGTGGGGAGTAGAGGGTTTTCAGTTCCTAGAAGATTCCCACAATGTTCCTGCCTGATTGTTATTGTCAGATTTGTAAGTATTTCTAGATATACAGCACTGAAAGTTACTTCAGCCTGGAAAGGGAGTAGCCCTACTAAGCACATATTGATTTTTTAATTAGATATTCTAGCTGGTGAGAAGATGTTATATTTTCCAGTGTTTCTTCCTATTTGCTTCGTGGAGTTCACAAAATGAAAGTCCACCCTTCTGCGAGATTATCCGCAAGTTTCCTAGCCATTTCATAGCAAGTACTGTGTAGTCACAGAAAAAGAGACAGACTGTTGAGACTCCATCTCCTCCCCCACCTGTAATGCGATGGGCAGACAATACCCCATGGGGTACCTACAGCAACTGCTTATTGGAAATAACAATACTAGAAAAATACTTGGGTATTTTAGCCAGTGTTTACTTCAACTTTTTTTTCCTGCTTATAACAGGTGACCATAACGGAGTAGAGTAGGAAACGGGTCATACTACCATTGACCACACGCAGATCTTGCAGAAGCAGGAATATACCAGTCTCTGGGTTACTGTGTAACTGTGCTTTAGAAGAAAAACCAGACCCCACCACTGCTACGGCCCCCTGACTTGTGTGTACTGGTTTTTCAGGGTACCAGATCTCCTGGGAGGTGTATGGCAGGAATGAATCTCGTCTTGCCCGCGCGCTGCCCAACACAACGCTGGAGTACAAGATCACGGGGCTGTCATCTCTCACCACCTACACAATCGAGGTGGCAGCTGTGACCGCAAAAGGGAGCGGATGGGTCACGTCCTCCACCATCTCTTCTGGTGTGCCCCCAGGTTGGTAAAACTCCATGAAACAAATGAAAATGGGCTGATTCTTCATGTTTCTGTGTTCCAAAGGTCGCAAATTACTTCAGTAATAATAAAAATGGTTTCATTTATAAAGCATTGGCATTCTTTACTACATAATTAAAATTTCATTTCTAGAACAGTTTAAAACATTAACATGAAGTCACTTGCAGTTTGAAATTACCAGAAAGTTGAGACTGTTGAATACAAATACAAAAAAAATTGTCGGGATGGCAGAAGGAACGGACAAAGTAGTAAAGTGGGTACAATACAGAATCTTGTGACATTTACAAAGTAACATAAGAATGAAGCCTGAATCCATTCAAAAAGCGTTGCTTTGGGGCAAAAATAGAGTCTGGATGCTGTTAGAAGGGAAAGGTTTTTCCATTTATACGTAGTATAGCTTATGTCACCTGTGAGAGGATATTTGTCTAACGAAACTAAAATCTTATTTACACGATTTGGGAGTTGTGGCCTGAGGAAGATTTGGGAGGAGACACTGCATTGTCTGACTTGCCGTTTGGGCACCTGTAAACTTAGCCTTTTTGCATTTTGTTTTTAAAATTGTGTACTCTCCCTCATCCAGTATAGAAAACAAACTAAAAAGCCAATTCTTACCTCAAGCAAGCAGTTTCGGTTAATTTAGGGGTTATAGAAGTAGAATTTTCCAAAGTGGAGCCGCTAGTGTACATCACTGATGGTAATCCAGTTTTTCCCTTTTCCAGTATTTTTGAACTTTTCTGTGTGTCTTGAAGTATGCTTGCCTTTCTTTTCCCTAATCATAGGTAATTGTGACAAGCTGTAGACTAGATCAATGCCGTGCTCCCTGTTGTTAGCCAGATAACAGCATTATCCTACTTGGTCAGGGTTAGTTCATCGATCATAGTTCCCACAAATGCGAAGTAAGAATCAAGAAATATTGTGTATTTGTGCATACGTGAAATATATGCCAAAAAACTGCCCATTTTTTGCCTGTTGAACTTGCACATGGTACAACATTATGAATGATTACTGATTATAATACTAATTTCCATTACTTACAAATTCAGGTACTATTGGGAATTTATTCTAAACAATCTGTATTTAATCTCTTTGCTGGGCTTGCTTTTGTTGATAATTTAGATAATATTAAAAATGTAAATGCCGCTGTAAGCTTGACTGATGTGAGGCAAAGATCTGATTGGGGCTGCAGATTTTTCCCTGTAGAAGGTCACCTACTTTATTCAGGCATCAGAAATGCCCTCTAAAACCCATCTATTATAGGTCACTATAAGAATAACAAAAGCTTCCCTGTGGACTACCCAAAAATTTGAATCTTCTTCTGCTGTTAATACTTCTTAAAGTACATATAACTGTACTGTAAGTAAAAATTCTTGTCGTTTAATTCTGGAGAAACAGAAGTACAGGGGAATTAGGTGACTTGGCGAGTGACTGGCAGACGTGGAGCTGGGAAGTACCATCCCCCTGAGCCACCACGCTTTGTCGGTTACGCAGCTTCTCTAAAATAGTAGCTGTAATTCTGTAGATAGGCTCTTTCTTTTCTTGTTTGATCTGTAAAAAATGGGGTGCGTGCTCAGAGCAGCAGAAGTAGTAATGCTGTATGCAATACTCTGCCAAAAAGAAAAAAAAACAAACCCACAGTTATGTGCTCTGTTATAATTGTTACCAAGGTATTTTATGTGCTGAAACACTGAATGTCAACCTGTGTTACTGGGCCCTAGACAAAGAGCGTTTTCACCTTTCATTTATGTTTCTGCTTCTTCAGAACTTCCAGGTGCTCCATCCAACCTGGTGATTTCCAACATCAGCCCTCGATCTGCCACGCTTCAGTTCCGGCCAGGGTATGATGGCAAAACCTCCATCTCCAAGTGGATAGTTGAAGGCCAGGTATGTCCCTGACAAAAAGCTCCTAATGAAGTTTCTGAGGGTTAAAAAGGGTCGAAATAGTGAATTGCTGTTTGGATTACAGTTTTTGTTTAACTTTGGATCAAAGCTCTCCAGTACGTGGCCTGGTGGTGGCTGTTCAGGGGGTCCTGGAAAGGTTGGAATGCAAGGGAGCTGGAGAGCCTTGGCTGAGAAGTGTCTGTGGTGGCCAGTGAGAAAAGGGTCACATACATGCTGTCACTTCTTTTCACAGGAACAAAAGAAAAATATGATATATAATATATATGTGTGAGAATGCTTATCCTTTAAATAATTCACATGGATTTTTGGAAAGCAACTTTGCTTCTGTTCAGAAGAACACCAGATGCATCGTTAGCAACACATATAGCAGAGCTTAAGTCCATCCATTTATTTAAAAAAGGGTTTGAAACCTGTGTGTAGGTTCTGTTAGTTGTATTTTCAAACCAGATGCAAACCTCAAATTATTATGTCATAGAGTATAGGAAGAATTGCACTGAACAGTAAAGATACCATTATTCATGAGACTGGGTGTATTTTTCTGTCTTGTAATGGAATATACTGAGCTTTTCTATCCAGGCCCTTAGATATAAATACCATGAATTCTCTTCTTCATCAGCTTTAAACAATATCCCTCTTTCTGCTGTCATTATGCCTTGGAGGAGTTATATATTCCTCATTTGTTCTCCTGACAGATGAGCTTTGCTTCTTCCTTTCCACCCACAGATCTTTATAAATAATATAATCTGTTTTGAAGACCAAATGTTGGACTTCTTAAATCACCGTCACCACTTAGACATGTTGATACAATCACTTCACTTGGTAATGAGATTGTTGTGAACAAGTTGGTACATTTTGTACAGTTTACATACACATTATTGCATATTACAGAATTAAACACTGAAATCCTATAATATGGTGGCTTGGCACGTTCTGAGAAGGATTTTTGTGCTGGAGCACCACAGTGATATCGCTAGGAATTTGTTAGTTCTTTCATCCTGTGAGTTGCAGGACGCCAGTAAAGTGAAATAAATTTGAATGCTTTAAAATCCCAATGATAATTGCCGCAAAGTTCATCTGCATCCTTGAAGAGCCCCAGGGGCAGTTAATGGTTAACGGCTGAATGGCCCATGGTGTGCAGGGAGGGAAGGGAGGACCTCTCTTGTTCACCAGCCCTCATCAACATCTTACGTGTCAGGGGGTTAGTGGTTGCGAGCGATCCTGGATCCCGGAATATTTGCCCCATTTGGGGAAGGAGCACAGCTTTGCGGAGTCTGCACAGTTCTTTTCACCACAGCTACCCTGCAAGTTTCTTCTGCACCATACCTCACTGGTTTGCTTTGGCACAAGAAACGTTGTTCCAAGTGGATTTAATTTAAAAAATAGAAATACTCTTGCTCACATGATCTTTTCAGGTATGCACAGAAATCGGTGACTCCTTAAGGATAGAGCAAGTCCTGTTTCCAGGTTGACAGCTGCATCCAGTCCTTTGTTCGCAGCCCCTTTCTGCCAGCACTCCAACTCTGATCTCAAAGTGCAATTTCACAGCACCTTTCGCCAATCTAAACCTGAGCTCTTGTCCTGCTCCCCTTCCCTCTCCTCGTGCCCATCGCTCTCACCAAGACTTTCTTACCCCTGCTTTCTGCAGGCACTGATTCTGGCATGAGCGTACCCAGAGCTGCTAAAAGACTTGATCCGGCCAAGAACAGACGAGTTTCAGACAGCTCAGCTCCCTGCCCGGGCTGCGTGTGTGGTCAGAAGAGCTCCATCGCAGGGGAGGGGATGGGACCGCGGCAGTGGGAGCAGAGGCGAGGGCAGGAATGCCTCCGTCCTGACTTGGATCTAGGCTGCCGTGGACCTGCCCTCTGGACTTTTTTTTTTTCTGAGTTTTTCTGCCTACCTTTGAAAGACACACACAAAGCTTTCACAAAACAGCTGCCGGTGACAGCCCGGTGTTCCCTTACGCCTCTCGTGTAGTTTGTTCTGAGCAGAGCTGGAATGCAGACTGCCATCGCAACATCGGTATGTTGGCATAGACAAACACAATTGTTCCTTAGAACTGCGTTAGATGGACAACTATGCAGTGGTTACACCCAACTACAACAGTATTTTCTAAACAGGAATACGGGGAGGATTTTTTCCTTCTGGATTGTTCATTCGCGGGCCCACGTACGGCTTTTAATAGAACTGTTAATTGTTTCATGCCTTAGCATTACATTAAAAGCCACTTCAGGCGTGGTTTTGCATACTATGATTTTAAAACAGGTGGTATCGCGGAGCGATAGGATCACATTTAACTGTAAAACACTAATCTGTATGTTCTAGTGTACCTTGCAATTAATCAGTTGAATTATAGAATAATCCAAGCAGGTACAGAGACTACATCTCCACCCAGTCACAAGTTTTTTGACCATTAGCCCTTCTGAAAGTTTGCAACAAAGTGCAGAGTAGCTGAAAACAGCTGACAGCTTGGGGAAAATAGGTTGCAGGTTACTAAGATCTTGTACAGCACGATCTGTCCTGGAAGGAGGGGAACTAGGTCCATGTCCCCACCCAGGTCTGTTCCCCCTGGGCTGTGCTTCTGCTGCCGGTGGGTTCGGGACAAAGCGTTTTACTGTCGTGCACTTCATCTGTGTCCCACTCTGGTTGTACAGCTGGGCGATAGCTTTGCGTTGGACATCCCTTATATATTGTGTCTTCTCTTCCATCTCTCCTGGGAGTATAGCCTTTATTCTAAATTTCTGAGTCCTTGCAGACAAACTACTTTATATTCACGCACACAAACAAGCTGCCACCAACATATTTTTCTTCTTTGTTCCTTTTTGTGGCACAAAGCTTCCTTGATAAGGGCAGGTCTAAAAAATGTTCCAAGTATTGCGTTTTGGCTAAGTGCCATTTTTGAAGCCTGATACTTCATGAACAATTTGGATGAAAAACACAGCTGGGAATTCCAGTTGACGTGAAATTTTGTACATCTGGCCTTGGCTTCTGCTTTTTGTGCTGGGGTGTAAATTCCCGGCAGCCACTGTGGAACTAATTCTCAATTATGTCAATGAACAGGAGAGGAGAATCAGGTCTTTGAGATTTTAATGTTGGTAGATACTGAAATATCAAGCGTTAAAAATCCCATTTCTGTGTTTCTAGTGAAGCTACATTCTGTACTTCTGAAGGGATTTCTTAAAAATCACTAGGCTGTTTAGTTTCTACCTTTCCATCTAGACTCAGAGGACTGGAGGAAACTAGATTTCCAAACAGAGAACTACAAAAAAGTACCGATGCCATTTAGAAAATATTTCTAACATTGTTTTACCATTACATACAGTATAATCTAAAGAGAAGAGGGTCTAATGTGAGGTAAAGGCACTGCTGACACTTGTTCAGAAGGCCCAGCAGTAACTCTCTTGTGGCATTGACGCTCGCAGGTAACGTGTTCATCCCCAAAGAATTTCAGTAAATCCTCCCAGTTGTCCTGTACTCTCCGATGCAGTTGGACTATGTATTGCAGACATTTTTTCTGGCAATTTGCAATCAAAAACGGCACTGAATCCCCGCTGTTTTTCACATGGTTTCGTGTTTGCGCTCTCTGTCTGCTGCGGTCCAGCTTCAGCTTATTTTTCTCCTGCTGGATTTTTCCTGGGTTTTTGGCAGGAGAAGTACGTAAATGACATCATCATGACTGTGCCTTGGTAGGTGCGCGGTCCGCAGCACCAAGCTTTGCAGTGGGTGATTAGAGAAGGCGGACTAATTTCTGCCGAGTTTGGTGTGGTTTTCGGGTGATCGATGTTACTGTGCCGGCAGCAGAAGACCTGTGGAACGGCTGAAGGCCACTTACGAAGAGGTATTGCAAGTCATGGAGCCATGAGTATATGGGCTAATACAGAGAGGTTTTGCTTATAGCCTTTCTGCTGTTTTTAGAGAGATTTTATAAGAATATCATGGTGAGCAGTAGCAGAGTTTCAAAGTAGTAAAACCTTTAAAGTATTATCGCTGTATTCGCTTGTAAAGCTGTGAGTTGGGAAAGACGTTGTAACTTTAACCGTGAATTTATCTGGTTTTGTGGGTTAAGTCAGTGACCCAGATAGGATTCATCCATTGTACAAGGTGATTCTCTTGGTGTCGTTTCTACTTCAGAGCTGGTAAATAAAGTGTCTGAAACTCTGACAATTTTATGCCTTTGCCAATCTTTAAATCAAAAATGGCTGAATCGATTTAAGGATTTTGTAAGAAAAAAGATTGCACCCAGGCTGACATCCTGTGAACTGAATTTCTCCCAAAGCGATTTCAAATGTGTGAGTTATGGACCTCTATAATGAAAACTCTGACATATCTTGAACCATAGTAGAACACAGGGTACCTCTGTAACATACAGAAACATTGTGTTTTCCTTTCCTGCAGTTAGTACTTCATAACTGTTCAAAATTTTGGAAGCATTACTTTCTTACACGATATATCACAGCAAATGATTTTTGCATTCCAAATTTCAATTATTTTTGGTTTCTTTTAAGTCAAAATTCTGCAACTTTGCACATGTAGTGCATTCCATCAGAATATGTTAAGTCACTTTATAAAATATTTAATGTTTTCCTTTTTAGAAATGGAGGAACTAATGCACAGAGAAGTAGAGGGTTCTGACATCACTTCCAATATTGTTTTATGCTGTCTAATTTCTGAAATAATAAATGAATATGCCTTTTTATTGAATGTAATGCCTTGGGAGCAGCTGAGAGATGGGAATGAATATGTGCTAACTTGTGATGGCTGATCATTATCGAGAATTATGTGGAGCGTCTCGGTGGACATAGGTGGTTTTATTGTGGCAGTCCTGGGATTGTGGCCCTATTGTACGGAGAACTGTTAAGCTGCAGAGTGCATTTCTTAAGGAGTTTTTGTGCCGACAGTAGCAGAAAAGCAGTTGGTGTTCTCATCTGCCTCCCAAAACAATGCACACATGAATATATGTGCATCTGTCAACAAGCATCGTCCTTTTCTGAAATTTGCATATACTGTTACCCAAAAAACAGCTACGAGAAAGAAGCCTCCAAATTAACTTTATTTTATGCAGAGCGGCTCATAGTGGACTCTCTTGCCCCTCAAAGGACTCTTTTATCCTTACCACTGCCCGTAGTTCTTTTTGCCCCGTGGGAATCCCTTTGTACTCTGATTCTTGGAACTGATACATTTCCTCTGATCTGACATCAGAGTGTTTCAGCAAAAATAATTTCCTTTTCCTTCAAGAGCCTGAAACTTGGAATCTACTATAGGTCTCGCAGAAGTTAAAAATACAGAAGTCCATCACTGAAAGTTCTCTTCCAAGGCTCATTTCTGACATTATTGCTAAATAAGTGAAACTTGTTTTAAGTAGCAGTGACCTAGAATTGCTTGGTCACGCGAGTCGGAGGTCATGCAGAGCTCCCCAGGCTGTTCACCCTTCAGTCCTCTTACTCTGGAAAAACTCCCCACAAAAGCAGCACTCTCAAACTGATCTCAGTGGAAGATCTAACCCTTTGAGTTAGTTTCCCGAATGCCGGCACCAGATCCTGGGAACGTTACAAGGTATTATTCTAACTAAAGCAAGTTCCTGATCTATTTTTCTTAAAATGTTTTGATGAGTCACAGAACCATGCCTGTGGCTGATTTTATTTTTTTATTTGTTTTGCTACCTCTCAATCACTACCTTTCAGCAGAAAATGAGTCTAGAAGTGGTTAATTGGGACTGTCTGTGCTGCCATTTGCCCGGGGTCCCCCACCTCCCAATACAGGTAGTGGCCACCTGTTTACCAGCTGGTTCCTGAGCTTGGGAACAACCAACGTGCCTGGCTTGGTTGGCATCTGCCGTTTCCTCGTAGGCTGCGCCCATCGTTCCTAGCAGGGAGAGCGTTCAAAACCAGAAAGCTGTCTCCTGGGATAGCTTTCGAGGGGTTTGCCGTAGTCCTGGGCACGTGGAAGCTTTCACTGCTTCTCAATCAGTAAAAGATCCTTAATATTTCCACCTTTGCAGCCAGCTGGTAAATGTCTGTCTGCAAAGCAGGCGGGGGGTTTTGGACACCTCTCAAGCTTGAGTCAATGTCAATTGTTCACAGCCCTGTGGGCCTCTGGGTCTGGACCATGTGGTCCTTAATGTGTATTAATGACCTGCCTGCTGCTGCGTAACGATTGAAACCTGTGGTCTCTCTTTTTTTTTTTTTCTTTTTTGCTATGTAAGAAATATTTTAAAAAGCTCGTACTGTTCTTAGAATACAAAAAGACGACTAACTCGCCACTGGAGACTATTTGCAGCCTCCAGAGCGCTGTGGATTGTTGCTATACAATTACTGCAGCACTTTGAGGTGATGCTGTTAAGAGCAAGGTGTTTTGCAAAAATAAGCATTTACTATAGACTTTCTACAGTATTAATCAAAAACTCTTTTAATAAAAAGTTTTCTATGTTTCCTTGACTGAAATCAACCCTCCCTTCCTTTCTTTGTTTATGTAGGGTTTGTGGTTTTTTTTTAAATTCTCTTTATCATCTCTTTGTTCTCTGGGTTCAGTTTAGGACTGTTCTGTTTTACCATGCAGACCTGTCTCCACTTGCTTCCTTTAAGCTTCTGCATCCGTGGAGTTTACTTAAATCAGCTCAGTTGCAACTGGGAATTTTAAAAGGCCCGTAATCTTCACTGATGTCTGTTTTACATGTGTTTTGGTGTGTGGCAGCGTCCTTGATAACCAACAAAACCGAAAGGCCCATCAAGACCTGTGCAACCACATCCCTCCGTGAAAGCAGTCCTCTGCTAGGAGGATCACAGTGGCTTCTTTTCACAGTGCAATGCAGAACTTCTTTCTTTGGCCTAATTTTCCTTGTGTCATTTCTCCGTGCACAAACATAAATATGCAGCATGTCAGCTCCTGGGTGAGCGAAGAACTAAAACATCTATAAATAAATCAGGCTGGTTCTCCTGAAGGGGCAAAAAAAAAGAGTGAATGAAACCTAATTTTCTATTTGAAGTGCTCGGGATATGGGAGATACTTGGGGCTGCGTTGCCTATGGAGTGCTTTGACAGCGTCGATGGCTGCAACTGGCATACACAACTCGTAAGGGATCTGTTTAAGAAAGATTAAAGGAAATCGCTCTTTACACAGTGGGTCGGGAGCTTCTGGAATTTGTTGCCACAGCAGTCTGTGGGAGTAGATAGTGTCAGTAGGTTAAAAAAGGATTAGGCATCTTCGTGGATGTTAAGTCTGTAAATAGACACTAAAGGGAATAGCTGCCTACGTACCCTCACGTATGCCTCAGCCGTGGTTGTGGGTACCAGGGTAGGGTGAGGGAGTTGGAGTAGAAGTGCTGCCCTTTGTGGTAGGGTTGAAACAGCAGAGTAAGTGTGCACGGTGCTGGGGAATTATATCAGGGGGTCTTGTCTAAGATCCCCCGTGTTTCAGCACTTGCAAATCTCCAACATGAAGCCCAGCCATCTACCAGCTCTCTTCCGTCTCCTTCTCCACACTCCTGTTGTGGCTCTTATGCACGCAACCCTGCCTACTGATGCTGCCGTCTTCCAGGGTCCCAGGTCAGACTCTGGCCTTTCTATCGTGTCTTGTTGACTTCCTTTTAAGTCCTCGTTCATCTTCATTTTATCTCCAGAAAGCTGTATGGAAAGTAATGCTCTCAATTCCCATCACCATTTTGTCCCTTCTAACACTGCCGCAGCTGAGGGACCATGTTGGGCAACATGTTGTGATTAATTAATACAAAGGATTGCATGTGGAAAAGCCTGGTCTAAGTGCAGATCAGCAGATGAGGTTAAAACACTTCTGTTCTTTGACTTTGTTCTTGTTTCTCTGTCTTCATTTCTGTGGCATTTTGCCTCCGTTGAGACTTACTTAGTATGCATCAGTTCCTGCGACTTATTATCAAGGCTATTTTTCATTTTGTTATATTACTACTTGATACTTTTGTATTGTGGCAGCAAGATTGAACAGGGTATTAGCGCTCTCGTGGTGTTTTTCTGGAATAGATCTCATCAGAGGATCCCAGTGAAGTCCCAACAGGTACAAGGAAACTTGACTAACTTGGCTGTGTTGTCACGTTACAAGTTACTAGTGCCTCGTCATATAAAAATGAATATTAACTGGATAATATGTATTTAAAAGCATTAGTCCTTCCACTGCTGTGATGACATGTTGCAAAGGAGGTTATATATATAATTCTTTATATACATATATATGTGTGTGTGTCTATATAGTCTGCTTTGTATTCCTTCTTACCTTTCCCGTGTACAGGTTGGTGTGCTGGGTGATGAAGAAGAGTGGGTAAGGCTTTGTGAGGTGGAGAATGAACCTGATGCTCAGATGCTGGAGGTACCGAACCTTACGCCTTACACTCATTACAGGTAAGAACAGCAGGTAATTAGCTGCAGCATGAAAAAAAAAAAATGAGTAAATAGCAGCCTAGAACAGCTTTCCTAATCAGAAACAGCTGGCTGTGTTTTATAATCTGAACAAAAGGGAAAAGGTTTGCTGTTTTCATAGTTTATACTTAAAATGACTCGTCTGATATTGCTAATTGTAATTTACATACGATACAGTTCGTAACGTTAAAATGGAAATCCAAGTGCACGGTGAAATGCTTTTACGAGTAACTGCTGTCCTGCGACTTCCCTCGTCTAAAGGGTGCACCAGTGTAACGTCAGTCAGTGACAAATCAATTGTAGTTAAACTGGTGCAAACTTGTAATTACATATTTACATCAGTTCAAACATCGTTTTATTGATTCAGCTCAATTCGGTAACATCAGTTAGATGAAACCTTTGTTTATAAGAATTTACCAAGTTAAGCTTAATAGATATATGCAATGCTTAAACAGATTGAAGTGAGTCTACATTATGGGTGCACCCCAGTTAAACGAGATTGATTTTTCAAATCAATTCAATTCAAGTGACACGTTGCTTTAGTATAGACAAGATTTGAGAATTTGAGGTACTTAATCCTAATGAAAAAGACTTTCATGAAATAGCTTGCTGGTTGCGAGGAGATACGGTGGCAAGTGTTAAATCATCTCATTAGAAACTCGTCCCTTTTGCCCTGGCTGAAGGGCCTTTTAGCGAGCCCAGATGCTGTTGTGAGCTAGTAGTAGGTGTAACCAAGTGAAGCTCCTACCATTTACAACTAATTCAGTGCTGATACACTGATTTTTTTTTTTTTTTTTTCCCTTGGTCAGAAGCCTAGGAACATACTGAATTTCTCACCAACTCTCCGCTGAAGTGCTTTACACCTCATCCTCAAGAGCTAAACATTTTACTGAAAGCTCTTTGAAAAATTTTGAACTTGAGCAGAGCTTTCCCGTGCAGAGGTTTAGGAAAATTATCTTCAGGTTGAGAAGATTTTGCTCTCATAAAGGTGGAACCTTAAAGCTGAAAAGGCAGAGGTGAATAGTAAAGCGCGGGTTGTACCAGAGTTCAGTGTCCGTGCAAAATAAGACAGGCTTGCACACCTAGCGGGGCAGTTATGCTGGTTGGCACTGGCACCTTTCGCACTTCCAGTTCTCCTCTGATCGTTTTCATCATAACTGGTAGACTAAAGCAGCTCCTTGAATTTTGTCCACTTTTTTTTTTTTTTTGGTCTCGTGCATACACAGATAGGAGCTTTGCTTTGGTTTTGTGTCAGTGTAGAGCAATTTTATATAATTTTTGGAAACCCAGAAAGTTGTTGCTAAATGGATTTGTGGTCCTCTGGTCAGCTTTAGCCATTGCCCACTGAGAAAATGCATCATGAGAGCTAATTATCTGCCCGCATCTTTAGCGGCCCGCTTCTTTTCTGTATTTTCTGCCAACGTTTGCGAGTCAAATCAAGGACAGTATTTGTTTAATGTGTTTCCTTTAATGCATTTTCGAGGGCGATCGCAGCAGATAAATAAACACTGCTGTGTTGACTAGCTCACCCTTTTTCCAAGCTCAGTCATTAAGTCCAAAAATTAAGTGTTTAGTATGAACAGGTCGTGTATTTACGTGCAAGCACCGGGTACCTCTAACTGCTTGTGACGGGTGAGAGCATCTGAAATGTACAGCACGTCTTAATTATTTTGTGCTTCCTGAAAAAAAGATTTCTCTAAATCTTTTGTGACCTAGTAGGGATTTCTATTGTAGAAGAGATGGTTTCAAGCAGACATGGTATTTTTTTAAAGACGCATATCCATATTAAATAACTTAATCTTTCTTGTGCAGGAAGGCTGAAAATGCAGCACAGGGAAAAATCAGCTTCTTTCAACAAGTAATTGAGGGGAAATGTTATCACTAGCCTATTTTTTATATTGACAGCGAATGAGAATATCCAAAGTTTGATATTTTAATACCTTTCTGGATGTATTGTACAAGCATCGCAAGAGAAAATCACTTACTGTTAGCATAAGCTCATCAGACTTGGTATAATTAACATAAATTTCTCACACAAATACCTAAGTTTCTAATAGACTCTAAGCTAATCTCATTTTCATTTTTTTAATACCTGAGAGGATCTGAAAGCGGTTACCAGAAAGCGTTCAGCAGTGAATACAAAGGGGACCTGCATGCCACAACCTTTGTGGAACGTTAGAAGGACCTAATCCGTAGTTTTCCATCTTTTCCCTGTTCTGGAAAAGAGAGGTACCATTCGCTAGAGCTGTTACAACACACACTGCATCTTTCCTT
Source organism: Burhinus oedicnemus (assembly GCA_008921705.1). Classification (NCBI taxonomy): domain Eukaryota; kingdom Metazoa; phylum Chordata; class Aves; order Charadriiformes; family Burhinidae; genus Burhinus; species Burhinus oedicnemus. The sequence continues at coordinate 1,478,646 of VFFE01007016.1, forward strand.
CCGCTCCAGGTTCCGGATGCGGCAGGTGAACGTGGTGGGCGCCAGCCCTCTCAGCCAGCCCTCCCGTGTCATCCAGACGCTGCAGGCTCCCCCAGACCTCGCCCCCGGCAGCGTCACCGTGCGGACGGCCAGCGAGACCAGCCTGTGGCTGCGATGGGTGGTGAGCCGGCCAGCAGGGATGGGGGGCTCGGGATGCGGCTGCTTCCCCAGGGAGTCAGGCCAGCCCTCAGGAATGCCTTTTCCTTGCATTCCGCATAAGGAATAACATTATTTCCTTTTTCAGAATAGTCGGAAATCTGAGACTTACCTTAAGTGCCTTATTAATCACTTAAATTGCCTACTGCCTCTACTTCTGCCACTTCATCACGGGAATATACGCCTGTGTGTAAAACCCGGGCTTTTGGGACCCTCTGGTTCCACAGTCTGGGTCAACACGTGGGGCAGGAATATGATACTTGAGCCAATTTGCAGTTTCCTAGGGCTCAGTTGTTCGTTTTGTACAACCCCCCCCCAGAAGGCACACGCCGGCCATTGGCAATCATCCTGCGGGTACTGAACAGCTCTGGTTCGAAGGCAGCAAAGTTTGCACATTACAGTCCTGCAGGAAGATTATATTTATGTGAAAGGGTGTGGAGTTATGTGATGAAACACAGAAATGATTAATTGCGAAGATGCAGTGATTGATGACATTTTTGTGCCCCTTTGACTGCCTCAGTTACCTGCAGAGTTGCCACGTTGGGATTTATTTGGCAATTAACCGGCTCCAGAATGGTTTTTCTTCTCCCCTGTTAGGCAGAATTTTCCACTGGGGTTACTGTGGTGTGAAGTTGATGAAGCACAGGTTTTCTTTTGCCCAAATGTTAGCTTTTCCATGCATAAACTCATTATGGCTGGAAGTCAGAATCAGGTTAGAAACAAGAGTGTTTTTCTCCCGACAGAAAGGAATAATTCCAGTCTCTCAATGGGACACGGCACTTAATTCTGAACCTTGAAAGACCAAAACATCAAACTTGAAGGTGTCGCCTCACTATCCATAGAAAAACCGTTGCAATTCATTTGATGGGACCCGCATAACTCCCTCGTGGCTTTACCATGTGAATAACATGCCCGCGTTGTTAAACCTTTGGTACTATATCCAGACCTACATATCTTCCATCAAAATTAACTCACGGTTGCTTTAAAAGACTTTAAAACATTTTTAAGATTGCGTTTCCTTGCTGTGCTACCTGGAAGCCTGTTTTTCAGGAGTCAAACTGTGCAGGGTTCAGGAGGACCAACAGCCACAGCTAAAAATGACCTGATATACCTTTTTCATGCTTAATAACGTCAGTATTGGCAAGCGTTTAATCTCTTTGTTCAAGAGCTGCAGGTGAATCTGTGTCCCCCTGGGAGCTGGGAATTCCTTCCTTCCTGCAGAATAAGGGTCACATTTCTAGCCCTGCTTGCCTGCGGGATACAGTTTTCTGAGCTGTGAAATGTTAATGTGTATCAAACTTTTGCAGTGCTTCAGAACCAAATCTCAGCCATCCGTGGCATCATGTAGTTAGTTTTACAGGGGAAAAACTCTAAACTTCATGAAGTAGGCTAATTATTTCATATTTTAATCTCTGAAATTGCTTGAGGAGTTAGAATACTGGAATAAATCTCTGCTGATAAATGAGTAGGCAGAGAGTCAGTAAAAAAAGTAAAAAATGTACGATAAATGAATTTGTCACATGCTTCAGCAATTTATCATTCATTTCCATAATTAATCACAAAGCTCTGAAATATATTGTAGTCATATCATCTCTGTTGATACACCCACAGCAAATGGCATAGTTCTGTGAGCATATCAATTTTGTTCAAAATTAAGGTAAAAATTAAAAGAAAATTTCAAGCATCACAGAAATTTAGAGATTGTGAAAGAGAAATAAAGCAGAAAATCTACCTCTTGATCTTTTTTGCCTTCCCGTGGACTTGTACGGGTTCAGACAGCCTTGGTATATAGTTGGGAAAGCCCCGGCTATGTGTTCCGTATAGGAATCTTGTGCTTTTCTTTGTGTCATTTGCCAGCCCCTCCCCGACACGCAGTATAATGGCAATCCAGAGTCAGTGGGGTACAGGATAAAGTTCTGGCGTGTAGATCTGCTGTCTCCCACCCTGACGAAGGTTATTAATGACCGATTGGAAAGAGAGTACACGATTGAAGATCTGGAGGAGTGGACGGAATATGAGCTGCAGATCCAGGCTTTCAATGCCATCGGGGCAGGACCATGGAGCGAAGTAGTGCGAGGTCGTACACGAGAGTCCGGTAAGTCAAAGCACCATGTCTGCTGTGAAGGACACATCTGAGGACTTCAGCATTTTCTGCCCTTTTGTTTGGGTTGTTTTGCTTTGTTCAGGGTTTTTTTTATTTTATTTTTCTGCTTGTTGACCCATTAAATCTAAAATGAAAGAAAAAACCCACAATCTCTAGATGCACTGAAGACAAAAACACATATAGACATTTGAGGGAGTTAGTTATTTATTTTATTCCTACCCTGCTTTCATGCATAAACCTGCAGGTTATTTATTTAAAGCAAAGAAAACAACCTCTCCCCATTCCTGACCCCGTTTGGCAGCAGTCCGGACAGCACAAGGAGAAGCTTGCGTACAGCCTTCTCTGGCTGAGCAGGTCTCTCCCGCTTCCTCTCCCTCCCCAGTACCCCATCACCCCTTGTTCTCCTCTTTCCCCGTCTGCTTCTGGGCTCGGGTGGATTTTCTCACAGTTGTGGTTATCTGAAATTTAATTTCAAGCACCAAATATTTCTAAAAAGGCCCAAGATGTTTTAGAGAGCTGGTTACCCATATAGCAATAATATAATTATCTGAGCTTTTGATGACACGTTTTCAAAACTGCCTTCAAAAATTGTGTGTACAAGGCTATATAGACATAACCTGCATATGGACATAACCTGCATATAGACATAACCCGCGTATAGACCTGGAGCACGAGTACTGTATTGTCCAGCTGAATTGTCCAGACCAGCATAGAGACTTCAAAGATCAGAAGCAAACTCTCAATCTCGGGCAACAGTAAATTATTATTAGCTTAGTAGCAAAAGTAAAGAGAGACCTTGAAAAGCTGCTCACTAGCTGCGAACTTCCACAAAACCTATTTCCAAACCTACCCTACAGGCACCTGATAAATTCAAATTTATGTTGCAAGTGAATAACAAAATGGATGACATATATGGTTTAAAAGTTTAATAATAAAAGCTCTTTGTAACCTGTATTCATGTAAGGTTCAACGCTGATATTTTTCTCTTGTTATTTTTTTCCTCGTCATTAAAAATGCTTTGGAATTTAATCCTACGCATACCCTTTATAGACACACATATGCACGTCTGGGCGCTCTGTACCACGCAGCGGTGCTTGGTGGGAAGCGTGAACGTGCTGTACGCGGCAGGATTTGGTCTGCGGGTTCAGATAGCTATCCTTTGAACTAGCCGAGGAGAAGGCTAAACAAAGTCATCGCCCTCCGTTAAAGTGTTGCTTTTTGGGAAGGAGTAATTGGAAAGCTATTGCCAGAGGTATTTTAAACAAGGCACGCTTGTGCTGGAGGTAGAGATAGCATGACCCAGACAAAATAGTTTTGAAGTGTTCCGTGTCATAATAAAAAGATAGCACATTCTCCACTTTCTCCTTTCCACTCCTCTTCAAACGCTTCTTTTGAAACGCAGTAAATACTAAGATTAAGTGATTTCATAAAACCTTAGGATTACAGTGCTCTTGCTCAGCATCAAAAGATCAGAGGTTACATGTGTATTTGGCATTTTCCTCTGCAGTATTAAAAGAAGGTTGACTTGAAACTGATTGTAGGAGGCACACAGAAACCGGGATCAAACTAACACAAAGCTGTGATCTAGGCCATAAGGACTCATTTGTTTTTTTCATGTGTTTTCTTTGATACTAACATCTGATTTCTTGAATAGAGCAAGTCAGGGCTCAGGCTTTTGGCTGTGTCGTCTTAGATTTAGAATATACAAGAGGTGCTGGCATAGCGGAAAGCTGCATGAGAGAACTTCAGGGAATCTGCAATTAACCTGCATGCACGGTCAAATGGGGTTAAAATGCAAATAAGAGATATCTAAAGACAGAAAGAAAGGTCAAAGCATTTTTAGGTCTGTCTTCTGAACTATAAGGAAAATTCTATTTATCGCTTATGTTTTCAAAGTACTTTAAAAGCAGGTGTCCTAAATATTTCTTTTTCCATTTTGTGGGTACAGGGTCTTAGGGAAGTTGGTTTCGCTGGTGCTGCGGATTGTAAACGTCCCCCACAGCTGGCCAGAGGTGGCTTGGGCAGGATCACATGGTGGTTCATTGGCAGAACTCACGGTTCTGTTTAACACCATCCAAGGAGCCTAAGGAGTTAGAGCCTGGGCATTAAATCAGCTCGTGGTACCTAATGACAGTGCGGCCACCGGCGTCCAAAATCTTTATTGAAAATAAAGGTGTCCTTGAGCACTTCTGTTTATTCTAGCATGTGCGGTCGTATCACCGAGACCTGAGCACACACGCTCACAATAAAGGAGCGTGCCATCACAGGTACTTTCTGGTTTCTGAAGCTCTTGAATATAAACTATCTTGAAACCAAAGAAACTATGAGAGAATAAATAATGGTGTAGGTTTTGGTAACCCAGGCTTGAAAAACAGTCGGGAAACCCTAAAATGGAAATCTGGAGTAGGGTTGCAAGCAGCTGAAGATGGAGGGGGATGAATTGGGTATTTTAAATAGGACAGGTTTTATCAATCCAAAATGTTTTTATAATGTTAGAAATTAAATAACTCATTAAATTTTACAGTGTAAAATAACTGCAGAGTTACAAGCTCAGTTTCCACTCAATAAATTAACGACAGTAGGTACAATATAGAGACAGCAAGAAAATGCAAAGACCCGTCATGTATCAGAAAAACCTTGACAGGGCTGCTTCCTTTTAGGTATAAACGCTCTTATTTTGAAACAATTCACCTCAAATACACCTAACCCAGTGCCTTAATATTTTTTTGGCTCCTAATATTCGGCTACATGGATGTGTACACTTGTCTTACAAAATCAGCCACTACAGAAGCGTGGTCACATATCTATGGCGAGGATCAATCTCTTGATGTTTCAGAGGCTGACCTTCACGAAGCCGTTTCTGTGGTGTGATAAAGCATCGCTCGGTAATTCGGATGTGGTCCAATGTCACTGCAGGGGTTTGTCACTTTATACGCACTGAGAATTTGGCCTGCGGGTATCTCATTTTATAGGCAAAATGGTTGTGTACTGCAGCTATGCTGCTTCTGCCGCGAACCTTGCTCTAAATTTGCACTTCTTAATTGACGTCGGATGTACAATATGCCAGCTTAATTTGTACTTTCAAAAAACAGTAATGGATGTTCAGCTAAAATGAGCTGCGAAAGTGGAGAGAACCACTGCATCTCACTATCTAGCTTTCTTCGACAGCCGGGATACAAGCTAGCTTATTAAAAGCTGCTTTTGGCCCACTTAGAGACATAAACCAGCATCATTTGCTCTGTATCAGATGTGGCTATGTCAGATGGAGAAAGAGGATGCGTGATCTTAGATGCCAACACAGATAACCTTAAAAACTTGAGTTCTTATTGAAGTCCCAGCGCAAAGTGCCAGTAACTCTCTAATTTCCTTCGTTTGATCTTCTAAAGTACATGGTGCAGCTGGCAGTTTGCTGGATTAGCTCATCATTTAGTTTCAGTATTTCCGGTTCATTTCGTTAAAGCTCTGAGATTTTTTTGGACACTGTTGCTTGGCTTCTGTGCCGTTCTTGCGGGTCACTAATGAGAACTCGGCTTTGGAGCTTGTAACAAAGTCTTCAGTGCAGCAGTTAGGGAAACCAGCGTTAGAGAAGGGAGCTTGCAGAGGAAAGCGGGATCTATATGCCTCACTCAAGCCACTAATTAGTCTTAGCAAACTATAATTTCTTTGAATCAGGATAGCCCGAGAGAGGAGAGGGGTCAGAGAAATGAAGGTTACGTTTCAACTCATTCTTAAAGGCTCGATCAAAGTCTGTTACTTGATAAAAGACCGGCAACAATAAGATCCGTAATATCAATTGCAGGTGCTGAATTCATACATCCATATTAGAATAAAATTCTCAAAAATAATATGAGAACTGGAGAATTGAAGCGCGCTCAACGAACGCAAGTATTCTTGCCATTTAGGCATCGGGCTTAGATTTCTTTCCAGGGCGAGGGGACATTTAGCTGCTCTGGCTGTCACTGGGAATTCAGAGGAGTCTGGGCTAATAAATCTTCAGGTAGACCATTCTCTCCTTTGTGAGCCTTCGAGCGCCCCTGCCAGCAGCGCCATCCTACCCACACCTCAAAGCAGTCGCGCACGCAGGGCCAGCCCGGGCACAGCCTCCGCCTTTTGTGAATTCGGGAACTCTCGTGGCTGCTGATCAAAGAGGAAAAGAAATATTGGTAAAACGAAGAAATTTTTTCTCTTGAAAGGCTTCAAACCAGATAAAACAAAAATAAACGTGGCTGGAAAAGGGCTGCTTTCCTCTACGCGTTCTGGTTTCCTGCGACCCACCTCCACCCTTTCTTTCTCCAGAAGTGATTCATGTGGGAGTAGCTCTTTGTGAAGATCTACAGATAAAGTTATGGCAGCTATCCAAAGACATTCATGGCTCCTGGCAATCTATTTTCCTTTAACGTAATTATATCCTTGTGGGGGATAAATCTAGGAGAAGATTTAAAATAAAAAAATTTAAAAAAAGAAAAAAGAAAAAAAAAAAAGGCACTTCAGCGTTGGAGGGGAAAAAAAATTGGATTTTAGTCTGCTGCAGTGTTGTGAGATGCTGCTCTGTTTCTCGCGTCCCAAATAATTGGTAACGGGGAAATTGTTTCAGAAATGACGATCTCTGCGGTTAACCTTGAGTGCACAAGGGTGGGGGGCGGTGTGTTTTTTTTCAATTTATATTAATTCTGCTGTCATACTCATTATCTCGTTCGTGTTGCTAGGAGCTTCAGCAGCTCGCCTTCAAAACAGCAGACCTGTTCTTTCATTCGGACAGGCAGGAAAGCATTACTTTTGGCAGAGATTTGTGCTCCTTTTTTGTGATATATTCAGGACCTAATCAAGCCTCACCGTCCATAAGCACTTGTGTAACATAGCTTGGTGAAATGTTCTCTCGAGGTCTGACAGGTGTATCGTGCTTTAGAAAAGATTGTACCCTTCAGATGTTGGAAATGCCATAGGAAAAAAAAAAAAAAATGCAAAAGGGCGGCATAAAATGTGAACTCTTAAAAATAGCCTCAAATTCTGCTTGTGTAACATGGCTTGCTATTAAGCCTGCCCACAAAAGCTTGCAGTTGTGTGGTGGTTCTGCAGCGGTCAGAGTTTTAATGGCATGAGAAAATGCAAGTTTGCTCTTCTCTCGAGTCAGGGAAAATTACAGTGTTCCCGTGCCATCAGTTCTAATGATGTTTCTAGTTTCATAAGAGCCAATTTTGCGACATAAATGAAACAGACGTATCTTTCATTTACACCATATCAGTCCCTGAAAATACACCTTGTGTTAATGTAGCCGCCTATAATTGATGTATTACAAATGTTGAGCACTATCACATCATCAAAAGTCTTAGAGGTTACTGGGCGTGCAATCCAGTGGTTGAAATTATTGCTAACTCTAGACTCTATAATTTCCTTTCAGATAATATAGGAAGCCAGGGTGGTGTAGAACTTCTTGTTAGAACAGATCATACCGTAAGATAAACTCCCATTCATAAAGATTTCTAGCTTTTGGCATAGGGCAATGAAATGTATGGGGAAAGAAATAACTAGGAGACGGAGTTCTACAGAAGTCCAGCAATTTGAACTTGATTCTAATTACTGCAAATATATAGAACTTGTAATTTACTCGTATCTGCCTACATTTACTGTGAATCTGTAGGCACTGATTAGTATTAAATGTTTAGCTCTTTACAAACATTGTGATTCCTGAGATGAGCCGGCAAGAAATTGTGAAGCAGACTGAAATATAAAGATGAGTAGAACAAATACAGGAGAAGAAGGGATTGTCTAGAGCCTATTCCTGTCCTTTTGGGGTTGAATGCTCTTCTCTTGGAATCTGGAACAATCCAAGCAGATAGGGAGATGGAGCAAAATGATCTGGTACATCTTACCTGTTTCTGCTTTTTGATGATGCCCTGTGATTCCAGTTCCCTCTGCGCCTCCTGAGAATGTCTCTGCTGAAGCCGTGAGTTCAACCCAGATCCTGCTGACGTGGACCGCGGTCCCTGAGACCGAGCAGAATGGTCTCATCCTGGGCTACAAGGTATGCAACTGGAGTTTCACGCTTGCTTAATTTTTAATGCATTACCTGTATATGTTTTTTGCATTTGTTGTTTATTATTCATCTGCTGGATATTTATATTACCCCCAAGTCAGCCAGAGAAGATGAAGGAAGCGCGCTGTTTTTGAAAGGGGTGATTGATGAATATAATCTCATGGTATATTTTGTGAAAAGGACCCCCCTTCTCAGTCCTCATGTAACAATCTTTTTCTTTCTATATTTCATATACATTTATGCTGCAGATACTTTTCAAAGCAAAAGATTTAGACTCCGAACCAAAGAGCCAAATAGTAAGAGGTAACCACACTCAGTCTTCCCTGCTGTCTGGCTTGCGGAAGTACGTGCTCTATGAAATCCAGGTGCTGGCATTCACTCGTATCGGAGATGGAGTCCCCAGCTCTCCTCCAGTTACTGAAAGAACCAAGGATGATGGTAAGTTGACAGATTACCAAAATAAGTATCTTATTTGATCCGATCTTTTAACACTGCTTTCTTTTAGTGGTACAAGCGTAGACAAAAGCCCAAACTAAGGCTACTTGTTGGGGTTTTTTTGTTCGGGTCCTTTTGCGACTTTGAACCTAAAGGATTGGCTCCCTACCTGGTATAACTCAGCACCGTTCCTTTGCTCAGGGGCTGAGGGTTTGGCAAAACCACAGAAAACCGGAGTCCCCCATTTCTTCTTTCTCTGTAGCTGATGAAGAGGAAAAAAAACTTCTAAAATTGTACTCTGAAGCTCGATGTAGACAATTTTTATTGAAGACAATTTTGAGTCCAATTATAAATTCCTATTGAAGTTCAATCATGCTCTGAAAAAAAAACCAACCAAACGTAGGAGTGCTGCAATTGAAAGCAATAAACAATTCTGAGTCTGATTGGTCTGAAGGAGAGATACAGAAATTGCAATTTCAGTAATGCATTTTCAGGGTTTTTTTCCAAAAGGAATAAGGCCCTGACCCTGGAAGCTGATGATACCAGCTTCCTTTTGCAACTGCCTTCAGCGCTCCCCGTGAGCTCAGGGAGTCCCGAGTGCGGTTTGAGGTGTTGACGGAACCCAAGCGAGCTCCTCGCCCCAGCGCTGCCTGCACGCGCCGGTGTGCTGGGAGCATTCCTGCTGACGGGCTTTTACGGAAACGTAGTTCAGCTCTTAGCACATCTTTGGCTTTGCAGGTGCTAAAGTTACTTTTAGTTTCCTTACCTTTGCAGTATTAAATTAAGGCTAATATCAGTGTGAGAGGCTTCTGTTTATTGCTCCCAATGAAGATGAACAAAACCCAAAGAAAAGTCTCTCTTTTTTTCCATCAAAATCTTTTCAACAGTAATGGAGTAAATGTTGGTTTCTAGAAGCAGCCTCATTAAGGTAATTTGGTTGGGCTGAAAACACATTCTGGCTTAACAAGTCTATGGAAGGAGTAAGAGCATGCAGGGACCGGAACGGGGACGGGAACAGGGACAGCAGCTCCCTGACATATTTTTTTTAGCCATTTTCCCAGCACACCGCCTGTGTGGGGACTTGGCTTTTCTTTGAAAGGAAACAAAGAGAAATTGCTGTTAGCAGAACTCTGCAGGGAGAGGAAGAGCACTCACTGAAAAGTACATATCAGACTATAATGAGAAATATTTAAAACTGTTTGTTTTAGATAACCCCATTATAGCTGTTCCCTCCTTAAGTGCGTGTTGGCAAATGATACAAATTGTTCTTCCATCTCCGTGCCCCTGACATAAATATGTTGTGTCTCCTCTGGGCTCAACTTAATTAAAAGTATCATCAGGGGTAATGCAGGTGGAATTTGTGCTGAAGGGGAAATTTTGCGGATGCTAATGTATGAATTAGCATCTCCTCACCTTGTGAACCTGGGATGGTCAGTGCAGCCACCAGCCATCTGTATTAATGTGCATCTCACCTGCCTCAGGTTCTCCAGCTCAGACCTCAGTGTTTAAAATGCACATGTAAAATCAGAAGGCAGTTCAAAGCTGGTGCGGATGACACAGAGAGGAGATATTATTCGATTCTAACAGGTATGAAGCAGATTAAGCTGACACATAACTCTCTGTAGAGGCAGCTCGGTGACTTGCTTCATAGTCTGTAACCAGTTCCCGAGCGGTGCTGCGGCCGGCTCACAGGGACTCCCCGCTGCGCTGCTGGGAGATAACTCTCGTAGAGGTCAGAGCATCGTAGAATGGTTCAGGTTGGAAGGGACCTTAAAGATCACCTAGTTCCAGCCCCCCTGCCATGGGCAGGGACACCTCCCACTAGACCTGGTTGCTCAAAGCCCCGTCCAACCTGGCCTTGGTTGGATGCTGCTAAACGCATTTCACAGGTGTGGTCAAACACTGTAGGGTGCACTGGCTCTGTGTCGTGTTTGGTGTCCGTGGGTGCTGGAGGCATTTGGCCATGGGCAGGGTTCCTCAGAATAAATTTGTATTACATATGTACGTAGGCGATCCTAAACATCTGCTGATGATTGGTGAGATACGGCTTGGGCTGCCCTCTGTGTAAGGTGAGCGGAGAACTTGTAATTCCTCTGACATGCAATGCTTGCTAGCACGATCTCTGTTTTTCTTTCCAGCCCCTGGGCCTCCCGTGAGGCTGGTGTTCCCCGAGGTGAGGCTGACATCCGTACGGATCGTTTGGCAGCCGCCGGAGGAGCCCAATGGAATTATTCTGGGTAAGAGGGAGCAGCAAACACAGGGCTGAGAGAAGAGGGCTGGAGACCAGAGCGAGCTCCGGCTGTTGGGTTTTCCTTCCCCTTGCACATTGGATTAGAAACCACACATAAGCAAATCCATGCCTAAAGAAAAGAAAATATGCTGGTGTCAGCTGAGAGACATGGTACCCTGTGGTGAGGAGGAAAAGTCTGCCCGGCTCCATGGTGGGTGTTTTCCTGAGCCAGAATTACATGTGGTTCATGGCGTTGTGTTTGAATTGTCATCTCTCTTCCCACCTGCGTTTGGGATGGTAACCTGTTTGGCTGGCTGCTGGGCAACCTGCCTGTAGATCTGCAGCAGGGGAGGGCTGGATTTTCCCCTCCTTCCCCGCCCTTGCCTTTGCCGGTGACATCGCCCAACGTTTCAGTTTCACGTGTGCTTCCATTTTATTGCTTCCTTTGGATAATACTGTCTGACAGGTCACAAGGAGTTAACTCATCTGTGGCTTTTCATCAAGGGAAATAGAGGCAGCAAGGCACGACAGGAATTTGTGAAAAACCTTCTTACCTTCCTGCTCTCATAACTCTTGCAATATGTACACCAGCCACTACTTGTACTTAAAACGCGAGGATTTTTACAATGTAAGAGTCCATTCTTACCTCTAAAATTGAAGTAGCTAATAGTTACCCAGCAATTTTGTGTTCTCTGCTGCTGTTAAGCACATTTAACAGTAGTTCTAGCTGGTGAGTAAAGATTTATCTCTCAATTCTGAAAACAGAAGCAAAAGCTTTTGGTTTTTGTTTAGTTCTCAGTCTGCCAGGCTTGTCTGCTTCTAATTTCACTGCCGTCGTTCAGGCTTGCATGTAGTGTTTTAGCAGTATTTCCTAAAGCTTTCACCGTTGGGTGGAGGGTGCCTACTTTAAATGCTACTGCGTTGGTGGCATCCCTTTAATAAAGGACTGGTCTTGTGTCGCGTTTAAATCTGGAGTCAAGAACTCAAAATATTTGCTCAGGTATGTAGTTTCCCAAAGCGATCCTGACGCCTGAAGATGCAGAGAAATTATCAAATGGGATCCGAAGGCGGCCGCTGCAGGGATTTTCTGAGCCCGGGAAAGCGCCTGTGTGAAGCTTGGCAGCGGTTTGCTGCCAGACAGAGCCACGCAGGGTTTCTCTGCAGCTCAAGGAAGCTTGGTGTCCAGGTTGTCTTGTGGGTTTGATTTGTTGCCTTTTTTTTTTTTTTTTTTAAGGAACTATGTGTCCTAGAACTTGCTCTCGGTAGAGACTGGGATTTGAATCACAGGATGTGGTTAAGGAGAAAAACAATCATTTGATAGAAATGATGAGAAAGTACAAAAGAGATTTTGCTCTCCCGACTGTGCTCCGGTGTCTCACGTTGCTGCACTTTGTCAGCCGTATTTGCTGAAGCTGCGATCTCAGTGGAGTAGGAACTCTCTTCGATTTTGTCTTTGCACAGTGCTTTGTGCAAGGCATCCCCTTCTCGGTTGGTTCTTACTCGGTGCAGCGATGTTGATGATAAAGTCATCCGAATGCAGGGTTGGAAGGAAAGGGGAAGGGTGGCCTGTAAAGAATGCTTGGCATGCTTAGCATGGAGGCTGTTGTCTCCGATGTCTTGCATAGTCCATTCCCAGTAACGTGTCCCGGGATACTCGACACTGTCCTGACTTGGCGCTTTCCAACACTGATGATGTAACTACGTAGGTCTATGACCCGCTATTAATTCCTCCTCTTTTTGTGCAGTACACTTCCAGGTCAGTCAGTCCCCCTTGTAGAAGTACATTAAGCTTTTTCTTTGTAAGTGTGATAATTTGCAGGTGCCTTTATTGAATTTCATCTTACTGATTCCAGACCATCTCTCCTCATTATCAACATCATTTTAAATTACACTCTTGTCCTCTAAAGGGCTTGCAGCCACTCACAATTTGGTTTTATTTTTTTAAGTTTGCAAGGAGACTGGCAAGTCCAGCAGCCAGGTCATTAATGAAAATACTGAACAGAACCACACTCATAACTTATTCTCATGAGACCTTACTTAATACGTTCTCCCAGTTTGTTACCAAACTACCGACAGCAACATTTTGACTTTTTTTTTGTAAAGTGTTCAAGTCAAAATGTGTGGCATTTTTCTTAGATTCTGTTCCTCCTGCTTGCTTTTGACAGGGCTGTGTGCAACCATATTAAAACCTTACTTAAAGTCAATGTGGATCATATCTACTCTTCCCACCTGGCCAATTACACTGTCAAAATGGAAAATAGATTATTTGATATTTATTATTTGCTCCAGACAAATACATATTGGCTGTTCCTTGGCACTTTATTATCCTCATGGATGCTTATATATTGACTCGTATTTTTTTCCAGGATCTTTCTGGGTATTGAACTTTAGCTTGATTTGTCCATATTTCCTCTGTTTTTTCTTTCCCCGTTTTAAAAGATAGGGTACTCTGTTTGCCGTTCTGTAATATGCTGGGATGTCACCTGTCCTTCCACAAGCTCTTGAAGATAATCACTAATTATTTGGAGATGGCTCCAGCTAGTTGTATAAGCGCTGCAGCGCAGATTTCATCAGGCCTTTCTGACTTGATTACATCTGGCTTAACTAAATATTCGTTAACCTGCTCTCTGTTCTACCCTACATCCCTACTTATATTGTTGTCAGTTTTAATTTCTGTTAAGTATGGAGTCAGCATCAACTTTTTTTTGGCTGTGAAAGTGAAGCAATGGAGGTATCAGCCTTCTGTTCGTTCTGTCTCACCTGTCTTGTGCTCATCTTTTCTTCCCAGTAGTTGCCCTGTCCTCCTTCTGCCTCTCGGATTTCTACTGTATTTAGAAAAATCTTTCTCATTGCCTTTGATGCCCTTGAAGTTATAACTCACTTTGCACCTTAGCCATTCTGATTTGGTCCCTCCATGCTTGTGCTGTCTATTTATACGCTCCCTCAGACATGTGTCCGGTTTCAACTTTTGTCTGATTCAGTTTTGATTTTCAGGTCATTAGTGAGCTCTGAATGCAAACATATTGGCCTCTTAACATCTTTTGTCTGCATTGGGATAGTTGTACCTTTTTTTTTTTTTGTCTCTTTTAAAACTGTCAGCTAACCTCAATTCTTTTTTCCCTTAGAATTCCTTCCCAGGGGGACATTACCTTCCGATTCCCCCAGTCCACCTCTTTGAAGTCCATTGTCTTTGTTCAACAGTTCTCACTCCTTTATTTTTTTTTTTCCAGTAGAAACATTGAGGCTCATGGAGGAAGTAGTTAGCTGCCAATGTCAGAGAGAAAAAGTAAAAATTACTCATGCTGAGTACTTCTGTGATCTTTCCTAAGAAGTGAGCACTCCTTCAAAAACAGATAAAAACCAGTTTGTAGCATTCTAAGTAGAGGTTGCAAGTTTTGTTGGGTTTTTTTTTTCCTGTACACTTTATTTTTTTTCCCTATACACGTCTCATTACTGTAATGAGCTTTCAGAACACCATTGTAACTCCCTCAGTCAAGTGCCCTGAAGTAGAGTTGTTGGAAAAAAGAAGTTAACGTAATTTTGTGCGGTGCCCTTCTATTCACTAGCGGGGCCGGAAGGAAAAAATACTTGCTTTGCAAGAGCAACTTATGTTCAGAGCCTTTGAACTAATGTTCCCGCTCTGCTAGCTTTGTCCTCCGAGTATACAAGCACCTTTGCAGCTAACATTTTTGTAATCTATATCAAAACACGTTCTAACATTTCAGAGAGAGATTAGCAGGATGAAATACTGGCAGGCACCAAGAGGGAAAACCACTTGTTTGTTTGTTTAAATATTTTACTGTGGAAGACTGCTAGATATTTCCATTTCTCCTTTTGGGAATGTTACGGTAACCATCTGAGGCTTCGCTCTGTCTTCTTTTCTGCGCTCTGTATAGCTAGCACCCAACATAGTGCCTTCAAATACCATTAAAGAAAAATGATGCATTAATGTGCATACGTGCATTTCTAGCTATGAGCTTCCCCTGAAAAGGAGAGCTCAACCCGCATCCTTCCAGGCCCTGGTTAGCATTCCTCGTGGTTTCCTTGTATTTAGCGTTTACCTGAAGCTTATTGCAAAAGAGTGTAAGAACTCCACCGAGAATTAGAACCAAAATTGGATGTAATCCATGTTTGCAAATTCATATTTTGATCCTAGACTGCATTTGCACACCCGCTGGCCCTTAAACAGATAAGCAGTAAAATCAACAAACTGGATTGCTGCTCCAGTAGGCAGACCGTAACCTCCCAATATCATTTGGCTTTCCCGAAGTTCTGTGACAAATTAATAAGTGTTTGTATCTCTGCTGCACCATGGCCTGCGTGAACGGGTGCTGTCAGTTCTGAAGGGCTTTGTACGGTGATGAGCTTGAAAGCCTTTTTATATTCGTGGTGCGTTGTCATCTTCCTGCCTGTTTGCTTTGGGGAATCGGCGGGTTGTGTTGCAATGACCTAACGTTGAACAGGCAGCTCAGCCTCTTGCCATTTATTGAGTTGAGGAAGCGTAGCTCCTGAAACGGCTTGCAGTTGTGCAAAAACTACTTACAAAGATGCTAATGCCAAAATAAGCCTAGTTGCGATGAATAAATAAACTCCCGAAGAGTTGATCTTTCAGGGCGTTTTTTAGGCTGTTTTGGCATGGTGAAGCGCAGAACTCCCAGCAGCGGAAGAGATTTGGGATGTAATGCGATGTGCGGGGGGTGGGGGTGGTGAAGAAAAATTAAGAAAACAGCATGAATTCTTCTTATTGACCATCCAGATGCTTAATATTCTGTAAGATATTCCTTTCCCATAAAAGTTTGCTCTGATCACTTTTTAAAGGTTTTTACTTTTATTCATAACATTTTATTTGTATTTTTTTTTAATCTAAGATAACTGCAACATCTCATTGTCGTAATCTAGTAAGAGAAGGAAGCTTCCTTATTCCTCCACTGCGGCAATCGCAGTTATTGCTTCTTATAGCCCTCGAGCATACATTAATTTCTCTTTGAACACTTTCCATTTACCTCTATTGATTTGCCTCGTTTGATTTCACTTAACATTTCCTGTCTTCTCCCGTCCCTTGTTGCTGAAATTCATCAACTTAATAATTTTATCTTTTTGATCTTGTATTAGCCCTAATTATTATCCCAGCAGTGGTTTAAATACTGCATACTCTGTGTCACTCAGAAAAAAAGAAAACCGACGCTTTTTATGCCAGTGTGTATCCTGGCTGTCCCAAACTGTCCAATAGGAGACGGTGATGTAGGGAACCAAAATTAAGATACTGGGTATCTCTCAGGTGGGTTGGAGGTAGCAATAAGAGCGAGCTGAGCCCAGGTGCAGAGGTTGGACTCGTACCTTTGAATCAGACCAAGGGAAGTGTCGAGTTTCCGAGGAAATCTGTAAAGTCAACGGCTCTGGATGTGTGTAAACTCTGCCTGCGATATCCAGGAAAATAGATGTTTACCCGGACTGTCAGCCAACACGGCAGATGTAGGAGAGGACGGTGAGGGCTGATACTGTTTTTCACAGGGATGCATTGAAAGGGAGTTTGCGGAGCCTGTCGGAGAGAGACAGGCTGTGACAAGTGATTTCTTCTTTCTCATGGCTAAATTAGTTTTTACACTAGCCAAGGAACCACTCTCGTGTAAGTTATTATGATGGCCTAGATATGTATGTGTTCCTTTGCCTAATCTGAGCATGTTTGTAATTGGCTTTCCAGCACGAGTACCACCATTTAGCAGTAAATAGTTATCTTTCTATTCCCTCCTTACATTTTAACTACACTTTATATTTTACAAAGGTTTAGAAAAGAGAGGAAATTGCTCGACAAGGATGTGCCCCAGATATCACACTTATCTTTTAATAACTAGATAAATCAACTTTTCTATTCTTTTAATATTCTCTGTTTCCCTCCAGGTCTTATTCTTTACGTCTTACGTCCCTTTATCAAACTTCTTTAGCCATCTTAGTTGCTTCTTCCTTCATCTTTCCTGCTGCTGTAAAAAATTTCCCCAGTGCTTTTCTTTGACTCTTTTTCCCCCTTACTGAGATCCTGCAGTGGGGTTTTCACTCCCACATTCTTCACATCTGTATAAACAAAAGAAGATCATAGTGCATCCATTCCTTCTCCCCATCGCTAGCTGTCTTTCTGTAGACTTTAAAAAGGATCAAAATATTATAGGACTACAGATACAGAAAGACTTTGGTGAAATATATCAGACCAGTAATGGGAGAGCTGGTGGTGTGGATAAAAGGGAGGTAGTTTGCAGGTGGAAAAATGGAATGTTCAAAGTGTAAGACCCTAAGACTTCGCTGGGGTCTAAGCATGCTCAGTGCTCTGAAAAAATCAGGCCACTTTTTATCTAGCAGTCTAATGCTATCCACCCAGCTGTGAAAATGCTGCTGTAGGAATACGCCTGATGCACCGGGCATATTCCATGTGTGAGGGTACCGGGGCAGCGCGAGGTGAGCCCGCCCGGGCGCCGGCAGCCTTCCGCTGCTGATGCCCGTTTCCAAACGTGGGTGCCCGGAGCGCGTTCAGGCACCGCAGTGAATGGGCTCTGTACCCAACCCTCTTCGTAACCGCAGCCTGCGGCAGCTCAGGCCGAAACCGCAGGTGCTCGGAAAAGCCGAGTCGCTCCTCGAGGTGTCTGTGCCATCAAATTTGTCCCGTGTGAAGCACGTATGGCTGTTGCCCCCCATTCCCTAGCAGCTGCCGAAGTAAAAAGGATAAGGAAATGCTGGTGCATTGTCAACAGCGCTGTGAGAGTCCACACACCAAAATTAATACCATCTGTATCCCAATTAAATTCCACCATTCGTGACAGCGTGCACCACACACGAGTATGGCGTTCGTTCAAGAGAGCGCAGGAACTCTGTTTGTGCCTTTTCTGTGAGCAGGCACGTGGCAATTGTCGCATATTCAGAGGGACCTAAATGTCACTGGTTTTGTCTAATAGCCACAGGTAAGATGAAAACCTCGGTTTTCATGCACTGACCTTCACAAATGAAGCACGCCAGGTTTGGCTCATCTTGTTCTTGCTATGGCCAAAATGCGGTGGGAGTTCAAACTCTAGCTGGGATATTAATTCCAAGAGAAAGAGATGGTCTCAGGTGCTGCAGACCCCTTTGTCGTTGGGAAGATGAGCAGAGGGTTGGCAGAATCGTGTCGCAACTGTTTTGTTTTCAGCTGGTCTGATTTGGATTTGTTGGCTGCCCTCTGCCCTGGGTAACTCCATGAAGCGTTTAATCATACAACTGTACGCAGCTTGGGCAATAAAGCCCCGCACCAGTTCTGGTATTAATTGATTTTGGAAGTCAGCAGCTGGACTGAAAGTTACCGTCGAGCTCCAGAAGCGAGAGCCTGATTCAATTGCTGGGTTTACAGAACGGATTTGAACATTTGGCAGATCCTCTTTAGGGGACAGTTGTTGCTAGTGGTGCGTGAGAGCTCTGGAAGCCCTCCTTTGCACAGTTGGATCATTAATAATACAGACTAAACTGCGAACTCCTAATTGTCAGGCAGGTTGGAACGGGGGTTATCACTTACAGGCATCAACAAAATTGATTATTAAGTGCCGCATGGTTGAAGCAGGACCTCACAGCTTGCAGGCTTCTTCCTCGGGCTGTGGGCGAGGGCGGCAACGTTGAATGACAGAAGAAGGATGCTTTTAGCGGCAGTTCTGGCACTCGCTGTGTAGTTACAGGGGAGTGGGAGAGCTGAGAAAAAGGCAAGTGCAGAAAGCAGGAGCAAGCCTTTACTGGGGCAGTGTGAAGGCTGCACGGTCTGGGCAACCCAGCTGCTCTGCAGCTGAAGAACCTTCAGTTTGAGCCAATGCTGAAAGCGTGAGAGGCGCGTGAGCGCACGCGTGTCTGTGTGCACTGGGGGAAGAGCTGAAACGGAGAGTGCTGTCTTGAACTGGCTCACCCAGGTGAGATTAATCGCACGGACTCCATTCTGTGGCCTTTCTAAAAAGGTACCGGTAAGCTCGGGAAAGATTAAACTGGTTTTGTATCTTGTTGGTATAAAGGATGGAGAGTGAAATCAGTGTGGTGGCAGATAACATTCAGTAGACCCTTGGGTTTGCCACAGCATGTGATTTCCCTCGGAAGGTACGGCGCCTGGCTGGGGAGGGCTGCCGCATAGCAGAGTTTTACGGCATTAAGGAAGCAGATTACTTTGTTGTGGTCTCAGATAAACAAGTAATTATCAGAAATTAATAGTTTCGGTGCCCTTTTTTTCCCCTGCTAGAAAAAACTCCTAACCCTTTTTCTCTCTCTCGTTGATGCTGTGATTTCAGGGTACCAGATTGCCTACCGCCTGGCCAGCAGCAGCCCAAACAAGTTCACGACGGTGGAGGTTGGCTCAACGGTCAGGCAGTTTACTGCTACAGATCTCACCCCTGAGTCAGCATACATCTTTCGGACATCTGCCAAGACCAGGCAGGGCTGGGGGGAGCCTCTGGAAGCCACAGTGATCACAACAGAAAGAAGAGGTAACGCTTGCAGGCAGGGGTTGAGGTACTCGCTGTTGCACGGCTCGGAGCCTGTGCCGCACTTAGGGGAATTTTAATAACAGGCTACAGCCTGTACGCCTCCTCCTTCTCACCCCATAAACCTGCCCCGAACCATAGCAACATCATGATTTGAGAAAGCTAGTGAGCAAGACAGACTTTTATGAGACACAGTTCTTCTAACCTGCCGGGCTGTTGGAGATTGATTTTTCCATCAGCTGCTATATTGGCCATATGCAGCTCCTTCTGCAGTCAGATCTTTTTTTTTTTTTTCCAGCTCTCTCGTTTTCTAGAAAGTTTGCAATCTTAAGCAAGTGATGGATGAATTATATTGATCAGGGAACGCAAAATGAGAGGCGGTGATGTTGCAGGATTTCTCCACGGCTCCTCCATTGTGGCTCAGTCCTGACCTAATGAGTTAGTAATTACTCTGGCCCTTCACTGCTGCACACGCGAGCAGAGTGTTTGCATCTGCATTGCCCAGAATTCTTCTGCTGCTTGCGTCAGCCATAAAACAGTTATTCGCACTCAGAATCCCCGATTAAATTCTGTTCTGTAGGGAACCTACTTGAAGAAAGCAGGATTTACATGTGTATAAATGAAACCAGATGCTTAGATACCGAATGTATCAAAATGTGAAACGCATATAAGGTATTGCAGAATCTGCTCTGCATCATTGCTTGTTTCTAATGCTTTTGGTCAAGTAACTGCTTGATTCTCCAGTCTTGGAAGAGATTTCTGGAGCTGCCAGTTAGGAAAATTTTATTTTCTACCTGCGTGTGAAGATTTTTTATTTTTTTTTTTAATTCGGAGCTAAAAGGGAATATACGGGTAGAGAACAGGAGTGTGGGCTTTCCTCCGGTCATGTACCATATGCCACGTTCCACTGCAAAGCACGTACCTGGTCTCTTGAGCTGGCAAAGTCAAAACTTGCCAGGGTGACTTTACCAACATCTCTGCCTTGTGCACCACTGGATTTTGTGCCATGTGCCGCTCTGACCCGTTGTGCTGTCTGGATATTGATCTTTAAGAAAACTTGCCCCTCAAAAATTAAAACCGTGCAACTTCTGCGATTTATCAAAAGCACAGTTCAGAGAGAAGCGCACTCCAGGTAACGAGGGCAGACCTCCACAGACTTCTTTGAATATTGTTAGCACTTCTGCATGTGCCGGTGTGCCTGGTCTTGGCTCTTGCCCAAGTCTTCCACTGTAATACAGCCAATTATGTTTACTTTTAGTTCTTAAAATGTGTCTACTAAGCAATCTCTTGTTTAAAGTCCTTTCTACACCTTGCAAATTGTTTAGTGTAAGAGCAAGGATTTCCCATGCTCTTTGCCCACAATGTCTTCCTTATTGTTTTCCTACAACACTTCTAAGAAGAGAGGACGTTGGCCTGACATTCAGCCACCAGTAGCGAGGACCTGTGGGGTGCATTTCAAGTACTTCTGGCCTGTCTGGTCGGTGTTAAAATTCCCACTGGCATAGCTCTCCAGGTCATGTACAGCCTTCCCAGTGCATTAACAGTGCAGTCTGCAGAGAAAAAACCTCTAGGGCTGTATTAGGAAACCTAAAGTGCCTCTGTTAAAGATACTGTCCATCAAAGAGATTTATCAGCTCAAGGTTTCTTCCACCCCTGTCTGATTGCTGTCAAAGTGGAAGTTTAAAGTCCAACATGTGGAAGTTCAAAAAAAAAAAAACCCCACCATGCCCAATAAAGTGAATACTCAAAGCTCTGGAGCCTCTCCTTTTCAATAAAATATGCTCAGATGTCCCAGACAGTGCACAGGCTGTTGCGGGATACACAATAGCTGAAGGCAGAACTCCCAGCTCCGCTGCAGGAACAATGATCCCTTGTTGCTGTCGGTGCTTTAGGGTTATCTTGAATAGGCAAGTCATAGTATAAAATGAACCCTTTGGCTTTTTGATGGATGGCTCTGCTGTGGCTCTATGCGTGCTGTGGATCCGAGTCCCAAGGCACTGAGAGTTAACTGAAGTGATCCCACGTGTGAAGTGTAGAGAGAAGAATGTGTAATCTCACATCGGCAAGGTTAAAATGAGGGAGTGATAAAGACATTTATCCAGTGCAGCTATTCTGCTAACAAGTAAATAAACAAACCAACCTGAAATTTGTATACATGACAATATTCTAGAGTGAAAAGATACTTAATTTCCATTAATAAAAATGCATTTGATATCCTTGTAGTCCTTGATACTAAGGTAGGCAGGCAGGGACAAAAATTCCCTTGAAAGTTAGCAAAATCGGTCACTCTTATCCTTTTAAATTCCTTGGATAATACCAACGTAAATCTTTACATTTTACAATGATAACTGTGATTTATAGATCCCAAATTGTATTGTAGCTGTATTCTCCAGAGTTTCTTCTGCAGTGCTTCGAACCTGCCTAGTGCTGTGACACCCTTCAGAACAGCCCGCACCAGCGATCAGGGCAGAACCGAGGCAGACGATGGAAACGTAGCGAGACGTTACAAGGAGCCCATGGAGTCATACGGCCTAGCCTTACATTCCTGCACAAACGGCTCACCTTAGCGTTTGCTTGTGGCTGAATTCCCATAAATAAACTCTTTATCCTAATGGGTTTGTACAAACAGTCAGGAAGTATATCTTGCAATGCAGGAGATTTTAAGATCTCCCATTAGCAGCGGAAGGGAACCCAGTCGTGGGAGCCTGACTGCAAGATCTGACCTGCCCAAAACTGCAAGCTGGTGAAAGCTTATCAGCGGAGAGTATTAAATCCCCGCACGACACTCGCTTCCTCTGATAGAATAGCCCCGAATACCTGTCTCAGCCTGTCAGTGTAAGGCATTGACCTTTTGCATTGTACTCCGGCTCGCAGGCTGCTGGCACCGAGGGCTTCCTCCAGCTAATAGCTTACAAATCTTTGGGCACTGATGTCAGCAAGAGCGCGCTGCAGAGAAATGCCAAAACGTATAGGAAATGGTTTTAGGGGATGGCAGGGAAATGAAGTGCTCGCCATACAGAGCTGTGAGGAATCGGGCAGGCGGAGGTGTGTTTATGGAAAGAAGTGCTGCTGAAGTTGGATTGAATTGCTTCTCAAAAGCAAGTCGCTGCGGTGTCTCCAATCAATTTCTGCTTTATTACATGCCACACATTTTAATCAGAATCAATAATCTTCATGATAAACAATTAAACAATTATTCCTCACTCTATAGAGTTTCTCTATTGAAATCGATGGAGTGCGGAGACACGGTGACGGGAAAGGAGATCTATATTGAAACAGTTGGGAACTGGCATGCTTACACCTGCATTACCATTCCCTGCCTCGTCTAAAAGGTGTACGGTTAATTACTCTGGAGAGATCTCCCTCAGCATTGGCACTGGCTGGTTTGACTTTGCAGGTTCAAGGTTGGTGGGTGTGAAGGGAAGAAGAGGGGGGAGCCCTGGAAGTGAACCGCGGCAGGTACGCCAGCCCCAGCTCTACGGGCTTTGGAACCCGAGCTGGGCTTTGGAAGCAGCAGCAGGAGCTGCCGGTGGTTCCCGGTTCCTTGCCAGAGGGAGCTGGTGCAGGAATTCAGTGTCGGCTGTATGTCGTGTGCTTGGACTCTGCTACACACCAGCCTGTTCCAGCTCATCCCATGCTCTTCTTCACGCCTCGACTGGGGAGCAGCTGGTGGGAGAGGGTGCTATGTAGCACAGAGAGAATGTAGTCCCGTGGTACCAAGTAGTAAGCACGGGTTACAAAGTGAACTAGTTTACAGGCAAATTCTGTCAGAAGAGCAATTGCAGCTGGAAGCACAGCTGGGTTTCATTAAAGGCTTCCTTGGTCTGCTTGGCTGCTGCTCCTAATGATTCTTCCCCAACCTGCCATGCTAAGACCACCCCCCAAGTTTGAGGTCCGTTGCTAGGAAGGTGTATATTCAGTGGTGACCTTTTATGCAGGGAGGTAAGAATCAGTTTTACTGCTCTTCTTTGCAGGAGAATGTTAAGGAATGGGATGGGTTGTATACTTCATGGGGCAAACCCCAAAGTTCGGTCTCCTGTGGCATTACCCCTGTGACAATCCGATCAGGCTGTCACGTTTTACGTTAGCTTGAATTTCCTCCCAAAGCAGTACCAAATTACGGTTTAATTGCAGAACGACCAGCACCTCCCAGACAGCTGATGACCCCCCAGAGTGACGTGTCATCACGGAGTCTGCTGTTGAAGTGGGTCCCTGGAAGCGATGGATCTTCACCAATACGATATTTTACAGTACAAGTGCGAGAACTGCCAAATGGAGACTGGCAAACCTACTCCTCTTCCATCAGCCACGAGGCGACATCCTGCATTATTGAAAGGTACCATATGATCCCAGGCTAGCATAGAAATGTCCACGCTTTTTCCGTTCCCAACAGTTAGGAAGCCAAAGCAAGCATCACTCAGCTTTGCAGTCTTTTTGGGGGAAGAGAGGTTAAGTGAGGTCGCTGCTCCCATTTTAGAGGTGGTGTTACGAACAGCAGTTGAGAGATTTGCTGAAGGTCATGCAATAAATCTAATTAAAGCTGGATTGCAATGCATCTTTTTGAAGCCCTTCCTGAAAGCTCAGCACGGTAGATAATGCTGCTCAGGCTAAACCATGGGTAGCTACACAATGTTCTGTAAAATGCAACTAGTTAAAAACCCTTTCAGAAGTGACTGATATTAAAATCCACTCTCAATGCTGCATTGCAATTATCTCTATATAAGCTTTTCCAGATGAAATGGGAACCATTTTTATCTGTATTTTCCATACTGAAGTTTATAGATAGCATCAGAATGTTTAAACTTTGTTATTCTGGCTTCATTATATCCTCAGCGATGCTGTTGTAATTAAAGTCTTTGTAACATCTGCAAAAGCAATTGAATGTCTATGAGAAGGTACTTGTTTTGCTCTCCGTTTCCTCTATTGACCAGCTAGTACAAATCAGATCCTTCCTAAAAGGCTGGGAGCTTTTGGAGAATCAAGTATTTAAAGCATTCAGATACGGATTTTTCAGGGCTGTTATAAGAACATCAGTGGCTACGATATATGGCAGCTCACTGGTCATGTGCCAGAAGACACAGATACATGGCTATCCTTTTGTCCAGCTGTGCAGAGGAAAGAAAACTTGGCAATTCTAGATACAAATATAGACGTGATTCATTGACCTTGGAGGCGTTACACACACCCTGAATTATACCCAGTATCTTTCCAGTCAAAACCTGTAAAATCAAGGAAACCAACTCTGTCGTTTAGACTTGACGTTGGCATTACTGAAAACAAAAGATCAAGAAAGATGATTCAAATCATTCAAGGCGCTGTAGGTAAGCAACGGTGTCCTGATAGAGTGGAACTACTGAAAAGATTTCTTCTCGCCGTTGCTAAAAGCGTTTTCCTGTGAAAGTCTGGAAAAGTAGTACGTGCGTGATGCGAGAGTGCTGCCCATCAGAATGCATTATCCCCTGACGTTTAATCATTCCTTACAAGTAGCTTCACTTGGGTTTGTGGGCAGCCTTACACCTGCCAGCTGATGGCTAGACGCTACCAATTAATTAGCTAAATCCCCCATAACTTACAGCTCCGCATTTCTAGCCTCTGCGTGCAGCCTCCCCCGCGCCTTCCCCTGCCAAGCCAAGACAGAAGAACCTTTGCGAAGGTTATGTCAGCTGGAAATCACTCTTCGCGTATCTGAAGTGCGGCATAGATAAAAGAGCTGCAGGGAACCTGTTGTTACTGTCTTTATTAAATAATCCAGGTAATAGCATTAATTTGAAATTCAGTAGGAATAAAACGCACTGATCGAATGGTATGGTCTAGAGGATTAGTCGGAAGGCCGGCGCTCCGAATCGCCGCGCCTGCCACGCGCTGGCTGACGCTGGGCACGTTGCCTGCCTCCTCTCCCCCTCTCATCCCCATCTGCGCACTGAGGGCCAGCTGACCCACAGATCCCTTTGGAACATCTCTCGGGCAAAGCACCGTGAAAGCCCGGTTTTGCACAGCCGTGAGAAACTGGAATAACGGCACATCATGTCCTTTCCAACAAGCCCCAGTCGTAGGCTGCTCCATGGACTTGCAACTTCGTGGCTGTTTTCTGGAGCCTGATTCCGCTAGGAATCCCTGTATGTTTTCAGGAACTCGGGCTGATGGCAGCCTGAGGAGATGCTGATGGCAGCAAGGGTGCGAACGCCCCCGTGTCCTGAGGAAGCTGGGGGAGGCTGCAAAGAAAAGGCGATGTGGAGGAGAGACAAGCTGCTCAGTGACTTTGGTTGCCAATGGGCAGGTTCTCTGCAGAGGCAAGTTGGGATGATGTTGGGGAGATTTCATCCCTCAGCCTTATTTTTCACATTCCACAGCTTGAACCCGTTCACCTCGTACAAACTGCGAGTGAAAGCAACCAACGACATCGGAGACAGTGACTTCAGTGCGGAGACCGAAGCGGTCACAACCCTGCAGGATGGTAAGGGAGGAGGAGAGGCACGTCCGGGGCATCGCCGGGGGGTGGGCGCTCCCCAGTGTTCCTGGGTTTGCCGGACCCGCTGCAATGTGTTCTCCACTGGGACCGTGGAGCAAAAAAAATCAACCGCCAATGCAGTTTTGTTCCTAGGAGATTGATACAGGTAGTAATGAGATGTGGCTGAATTAATAACAGGCAGCCTTAAGTGTCCTGCTGTGCCCTTTGATAATGAATCATACTTTCAGGAGTCTCAAAATGGAATTAAACTCCGTTTGATTGGCTTCCAAACTCTGCACTAACCATTATCTTTGCAGAAATTGAATAATTTACAAGAGATCATTAAAAATAAATGTAGAACCATGCATACATTTGAAGAAGTTTCTTCAATTGTTTTCACTCACAAATCCACATCAGTCTGCAATATGGCAAAATGGCTGAGGTATAAGTAAGAAAGAAATATGAAGCTCCTGGAAACATGAGCATTTAATCCTGCAGATCAGGGCTAATAAACTGTGAATGACATTGACAAGGCTTTTATTTTTAGCCTTAGAGATCAGCTTCTAATTCCTTGATTGTATAAAGTCAGTGCCTGAATGCAAAAGTAGCTCTGAGTCTTGAACGGAGAAAGGAACTCTGCAAAGTGTGAAAAAGCACCGGTATTTACCCTTAGCCTGGGAAATGGGACAATACTGGGGTACATAAATATATATACATATGGTGTTAGGAATTAAATATATATATATGGTGCTAGGAATTAGCCAGCCTTTCATACAGCACAAGGAATGACTAAATATGACATTGAGCTATAAAAGTAGGAAGCAATTTTGCCAAGGAATATTTAAAGAATGCGATCTTGAAATCCGAAAACCAGAGGGCAGAGCTCAGGAGTACCCTAAGTTAAACAAGAACCCGCGTAATACTCGGAACAATGTGCCTGGAAGCCTTTTAAAGCCATCCCGACTCTCCACCTTCCTGCTGTAGTGGTGCAGGCTCTAACCGGTACTAATGAGGCAGCACTGACTCACTGTTTCGGAATTTAAAATTTTATTTTCAATTCTCTTTGAATTTAGCTACAGTGAAGCCAGCGTTATGCTCGGCCTCCTCACAATGCGCTGTGGAAGCTTCTCACCTCCTTAACAAACGGAACGTTTATTCTACTGAGCGAACCTGGTGCTGGCACTAGCGCATTGCCCTGTGGAGGGCTGTCAGCTCCCGATAAGCCTTCCCTCCTGTAGTGTCCATGCCCACATGCTATAGGCCATGGAATGGGTTAAACCATGGTAAATCAAGCTATCCTAACTAAAATAACCTGTGATTATGCGACACAGACTCCTAAAAACAAGGTGGGCTTGCCCCAGCTGTGGCAAGAATATCATGGAAAATTTGGGAGAGGTTTGCTCACTTTCAAGCGCGCACGCGCAGCTGGTTCAGCTTCCTTTCAGATGTGCGTCCAGTGGTTTGTGAGCGGCTGGCACGCTGCAGCTTCCTCCAGATTTCTGCCCTCAGCTTTTCTTTTATTCCTGCCCAAGTTACGGAGGCCACAGGTAGAGCAAGGGATGCACAAGAAGCGGCTGGTTTCTGCCTGGATTGCAGCGTCCGTATCCACCACGTTGCTTTCGAGATCCACCGCGTGGTAGCTGGGGTAGAAGGTTTTCTTCACTCGGCAGCGAAGAAAGAGAATCTGATGACTAAGCTGCCCATTTTCCACCCTGTTGCTCTAACTGCTTTGGTTACCTTTTCTTTTTTTCTTGTTTAGTTCCAGGTGAACCACCCAGTTCTGTGTCAGTAACTCCCCACACGACTTCATCTGTCCTTGTGCAGTGGCAGGTGGGTAAAATGAAAAATGTTGATGTTTCTGGAACAATTCTTTGGTTGCTTTGACTTGTTGACCTTAATGGTACATTGCAAGGGAGGTTTTCCTGAGCGGGAAGTATTGTGGTAAAGTTGAAGGACTGCAGTGACTTCCTTATTTTCCTGATTTAGGCTTATATTTTAGTGATGGATGGAAATTTCTGGCAGTTGCTTTTACTTTGTGCCCCATGAGGGAAACCTTGGGAGGTAAAGGAGTTTCTGCAGCGATGCCCAAGATCATTACTTGTACAGATTCTCCCGTCCTTTCATTGACACCAAGACATGCGTCTTTGCATTGAAAAAGTTCAACAGAGTGTGGCGCTGGTAAAGATCAGGTCATCAAAAAAGCTCGCTTTTGGCTGCATCGCGTACTGCCTCCTTCAGCTGCGGAAATAATCAGAAGCGCACGCGGTGCCCGAGATCCTGTTCCTACCTTTGAGGATCTCCACATGCCCTTTTGGCTCTTGGAGGGCTAAAAATTGAGATTTCTTCAGAGAAAAGAAAGGAAGTTTGAGCTCTCCATAATATCTCCGAGTTGGATGTGAAAGTATTCGTGCCAAGTCGGCGTTTTATGTGTAGGCATTTCCTCTGCCTCCCTTTATCTTTCAATACTGGCCTCCTGGGAGATGCTGGAACATTTTGTGACCCAGTGCCTGAGGCTTCTTTTTGCAGAGTGAGCCTTAATAGAGGGAAGCCAGTGGGGCACCGCACGTTATCCGTAACCTATCCTGGAAAGCCTCTGCCCACCCTGCTCCCGAGACAATGTCCCACACACGTAATAAGGGTAACTTTGGACGGATTGCGTTATAATGAAAAATGTGCATACGCGTTTACAGTACAGATGGGGCTCCTTGAATTTTGGGGAAAAAAAAAATATATATATATATATATGTGAGGCTCTGTTTATTGCTGTATGGCAGCAGTTTAGAAATACGGCTGGCTGTACTGCTGGGCTGCTGGCCCGAGTTCACACAGCGTAATACTAAGCAGAATCATTGCTTACAGCCTGTTGAACAAATAGAAGACGTGTTGAACAGTTTTACCAAAGGAATTACGGAGAGATGTAAATCTACCGCCCCACCTACAAATACAGCCCCCAGTGAAGAAAAAGAGATATACACTGAGAGGACAAAGAGGATGTGAGGCACGATGTACCGCAGAAATAAACATTCCCCCAATTGACTGATTATTGGTGTGTAGTTAATGTGAAATAGGTGGTTGTTTAGGTAATTGGATGCTTTTTATTTCATGAAAATGAAATGGGGTTGTTGTGCCAGAGCCATCTCAAGGGAGTTGTGGGCGATTATATGTCATTACTACATGTATATTAATAGGTCCTGGTAATTCAGCCGTACTGTATTTTTTCAAATAAACAAAAATCTTCACGTCCCACAATAGCCTGCAATTAAGAGGAAGTTTCTCAGCAGTGTCTAAGAAATAGTGTAAACTGAAAACAGCAGTCAAGCTAAATGGGAGAGTAGATTTCCAAGCAAAGCTAAATTTTTAACTTTGAGCTGTGTTAATAATTCACAAAACAAACTCCACTTGCCCTGTCTGTGCTTTCAGCTGCTTGGTCCAATCAGTCCATTATTTTTAAATTTAAAGTAGGAAGAAAATAAGTCATTTCCATTGAGGTCTGTTGTATCAATAATGCAAGGTTACTTCAAATGTTCTGGAGGATGTTACAGTTAACATCAGGATCATGCACTGTTCTGCTTCTGCCGTAGAGATAACAATTATTCAAACTTACATTTTCATCTTTTTTTTATTTTATTTTTAAACAGCACAAAAATGTTTCTCTTACTTCTGTACGACATTACGGGCTGCCAGTCATAATCATTTTACCTATTTCAGCAGATCCCTCAGGCCTTCCTACAAAATCCTAAATAATCCATTACATCAAAAGCAGAGTTTTGTCCATGAAAGACAGATAGGAAGGGGAAGACCTGACCTTTTAGCAGAGTACCCTTTGCAGGAAAGAATCATCATTTCCATGGCAAGGAGAAAGACAGTTTTCAAGCCATTTATTTTCTGAGCTTTCCTGTCCTAAATTTAAAGGAAGGAAAAATGGAGAATCACGTGAAAGCGTAAGAAAACAATGCTTGCTTCTAACAAATCAGTGTTGTACCACGGTGAGGAATTAAGCTTTATCTGTTAGGCAGCTACGTGGCAGAGCAGGGAGTAAGTCTCTTTCTCCACTTCAGTAAGGTTTTCCTTTTTAGATTCGGCAGGATAGTCTACCTCAACTTTTTTTTTTTTTTTAATTAAAAAAGAAAAATATTATTAATAGTTAAAATAGGAAAAGACATTGAATCTTTCCAAAAGCACCTTCCTTCTCTAGGTAATAAGTAACTGAAATACAAACCCATGTAATGTTCAGAGTATTTTTTGCACTGTGTGAACTTTATTTCCATGCGGGATAAGGTAGGCTTTGTTTTCTTGCAGGCTCTCTGTGCCTTTGCGGTGACGCACTCCAGATGGACCTTGGTGGGACAGTGCCTCCCTTTACCCTGTCTCTGGTCCATGAGCGATCACGTTGTCGGGCAGCCCTGGAGAAGGCCGTCGCTTTTTGATCTGTTTACTCAGGCTGAGACTAGGAAAGGCTGTTGTACACCACGTTGATTTATTTGCCTTGTAAAATGGAGTCTGAGAGGGAATATGGTTGCCCTTTTTAAAATACGTCATGGGAGGAAACACCCCATAGGGAGAAGAACAATTTAACGCAAAAGGCAGTATTAGCACAGGAACAAATGGTTATAAACTAGCTATGCGTTATTTAGATTAGAAATTAAAGGAAGGTTTCTAACCACCCAAGTAGTGAGGTTTGGAACAGCTTTCCAGTAGGAATACTGGGAAGCAGAAAAGTCATCTTGTTTTCTGGTGGAGCTCGCTCTGTTTGTGACAAGCAGTTGTTTTCTGCAGTTGCGAGGGCCTGCTCTTGATGGGTTCTCAAGGTCCATCACAATCTCTTGTTCCTAGATCATTCTGTAATGAAAATGCTAAACAATAGCGAAAGGTGGTCAGAGCTTCTCCAAAGGACGGAGCACAGTAATGAGCATGAAACATAATGATGAGTGAGGTTCTCCAACCGTGCAGAGCAAGTGCAGCAAGATCTTGGGACTATTTGGATTGTTTTCAGCAGACTCTGGGCAGGACAAGCGCAAGAGAAGCAGGCTTCTGGCAGGAGCGGTTCCTGCTCCTTTTCCTGGTAGCTGTGTAGCTTTCTTATACTCTGGTTCACAGAATTTTCTTTTTCACTTTCCATAAACTGCAGTCTTTCTACTTAATTCCTTCAGCGCTCCCCCAAAGCAAAGTCCTTTACGCCGAGACAGGACAGCCCTCTCTCTCCTCTTGCCATCGTAATGAAATAATGGAAAATTCTTGTCATTTCTGGAAGCAGAATATTAGGTTATTACCAAATATCTTCCTTCTTTCCTGTAGAAATATTCTTACTTTCTTCATTAAAATTACATGTGGTATTACCTTCTATTGTGACAGTGTTTCACACCAGCGGTTAATTTTTCCACAATGGACAGAAGGTTTTCCTTAGTAAAGTTCTCAAGACTGCTAGGGATTTTTCTGGATTAAAGGCAAGATCATCATTAAAATCCTTTTCATTTATACTTTCAGCCCCTTAAATTTCAGTACAAGAATCTTTAGAAGATAAATGGCTCAGGGCATCTTTTCTTCTCTGCAGTTCTTAGCCTGTATTAGATTCATGAAAGTCATTTTTTTTTTCCCCCCAAACATGAAGAATCCCTTTGCTTGTCTTTATTTAAGCCAGCCATTCAGAGAAAAAAAATCTCCTTTTCAGTGTCCTGGCTGTATATCTGTACCTGAAGGTAGATGTGAGGGGCTGCTGAAGAATCCTTGCTGAGGCACTGTGTCTTTGAGCATCTTCCAGCATGTTGCACAAGAAAAAAACCCTTGTATGTGCTCCAGCCCAATGGCCACACGTACCGTACTGCTCCAGGCTGCTGTGGCAGAGACCTGGGTTTGCCTGTGGGACTGGACCTATGCAACGCACCAGAGTCCATCACACTGCGACTCCTCTCTGAATGCCTCTCTGAAGCTGTTAGACCTATTTTCATCTTCCTAATTAAAGCCAGAATACGTGAACACTTTGTTATTTTCTCAGTAAAATAGCGCCAACTGAAGAATGCTCTATGAACAGTCCCCACGGAAAAGAGCCACCAAAGAAATTCGGTCTTTGACAAAATAATTTCCTTCTTTTCATTGCAGAAGTAGTAAAACACTGGTTTGCTATTCCACTGTTGGTGGCCTGCAACATGCATTTTCAGGGACGCGTGTGTTTATATTCCGTACCACACGCAAGTTTCTGTGGACCAAAAAGGAAAGGAGCTTAGCTCTTAGTGTAGTGCATCAGGTGCCCCTTTTTGAGTCAAGAGCCTTTTGTAATTGCCACAGCTGGGTGAAATCATCAAAGTTGCCTTTAACTTGTGTTTTTCAAATTACACAACCTTTGACCGCGTGTATTTTTTAATGGCTATATTCCCCAAAGAGTCCCTTTGCACAGGACCGGTGTCGGCCACTGCGCGTTGTGACGGACGTTTGTTGCAATCCACCTCTTAACACGCCTGTTCTTCATGGGAATGTTTTTCAGCCACCCAAAGTCGAGAGTCTAAATGGCTTGCTGTTGGGATACCGGATCTACTATCGGGAGCTGGATTACGACACTGGATCTGGAACAGAATCCAAAACCATCCAGAACCCTTCAGCTTTAAGAGCAGAACTCGCACGTAAGCCTGTGTTTGGACTCTGTAATATCCCAGAATGGTAATCCCGCGTTGTAGCGGACGCTGTATGCCCTCTTGCCCCGTGGAAATAACACACAATTGTGTCTAAGAGTGCTGGGGATAATTTAGCTTTTACACAATCAGGGTGAAGATGCTGAAAAATGCTAATAACCCTGATCAGCATTGCTTGTCGTGGTGCACTCTAATCTATGCCAGCGTGCTTGAATTGATGTGCTGTCCCCATGTACCCTCTGATTTCCTGCTTTCTGCTCCCTCCGTTTCATGATTACCCTCGTGTACTTTGTTCTGCCATCAGACAAAAAAAGAGAGGGACTTCATTTTCCTCAGCTGGGAACCTTTTGCTTTCCTGCTATTTTTTAATAGTTTTTATAAATGACATTTTGTTTTTCTTTTTTACAGTACAAGAAAACAGCTGAGGAGAAATTTTAAATACGGTTTTTACAATTTCAAAGTGCTTTTCCCTGTTTTGGAAGAAAATAGCAAAAATAAGCAAGAATTTTAAGGTGCATGCTTGCCATGTTAGTCACTGTGGGTTTTGGCTCACATGGCAAGAAGGTGGAGAGGGAGAGGAATAATAGAAAAATGAAAAGGATTTTTTGACAAAGGCAAGAAAGGAAATCAGAGGGAAGAATAAGCAGAATAAGATGATGGGAGGCAAAGATATGAGCGCTGGGTAGCCTGACAGATACGGTCCAGCAATGAGTCGCGCTCACTGAGGGATCAGCTTTTGTCCTGTTTGATGTCAGTGGAATATTCAGAATAAGATAATACTCACTCTAAGAGCAGCAGAATAGGATTGAGCGAGGCTATTTTAATATCTTACATCATCTTCTATGTTTCCCTGAACCCATAAAACTGGTTTCTACAAAAGCAAGACTGATTTTTGTGGGGGTGTGGAAAAAGTGGGTGTTTTAAGTATAACGTAAGCATGTAATCTAACCTCACTTATGTCATCCGGGCTGAAGGACAATTCTCAGACTGTACAGAGATTTAACTGGGACAGAGTAGAGATGTAAAGGTCCTATAGGCGTTGGTATGCATAAGGGGTTTTTCTGGACAAAAGCTGAATGAGTGACGATGTATAGTATCATAAGACAACAACTTTGGATGCTCTCTAGTCTCACAAGCCAGGGAGCCTGTGAAACCTCCTGGTTGCCTCTCTTCCCTCTTCCTGGCTGGCCCTGCGGCTAGGTTCCCAATAGCTGTATAGTAGGAAAAAAACGTGCTGTCCTCTCCAGAGAGTCAAGAGAGAGAGAAAGGGGTGGACACAAGTGTATTTTAAGATAAATTTCCCTCTTTCTCCTCGTAATATGACAATTCTCACCTTGGTACACCTCTGTTCCTCCCTGACCTGTGCTTTTGCACAGTTTAGCATGTTATTATAATTCCCTCACAGCAGGAATATTGAATTCTATAAGTGAAACTGTGGGAAATCTAACACGCATTTAAAGAAGCGGGTCCTGTCCTATTGTAAGTGTTTGCTCTTTGTGGCCCGTGTTCCAGGTCTTTACCCCACATCTCTTCAGGTTTTGAATTTTGCATGTTGAGAAATAAGGATGTAATAGGGTGCTGAGAGTTTCCCCCCTAGAAATTGTTTCATTTTTACTCATTTGTTCTATTTAATCTAGGAGTCAGAACATTTCTGTGCTGTATATTTGTGAGATCCTCTGTTTGAGGAGGAAATGAAACAGTCCCGTGTGAGTGAGATGCTTTTGATGTGTTAGGAGAGAGCGATGTGATTTTATTGCCCTTCGAGGTATAGTCCTAAAGCTCAAACTGTGTATGTGCGCGCTGCATCATTTGCCTCTGTCTCTGCTGTACATCATTGGCAATAACTATTTCCTTGCACTGTAACAAGCTTTCTGCTTTGCTTACCCTGAATAGCCCAAAGCAGCTTCAAGACAGTGAACAGCAGCTCTGCATTAACGACGTATGAATTAACACGTAAGTGCACATTGCCTTTAGATGAGACTCTTTGTAATGGTTCAAAGTACACTATAGGCAAACTCCTATGGTTCCCCTCAGTGGATCTAGCAGAAATCAACACAGATTAATGATTCTGCTTTCCTGAATTTCTTTTTCTTTAAGCCTTTGCTTTCCCTACATCAAGAGATGTTGATGATGCAAGTAGGTAGCTGTTGTAAAAATGTGGCTGCTGGGAAGGTAAAACATTATTGACTGTAACAACCCGGTATTGCTGATGCTAAATGAATTTTGATTCGCTTGCTACGTATTTTGCAGTCCATCTGAGTTTAGCTGTATCACATCATTAGTCCTACGATTCAAGCATTGAGATGCTCAGGCATTCCATGGAGTAGGAGGCCAGTTTAGAGAGGACCCAATGAATTTATGTGCATCTCCAGAGGTGTTTTCAATTGGAAATGAATAAAATAGCATTCGACAGAGTTAAAAGGCAAGTTGCTTTGTGGTGATGATGGTTCACTAGATAGGTTTTGCCCAAGGCTTTTGAGTCACAGATTGTGATGGGCTAAAAAAAAAAAACCCGAAGCCCTATCCCCACTGAAACTTGCATGCATGAACTCTCCTGTGTTCCATTTTCTACTACATCCAGTTAGCACTGAAATCTCCCTTGTGGCTTTTCATGGCAGCAATTAAAGTTTCCCTGTACGAGCTGCCCAGTGCTATATCCTCTATATCTTACTATTTTTTTGTTCGCTTGTTTACGAACTTAGCATCATTATTGCTGATTTGCTTGCTCCACGTTTTGCAGTCCATCGGAGTTTAGTGGTATCACATCCAAAAGCTGGTAATGTATCGGATATCATTTGCAGTATGCCTGAGATGGGGGAATGATGCTGGACTCGGACTCGGATATAGGAGCATAACAGTTGTAAACACCTCTGTGAAACTGAAATTAGACGAACTTGTGTGATTAGGCTTATTGAGCCTTACCAAACCAATGGCATGCTGTCAGCCACAGAGTTAAGTGTACTGTCTGATTCATAGATAGCAGAGAAAATTATTGGCAAAGGGAGAAATTTGGACCCCTGGCCATGCGTATCTTAATCAATTCAGCGCTCATTTAAATACAGCAGTTTATATTATTGATTGCTCTGTTACTTTAATTTCACCGTTAAATATTTTAGATGATAATGTTTCTGTTAGAATTGATTCTTTCACCCTGAAAATGCAAAATTTGAAGTGAAACTGCTCAGGCGCTGCCTCCCCTAATGACGTTGACATGATTTTACTCCATCCTCGTTTGCATCTACTAATTACCCTCATACGATTGGGTTTTCTAGATTTTTTCACACTGCTCTCGCTCTCCTACCTCATCTGTCAGAGTGGTTTCTATATGTCAGCGTAGAAATTGGTTGCCTGGTGGCCAAATGGAGTCCAGACTTCAAAGTCGCCTTTCTCTTTGTGATTGATGTTCAGGCTGTGGTCACTTTGAAGGAGAAAGACACCCATGCAGTACTTTGAATGGGACTCCAGATTCCCCGCTCCAGGTCGTCTCCTGCACCCTGCATCAGCAGTGACGTTCTTGAGCAGCGCAGTTGTTAAATGACTCTCCAGATGAAAGTCCCTAGGATTAGGCAACGGCTTGAAGCCATGCTTTTTCCTACCAGGAGAGATCAAAAGGAAGCCCATATGTTGAACATTCAAAGTCAAGTCCTTCCTTTTGCTGTCATTAAGAATGACCTAGAGATGTTCCTCTAGCTAGTTAGCCATCAGGAATGATTCCTCTTACTGGAGCAACACCGTGAGGAAACACTGGGAAAGCCTGCCATTTCATTGCAAAGGTCTTTCATAATTATGCAAATCCTGCCATGATGTGTGAATTAAGGAAGGACGGGAGTAAACATTGCACTATTGTGCTGTTCTAATGCTGTATTGCACAAGAGAGGTCTGGAGGTGGAGTCTAAAAGATGTCTGTAATATAGTGTAAGTAATAATATATAATACAGTATTTTACTTTTTCAGAGTTGAAGAAATACAAGCGGTATGAAGTGCTAATGACAGCATATAATGTAATTGGTGAGAGCCCTACCAGCACACCAGTGGAAGTCTTTGTGGGTGAAGCAGGTAGGTACAAGGAAAATCAGATGATTTTTTTTGTTAATTAAAGCACTGGCATGTTTTAGTATTCTCCTGATAATGTTTAATATTTGTCCAGGAAAGGGATGATTTGAAAAATTCCCTAGTCGGTTTTTTGGAGCGTCCTCTCCTGGAATAGGTTGGCACTGACAGTTTCTTGCCATTTGAAAGCCAGTTGGTCTACACGAATAAGGGGAGAAAGGGCATTTGAAAGAAAGCAGAGAAAATATTTTTGGAGTTGCAGGAGGATGACTGCTCATACCAAATTAGCTTGAGGGAAAAATTGACTCAAGTTAAAGAAGTGAAAAGTGGAGCACAGGAAAGCCACAAGGGAAAAGAAACAAAACTACAAAACAAGGGAGACTTGGAAAGCTGGTTCTTTTATTTTATAGCTCTCTGTGCAGACACGTTGCCTGTGCACCACACTTGGCTGTATTTTTACTCTTTTGGAGTCAGGAAGACATTGTGTCCAGTTTAATGCCACCTTTGGAGGCACGGATGATGATTACTCTTAGGAACACGCAGACTCTATGGCTGCAGCCAGGCTTTACAGAAGCTGAGGGTCAGTGGCACTATTCATGCCTTTACTTATTATGGATCTAGTGCGTGAATCCAGGCTGCATTTATGAAATGTAACTTGCTGATCATTTTAAAATCCCTTCATTGGATGGCCGGAGGTGGAAATCAGGACGCGACAGTTAACTAGATGCTTCTTTGAGTGCTTGGTGAAACGAGTGATTTTGCAGAGCCCAGACAACCTGCAGCTGAGTCTGTTCTTCTCAGTAACTCTAGCTGAGAGGCGCAGAGACTGGAATAGCTGATGTCTTCCTCACAGCCGCGACGGCGGTGCCGTATTTATGGTGACCCCAGCTGGAGAGAGGCTAGCGCCGAAATGGTCGTTAGTTATGGTATCAATTTCTGCAGCAGCATCTTTTGAAGCTTAGAACAAGCACAGGCGACACGCTCCCTCCCGTCGTTCGGTCCGTCGCCGTGACCGAATCTGATTACGCTTTTGTTCTTCTGTCTCAAGGCTAGGATGTAGAAGCTATCAAACCCAGCGCTAATTCATTTTACTATTATTCATTAAATATTCTATTGCTCAAAACTAAGCAAAGCACGTTTTTCTAAATTCTACTGCACATTTTTTTTAAACTCTACTTAACCTTTTCATTTCAAATATGGTGTAACATTCACTATCTTTCTCTGAAAACATCATAAATTAATCAGAGCAGCACGGTTCTGGAGAGACAGCTGGCAATATTTACATTTTTTTTCTAGTTTGCTGCTGCTCCAACTTACTTCTGCAACTGCGGCAAAGAAAGCCCCAAGTGGAGCCAACTGTATCTGGCTTCAAAATACATTTTTGTTTCAGAGCTAAATATCTCACTGCTGCAAATGGAGCCAGCACATGCATTTATACACATGTACACGGCACAGAAAATTGGCTGGGGAAAACAAGGAAATGCTGTTATATCATGTCTTTTAATCCCACGGTCCAGGTCTTCCTTATCATAACTCGGACAGGGAGCAGGGAAATGGAAGGAGCCGAACATGGGAGGAAACTGAGATATCCAGGAGACCTTCTGTCACAGGCAGGGCTGGTACAGCTGAAGCTGTAGCATGACTCAGATGGGTTTTTTAGAGCTACTGGATTTACCTCTGGTTGGGGACAATCCAGGTTCACGCGGTAGAAATGATGAATGTAGGATCTTCCTGCCGATTTTCACTCTTGTTGTGTGAAGTTATTACGCTTTGTTCTGTAACTGCCTCTTCCACCTCCAGAACTGGCTGTGATTTATACTGTGAGTAAAGTGATTGGAGCTGGTATTGCAATTTAAGTTTTAAATTGATTTGTGACACCTTTGAGTTAAAGCGTGCTGTGGAAATACAAGTTTTTGTTGTTATTGTTTGCTTGATGTTCTTACCCGTGGTAAAGGCAGTTAAGCAGCAAGCTGGAAAAAATGGGTCTGCTTAGCTTCAGCAATGGGGCGTCCACGTTAAAAATAGAGAAAAACTTCCCCATAAACAACGAGCGCTGACAACACAGGCGTAGCGCTGAACACGAAATGACTGAAGGGGACCAGTCCCCGGTCTGAAGGCCCCGGGTAACTTACGTCTCAGTGCTGTTAAATGGTGCTTCCTTCTGCCGTAAGGGTTGCAGTAATTCTGGTAGGTGCGAGAACATTCCTCTCTCGGTTGTAAAAAGGAATATACGGCACATACCTTCGGGCAAACGTGCTGGGTTTGGGCACGCTCAGCCAAAATACCCAATTCTATGCAGTTCTGGTGAGTGCTTTATACAGTGTGGGGCACCTGGAAATAATACTGACGGTTGATGTGCTGCTCAGCTTCTCTGTCTGGTGCAGTCAGGCAAGCGATGCAGAAGGAGGAGTGTCTGTAATTCCTTCCTTCCCTCTTGCGCTCTCCCCTGTTAGATTTGAAGATCCTTCCTATGATCGCATCTGGATTTTTACAATAAAAGTTCCAGTAGGCGATGGAGCCCCCTGACAGACTTGGAAAAAAAAAAAAAAAAGCCATTAAAACCAACCTTCTGGCAGCTTTGCCAACGAAACGAGTGAAGAGCACCCAAACGGGGAGTTTCTCTCGAGCCCTGGAGCGTCGTTGAGCTGTATCCCGGTCAACAGCCTCCTCGGGCAGCCCGGGCACTCAGGTCTCACTTGCCTCTGACTGATGGGCAGGGGGAAATTTTGGGAGAGAACAACCTGCTGGTAAGCAACGGGCCAGGCAGGACTAACGGACTTCTGTATCCTGACTTACCTGGTGAATAAGGGAGCTGGATGCAAGTGTTTGGGGTTTTGGGGTTGGTTTTTGGTTTTGTTTTGGGTTTTTTTTGCTACAGGTGGAGCAAAACATTTTTCTTGTTACAATAGCCCATGAGATCAAAGCCCTGGCAAAGGCTCCATTTTGAGTTCTGCCTGGATGTTTGCAAAACTCGCTGGTGCGGAGAGGAATTCTTCCCCGCGTCAGGAGAGCGGGCTTGGGCATCCTTGCGCTCCGTGCAGCCGGGAAGGATGCGCTGCCTGTTCAGTCCAAACGGAGCCGGTCTCCTTCCCCTGCCTGCCTCAAGCGTCTGGATCCCTCTCCTCCGTGGACCAGAAGATCCTCGTGACGTCGCCTTTTTAGAGCTGGCTGCAGCTCTGCCCTTCTTGTTAGAGAACCATGTGCATCTCCCGACAAATGACAGAAAAATTGAAAGCCGCCACTTGCAGAAATTAGGAAGGGAGTCGCAGCCCCGTCGGCAAGCCCCCTTCTCGCCTTGTTAATTCATTTAACAGTTCAGCTGTCAGGGATGCCGGCTTTGATTGGGAAGGCAGTGAGTGTTCAGCGAGGGGCTGGGTACCGATATTCATCCCAGCCCTAAATGCAGCTGCTACCAGAGGTGCCGTTCTGCTCGACTGAAATTAAGACTCTGTTAGAGCAGCCACTATATCAAGAGCATTATTGTACCAGGTCGCTGTCACTATCTGATTGTGTGGTGGGCTCTGGAGTTCAGGAGACTCCACTACCTGCATTTTAATTAAACAGAAATCACAGGTTTGGGGCAGGCGCGCTTCACCTAATTTGGGAAGGTGAATAAAATGGAAGGCGGCAGTACAAATCCTGTGCTAACGAGCCTGCAGCCTCCAGTGCTTCTCCCATATACCGCAAAGCTGTTCTGGATGAAAAATAATGGAATTCGTAATTTCTTCCAGCAGCTGCTGCCGGAGGAGAGCGTGTGTGTGCAGAGAGGAGGTAGCAGAAGGGCTGAAGTGCACGGAGAGACGCTAGCCTTTAAACAGGTTGTAAATCCATTTGTGTGAAGAGGGGAGTGATGTGTGTCATTATAACTGAGAGTGACATTGGTGACCTTCAGAATTCACAAGAACTGATGAGGCTGGTTTGTTGTTGTTGTTCTTTTTAATAATGAGAGCTGGTTCTGCAACAGGAAAGGCAACAAGTAAAAAGAGCTGGCAGATAGAGATCCCCTTCTTAGAAGTCCTCCATTGAAATGCCACCTTGGTTGTACCATCACTTTCACAAAAGGTTTCCTGGCCGTCTCACTTTCTTCCAAGTGGAATTGTAGCTTGGAAAGGAACAGGAGTGGGACAGAGGGACGACTGCTTCTTACCTCTCTTTTCCTACCATCTTCAGAAACCTGAATCTATCTCTTGGTGCAAAGCTAGCAGACACCAAAGCAAATTTCCCACTGTTACCTGCAGTTGTTTTCATCTGCCCTCCTGCCTGTGGCTCCACAGGTGCTCCTGGAGTTCACAAACTTTAGTTTGTCTGCCCATAGCTGACACAGGGAGGGAAGCTCTGTTCTGCCGGTAACATCAGGGGAAGCACTCAGAGCTGCCTGGCCATCTCCAGCATTTTACAGAGGAGTAATAGAAACCATCTGGAAAGCTCCAAGACCAAGAATAGTGTTTTATATTTGGGAAAGAGGAGACAAAATAGAGAGAAGAAGCCACGCTAAGGAGAAAGAAGCCTTGTAAGGAAGCAAAGACTTGACTCCAGACACCTGGCTCCCCTTTATAAACTGCTTCTAGCAAAGAGCTCTTGTCCCTTCTTACCTGGTTATCTGTGCTCAGGCAATGTCCTTTTGTCTCTCATGCTAACGCCACAGAAGGTTGTCAGAAAAAGCTTGCTTTGTCCTTCTCCTGGTTTCAACTGGGATAGAGTTAATTTTCTTTCCAGGGGCTGCTGTATTTCAGATTTGGTATGAAAAGAATGTCAATAACGCGTATTGGTTTAGTTCTTGCTAGGTGAGGTTTACAGTATTCAAGGACTTTTTTCAGCTTCTCATAGAAGCTAAGAAGAAGGAGCATAGACAGAACAATGGAATTGCCAAAGGAATATTCCACACCATAGATGTCATGCTCAGGATATAAATGGGGGTTGGCTTGGGGGGCGGGAATCCGCGATCACTGCTAGGGTCGGGCTGGGCAGCCAATTCACTGGGTGTTGAGAGTGACTTGTGTCTTCTGTAGTCTTTTACCAACCCCAGTTGCTGGCTGGGGTTAAACCACAAGTGTCTTTGTGTGTTTTCACCTCTTTCTGCAGGCCTCGCTCTTTTCATGTGTTCATACAAAAAACGTTAAGTGATGTCACCTTCCCATCGTAGGTCACTTTCTGGAGAAGGGAGTCCCTCAGCACTACCTTGGCCCTCCCTTTCTCTTCTAGCACCGAAGCTTTATCTCCTTCCCTGCCCCGAACGTAGCTGAGAAGATGCTGTGCAGAGAAGTCCCCTGTGCCTCCTTGTTAACAGCCTACAAGAGGAATGACAACAGTTGAACGCATTAGAGCTGGCAGCTTCAGTCAGTCTGCTGTGGCCCCCTTGGCTGTTTTCTCCTATCTGTTTGGGACACGTGGCCGTGCCTCTCGGTGGCTGGCTGTGCGTGTGCAGATAGGGAGTGCATCGCTGCTGGCACAGCTAGAAGAACTGGGTGGGCATTTCCATCCCAGACGCCACTGGAGGAGGGAAGAGAAGGATTATCGTGGCCATTTCACATTGCAGTAGTCTAAAACCTGTCAGCCTAGGGACAGTATCTTCCCTTGATAAACAAAAGGGGATGGAGGGAAGCTATTGGAAAGTAGTACAATAAATAAATTATTGATTTCGCTTGCGCAAACTTTGAACAAAGGGGTTGACCTTCCTTGGCACTTTAAAAGCACCAAGCCTTTGAAATGCCAAGTTATTTGCCTTTTAATTGTTGACACTTCTGAACATCAGCAAAAGGCTACTTCTGGGGGATGGCGGGGTGTTTGAAACGTGGATTTTCCTTTTCCCCTCCCCTTTAAATTTAAAGAATCTGCAGAGCTGTTCCAATATCATGCTCAATCGTGAATACACTTTACACAGCTGTCCTGGGAATGCCCTGCTCCAGGCATGACGCTGAGTTTTCATCCTGTCTCCAGTGTCTTTCTCCTTAGGAAGGAGAAGTTCTCCTCTGAGCTCCGTGTTAAAGATCCAAGCCATGTTCTCCAACAATGCACTAAAAGAGCAGAGCAAAATCAGAGCAGAGCAAGAAAGGGAAACTATGGGAAGATGGGGGGGGGGGAAATGGTGAGACGTTTCCCATTTGGACTGGGAAAGAAACCTTTTTTTCAGTTTCTCTTGCGTTACTGGAAACCGTTACACCTGTATCCTAACAGCATTCCAGTTCTGAGAGCAGGATCAGCCACTGGGTACATCCCATCAGTATTTCGTGGTGGATTTTAAACTCCTCCAGGCTCACTCTATACAGGGTTTCCACTTGGGGCTTGTCTGCAGCAAGTCCAATTTGGATTTGTTGTTCCCATCAATGCAGCTCCGCTGGTGGTAATAGCAGCATAGATAGCACTCGGCTGCATTATCTAATCCTGCAGGGCTGTGACAGGATAGTAAAAAATAACAAACTAAAGTGTGCCTACATTAGAGCATTAGTCATTGCTTGGGTGTTACTGGTGTTGCTGCACTGCTGGGGAATTACGGATATGAATTTTGCATAAACCTTGGCTCCCTTTCCAGCTCAAAGCGGCTATTTTTTTGAAGGGTAGTTTCACGTTCTTAATCTGTTTAGAGACGAGCGCAAAGGTTTCATAATTAAACTTCCAAATTTGGTAGCTTAGCTCAGTAGCTGCTCTTGTAATGGTAAGACAGAAAGTAACTGTGCCAGTGTGAGGCTGGAAGAAGTGTCCTTAATGTCAACATGTCAAAAAGACATCCCTGCAGCTCTCTGGAGACTCAAATCTAATGTCAAGGCAGAAGGAAGCAAAGTCTAAGTGAGAGTCGTACTGCTGTCAAAGCAAGTTATTCTACCATATAGGAAAAGGAATTTTAAGAGAATGCGCTGGAAAGCAGCGTCCAGATTGAGACATAGATTTGATGGGCTTAGTTGACATCTTTAATTCTCCATTGACAGTCCAGAAGCTCCCTAAAATGATTTGCAATGTTTTCATGCTGCAAGTAAAAGCTGAATGCGCGCCTCATTAACAGCTCATTAAGTTGTTAATATTGGTCATAAGCAGCCTTTGGTACAGCACAATGCTTTATACGGTGCGGCAGCTCCTGCTTAGCTCTGGTTTAATTACCTCTTTTTATCACATCTCAATGTAGGAAAGATGTTTCTGTCCAAGCAAAAATATCATCGGGTTTTGATCAGCTGAGCTTGCTTATCCCTGCCACTGCTGTTGCTGGCGTGGGTGGCGTTGGGCTGCAACTGCCACGCGCCGTTTTGCTCGGAGGATGAACTTCCACCTCACAAACCCGACAATATGATGTCGATTTTCAGCACTTGACTGTAGCCCGAGACAGACAGACTCTCCGTACCCAAATTCACGGCCAGGACTCCTGTCTTTGTTCTGTGGCTGGTGCAAGCGGCCGTGGGAGCGGTAGGACAAACGAGCTGCTCTGCTGCCGTGTTATATGGGCTGTGAAGAACCGAGTGCGGGGACATCCCTGTGCGGAGGGCGGAGGGATGAGAAGCCTGATCGTGTATGCAAAGCCTTACTGCACTAACAGCACAGCTAACTCCATTAAAAGCAAAGGAATTAACCTTCCTTTCAAAAACATGAGCAATCAGTAACAAAGTAAAACGGGCCGTAAATTGCGCCGGTAAAGAAGTGGGGAAGCCCCCGGCTGA
The DNA here is from genome assembly GCA_008921705.1 of Burhinus oedicnemus. NCBI lineage: Eukaryota > Metazoa > Chordata > Aves > Charadriiformes > Burhinidae > Burhinus > Burhinus oedicnemus. The sequence goes on from VFFE01007016.1 coordinate 1,522,882, forward strand.
TAACTTGTAGTCAAGCAGACGCAGGCAGGAGTTCGAGTATTTTTGACTAAAGGGTGATATTTGCAGCCAGATTTCTGTTTCCTCTAATGGTGCGGTCCTGCTCTGCTTGTTTTCGGTCATCCTGGGATACGTGAGCAAAATGTTGTAAGTGTTTTCATATGGGTCTCAACTCCCGTGGCTTTGCCTCCTCAGTACGGCTTTGCTGTGAAGCCAGCTGTAGAGAAACACAGTTGGTTTTCTTTTCTGACATCTGTTTGCTGTATCCGTCGTCAATCATGGAACTGGAGGCACTTCAGGTTGGCTGTTGTAGACTGAAAAGAAAAAAGCTGCCATTTCTTCTTGCGAAAGTATGAATTAGCAGTATTCTAAAACATTTTGGCCGCAGCAATCAGGACGCTGAGATGATGCGGGGGTGTAGGAGCACGGTGATGAGCTCAGGGATGCTATGGCTGCAAAATAAATAAGGAAAGAGAACACTCTCACTCAAAATCAAGAAGATGTAAATGTGATATCTCTCTCCCCAGGAGCTCAAGATCGCAGTCCTCCATGGGGATCCCTGGGGTTCTCAGACCAGTGCAATCTGTAAATCCTAAATCAATCCCTCGTGGGGGTCAACTCCCCAAACTTGCACTAACGCCACAGCGAAAGGTTGTTGCAGTGGCAGGTGTCACCTGCCCGGTTTGACTTTTTACATTTGGTGTACGGCAAACCCAGTGGAGATTCACCCTAATTTTTCGATACGCTCTCTTGACTTCAGTGGAGCCTAAGGAGTTAATGGTGCTTATTAGGCTTTCGTAGGTGCTGCCGTTAGTGTTAGTGAACATTGAGTGGGTGCTTTTGTCAGCTGCCATGAACTTGTGGTATGCTGATATTAGAGTGTGGGATTAACAAATTATAATGAGTGGAACATAACTATAAAAGGAGGAGGAGGAGTCCTGGGAACCAGAGAGCCTGGGGAAATAGTCTGAAGTAGGTAATTTTGCCTCCGTCTAATGGGTAGACTTCTCTAAGAGAGTTGAGAGCGGTACTTTCCCACTCAGTGCTTCTCCCACTCCTCCCGGTGCACGTGAGGGAGGTTCAGGCCAGAGTATCAAACACTCAGCAGTTCTTCACCATCCCTTACACCCCTGAACAACCTTCAGTACCTCCCGGGGGGGGAACCCTGCGCCCATCAGAGCTGACGCTGCTCTCAGTTACACAACTTTCACACTGGGTTAGCTCGACTAGCTGCAGCGGAGCTAACCCTAATTTGCATTGATGTAAGCGAGAGGGGATTTTAGCTTGTAGGTTTATGCCTGTATGTTTGTTTGCGCATACCTAATGCTTGTCAGGCTCTTGCTGTTCCCGCTCGTGGGCCCGTCTCCGCTGACTGATGGGCTGCCTGCCTGCGTGTCACCATATCCTTGTTGACACAAAAGAAATAGAGGAAAAAGCTCATTTTACTATTTCCCCCCTTCCTGTTTTAACCAACTGTATGGGCTTTCCAGAGGCAGTCTGGGCTTTACCGTTGGGCCAGGCGTTCTCAGTCCCTTGATGGATAATCTCAGTATGCAACGTGATAGCCCATTTTAGGTTTGTATTAGTTAAGCAGAACTGTGGGCTTCAGCAAAAGAAAAGTGCGTAGTTTTTGTTTGCAGGCGCTAACTATTTTGCAGTACCGCTCCGTGGGATTTGCCTCGGTTGTAGGTATTGTAGTGCCATCACAGTAACTTTTTCTGCATCACACTAATCGTGTCTGTCCCATGAAAATCCTGGATTGCACGTGGCTCATTGGGAAATTTGAACCCCATATTAAATGATTAGTAATCACAGCAACAGTGTTTTCACCACCGCTGGAAGAGATGGCGAGGGACAGGATGAAAATTACTTCTGCTTGAGTCACTTGCCAGTTTATGAAAGTTCTTCATGAATAAGTCATATCCGTGGAGGTTTCCTCAGAACATGATTGCTGCCTCAGTTCAAAAAAACGGCCTAGGCAGATAACCTCCTAGAGTGTGGGTCCGTGGAAAGGATACTCCATTTCCAGTCCTTGTTTCGTTTCAATGTTTTTCTGATATGTGCAGTGAATGTCATCTCTCCTTCTTTCCTCCCTCCGCCCCCGCCTCCCTCTCGTAGCTCGGCAGATGCTGAAGACATGCCTAGCCAATGCTGGGAAGCTTCCCAGTGCTAAGCAAAGAAGCTGGGGATGTTACATTTGGGTATCATTTGCAGCTGCTTTTATTTATGCTTTTTCATGACTTTAACACCCTTAAAAATTTGATGTGGCAAAACGCAGCTACTGTACTAAGTGTAGGATACAGGGAGGGGGCCAAGTGTTTGCCTACCCAGATAATACTGCACGGAGTAAAGCAATTGCGAGTGTGCTAGATTCCCAAAGTCCCCATCCTGACAGCTCTTCTCTTTCTCCTCTCCACCCCTCCTTCTCCGCCACGATAGGTTTGTCTGTTTATCTCTCTATTTTTGCATCAATTAGATTGGGCTCCCTCTTCATCAGTGTTCCCGAGGGTGAGAGAGATGTTGTTCAAGTTCTTCTTGTGTTGACTTCCATTGGTCTCTATTACGCTAGGAAATGTTTCAATTTCTCTTACGCTGGTCTATGCAACCGTGTAAATCAACGCATAAATCAACATCCCTGGAAAAGGGTTCTTTCCTACTAAGACCTGGCTTTTCCAGCTGCTTGAACTGCCTCCCCCACCCGGTAGGAGGTTGGGCTTCTCAGCGATGGGGGAGACCAGATTGCTCCTTTCCAGAAACTCACTTCAAGCCGCAGGGTGACGCGAGCCAGACGAAGTTAATAACTGGCAGAGCACTAGGTTTCGGTGCCGAATTGTCGTGCCTGAATAAAAGGGTAGGAGCACTCAGGTCCAATGTTAGCAAATGGAGTTGCGCTGGAGGGGTGAAGACCCACATCCTTTGTGTGTGTTACTGCAGCTGAAACACATCTGAGTAACCCCAGAAAGCGCAGCCCTTGGAAAAAACACGTACTTCCATCGCAAAATGTAGCCTAGCTTACAACAGCCAGAAATTGGTGGGAAACATCTTTTTACGTTCTAAATATAGCTTGTGCCGCTTTGTCACAGCGGAAAGCAGCTTCACAGTCGCTGCTTTTGAAGCACAATTAACTAATTGTTATTGAACTAATCAGCATCGCTCACGCAGCATTCCTGATGGCGCAGAGGTACTGCTGCACGGGGGAAGCGTTCCTCGCTCCCACCTCTCTTTCGCAGGTACCGTAAGAAAATGGTCAATAAACACCGAACGTTTTTCTCTCGTGCTGCTTTTCCGTCGTGGAAGGGGTGGCTGCAGACAGCTGCAGATACACCTTTTTGTTCTTTCTTGGCAGGCACCACCCTTGCGTTCCTTCTCGAAGCCCACGCTGCAGGAAAACCCCTTGCGTCTCGCTTTGCCCGTTCTGCACATCAGTCTGGCTGTTTTATCTCGCGACCTTCCGTTTGTTGTGTTGTGGTTGGCTTTTATAATCCACTTAACTGTTGCTTATCTGCGCCATAACTTGAGGGCAGTGGCTGCAACGGGAGAAGAAACAATCTGTTCTCCGTGCCACTGCAGGGACAGAACTTCAATACGGTGAGGATGGTTTAGGCTAAGCATGTTTTTTTTTTAAAAAAGCAACCTGAGAGTTATTTTAAGAGTTATTACAATAGGGATACGCTGGCAGAGTTTGTGTGGGGATGGTGGGGGAATCTGGAAAGAGGTCAGTGATCGAGATTAGCCAAACATCTGACCAGCCGAGCTGATCCCGGTGTGACGCAGGAGGATGGATAACTGAGCCCTCTCCAAATCCTTTCCAGCTCTTTTTTCCGTGACCGCGCGTGCCAGGAACCAGCGTGTAAGCTTTGGTGGTGCATGCTTTAATTGGCAGCATATGCTACGTTGAATATTGCTGTGTCTTCTCTCTCTCTCGTTACTCACCAGGTAGACAAGATGACAGCTGATATGGGAACGTGCTGCAACCACCTCTCCGTTAGAACCTGTAGACGTACAGATTAGAGGCTTTTTAGGCCTGGAGCTGTCTCTTTGTTCTGTGTTTATGCAACACATTGTGCAATGAGATTCTGGCCTCTAGGTGCTAACACCAAAATGCAAATATATTGATTACTAGGGAATAAAAGCAGGCATGTTCACAAAAGCGCGCTTTGATGAACTGGGGGGGGAAAGGCTTGCTAGATAGAAACGGATCAGAGGTCTTTACAGAGCAGAAATTTGCTCAGGATTGTTTGGAACTGTGGGATCAAGCTGATGCACCAAAAATCTTCAGTCTCTTCCACTGCATTTTTCTCCTCATTTTTTGCCTGCATGTTTATTTAAGTGGCATGAGTTTGGGGGAATCTCGTCCCAGGCTTGTCTGTGAATTTTCTGACATAGCACTGGCATTATAGAAACAATTAGAAAATCAGCAGAGGAGAAATCCTTTGCTACCCAGAAATTGGAGCAGATGTAACGGCGGCAAGGAACGCTTCATAAAAACAGTTATTAAGTTTACCCAATGAGTCACAAGGATTTGTAGCCTACCTGTGCTCCAGAGCATCGTGGCAACTGTCAGTAAGAAAAGGAGCTGCAGTTTCACATTGACGAAAAGCTCTCGGTGCCACACAGCCCAGAGAGCAAATATCCCGGGCAAGCAGCGAGACAAACTGCGGTGAACCTTCTGTGATGCCCAGAGCTCTGGTGCGGGCAGGCCACCGGGGATTTTAAGCACCTTCTCTTTGAAGGTTATGAGCGTTTGCAAGCTCAAATTGACTGTGGTGTGATCGGAGGCTCTTCGGTACGACTGGAAAATGAGGGCAGTTAATACGTTTAAATGTGGATTTGGATGCATAACTTTCTTCATGGGCTCGTTTTGACTCTCTCTTGCATTTCCAGATAGATTTGTTGTCTTTACGTGAACCTGCCAACATCATCCCAGTCCATAGATGATGACCTTTTTTTTTTTTAATAATTACTATACAACCTGCTCAGCCTTTCTCCGTACCTTTTGGCTGAGAGAGAGTTTCAGAGACAGTCTCAAAGGTGAATTGAAATCAGATAAGAAAAGAAATGTTTACAAATATCTGCATGAGATTCCAAGGCAGGATACGTGCGCAGAATTAGACTTCATGAATACATACTTTTTTTTTTTAGGGAAAGTGAAATGCTTTCCACCTGCCAAGAGCTGAGTTTGGACCCTCAGGGGTCTGTGTGACTCCTGATAATGTCACTAACACCTAAAGCGGGGTGAGGTTTGCAGCTTTAACCTTGCTTTTTCTGTATTCGTGATTTCAACAGCCATGAAAAAATTCCGAGCTCGGTAATCTTGAACTGCATTCCTAGATGGTAAAAGGCTTTTGAATTCACCTTTAAAATGCACTTGCTTTTATTGGCACCGGCTGTCCGTGTAACGTTCAGTGAATGGTTTGGGGTTTCAAACAGGTAAAGTCTTTAGGGATTTGTTTCCTTCTTTTTAAAGTATTTCATTTCACCCTTAATGTAACGCGCTGTCTGCACAGAGCCCCATCAAGCGTCAGCAGCACTTTTCTGCTGTCCCTTGCTGTCAACAAGAAATCTGTGCTTCGAAGAGGAGGGACACATCAGCCTTTGAAAGTTGAACCGAGGGGCAGACTCACAGGGCACAAAACCAAACAATTTGCATCTCGTCGAGGCTCTGGGGTAGCGAAGAGAAATGTCTTTTTCCACATTGTCTTTTTTCTTTCTTTTTTTTTTTTTTTTAACTTTCCCATCAAAATTTCTACTGCCGTGCCAGCAAAAGTGCAGCTCCAGCAGGGAGCGTGTCAGTGGAGAATGATCACTGGCAGTTTTTAACCATTGTGTTTCTTAGACGTGCTCCAAAAAGGATTTGAGAAAAAGCGGTGTTTTTCTGGCAGGGGGCTGCGCACGCCGGCTCTTCTAATGGTCGCATCTCGGAAAAGGCAATTGTTCCAGGCTGGCACATGGCATCCAAAATAAAATTCTATTGTAGCCGCTGCTTCAGACCTGGGTATTGAGAGCACTTTGAAGCTGTCAGTGCAGGACAGACAGTAGTGTCACTACCCAGAAAGGAAATACATTGCTAAAGTGATGCCTTTTCTTCAGTGATTGTATGTATTCCTGTTTCCCTGAGCACATCGTCATCTGCAAATCTCCGAGTTGTATTTTCAGGTTTGTACTGTGCGATCAGTTTGGCCTCGCGCTCTGATGTGTGCTGGGAAAGTCTCAAAATCTCGAGATTTTTGGTCCTTAACAGACCAACCCTACGTCGCGCTGAACCCAGCCAGCGGCTGCCGCCCTCGCTCCTCCAGCAGAGTGGAGAAGACAGGGCAGCAATTAGAGGAATGCACCCCTGTGAACGAGCTGTATTTTACTCGTGGTCGCTGTCACCTCATGCAGTGGCTACATCGAGCCAAAAAGGAAACCAAAAAAAAAAAAAAAATAAACAAATAGTTTCAACTGAGCACTGGGATAAAGGCTATTTTCAATTTTGCCTTTCACGTTTTAATTGTACAGCAATAATTTTGCAATGGAGCTGCCGATGGCAAACATGCAAAAGACATTAACTTTATTTATGTTTTGGATTATTAATGTGGCTGTTAAAATACCTCCAGTTAGTTTTGATTGAATTGTTTTTTTGTGCGATTCTGTCGTTTAATGGAGCGGTAAATAAGAATTTCTGATAATGAGCCCAAGCATCTGTCACAACAACCTGGCGCTGGTTATTAACATTTCCATTAACGGCAGGGTGGGCAGTGATAATATGGAAACCACACAGTTAGAACAAAATAAATAGTTGGTGTCAGGCTGAGTGGGTGTTAATTACTATTTTATTTTATAACTCTGGGGGGAGGGAGTATTGGTAGAAAAGTGTGACTTATGAAGGTCATTCTCTCTAAAGAAAGAAGTCTCCAGAGGAGCGGATAACCGGGGCTATCTGACGCGAGTGGTGAATGTTTTATGGCTTCTATTTATGGCCCGGAAAGGGGCAGAGAGAAGAGAGGCAGCTTTCTCGGGTGCTCTGGGTGAAGGCTACGGCACCGTGAACATGGAGAAAGGAGAAGCGTGCCCTTTGCCCTGCCTTTCTCTCCCGACTTCTGGAGTTTGAACAGGACACGCTTCGGCACCTTTTCTGTAAACAGAACATGCGCGGGTTTGTTACGACCTGCCGGAGGCAGAGACAGCAGGTCTGGAAAACAGACCGTCCTTGCTAGCCGCTGGGGAAGAAAATCCACGTGCGCCGAGTTGGATCCCGACAAAGGGAAGGATGGTGTGACCCAGGTGCACTCCAAGATTAGTTTTCTAGCACAGCAGAATGCGAAGAAGAAAAGCCATCAGGAGCCAAAGAGGTCTAGCACGTATACGCGAGGGTGTAATCAAAGCAGAGCTAACACCTAGCAAACTAAAAGTCATTTTGTCATACATAAAACAGTAGTTGCATTGATTAGCGTCTGACTGGTTTTGGAGGTAATTTCAGACAGTATTTTGGCCCTGAGTCTCGGAGCCTCGCGACTGGGCTGCTGTGGAGGTTTGCTGTTGAGTGGGAGACCAGGCTGGTAGGGCTGGGGGCTGCGGCGCTCCCAGCCCCCTTCCCGAGCGGTCGCCCAGGGGCGCGGGCTCACTGCCAACGGCAACCCCAGACGGTACCGGAGAATGAGGACAAAATTCTCCTTTCTTTTCCAAAGCTGCCGGCGGGGTTGGGTGGATTGGGTGTCTAAGCCAGTCTGTGCAGACCGGAACGTAAGCCCTTCCGGAGGCTCCTCGGTCCGTGGGAGCTGAGCCTTCCCTGCGGGGCTGACTCTGGTAGCTGACTTGTGGCGTAAACGGAGCCTGTCCTGGCTCCTTCCACATATGGAAAATTGCAACCAGGATATGAGCTAGTTCTGCTTGTCACTGTTAATTCTTCTGTCCTCCTTTCTCTCTAGCGCCAGCGCTGGCCCCACAGAACATCCAAGTGAACTCCCTTTCTGCGAGCCAGCTGGAGCTCACCTGGGACCCCCCTCCTGCCGACAGCCAAAATGGGAACATCCAGGGCTACAAGGCAAGCCTCCTGTTTCTGTGGGTTTCGTTTCTCTTGCTCGGTGCTGCTATTACTTGTGAGATAGTCCTACAAACTACAGTTGGTAGGGAGAAAAGGAAAAGCGTGTTGCTATATGCGGAGAAGGAGAGCGTGGGGAAACAGGGTATGCGGATAAGGAGGCAGCTCCACTTATGCAGGCAACATATCTGCTCCAAAAAGCAACAGACACACAGGAGCTAGGGGCAAGAAATGTTTTGAAGACAATTAACTGAGCTTTCTACCTATCAAATGTTACAAGCCATTAGGAAAAGCAGAACTTTCTCCAAGCGAGAAGCCTGAGCCAGGTCAGATTTCGGAAGAATTATTTCATTTCCTTAACTTTACCGAAATTAAATCATAGTTTTAATTGCATTTGGTTCATAGGAGATGAGCACATTGCAGAGGCATGTTGTTTAGCGTCTCCAGCATGAGAATGGACCCTCAGAGAGTGGAAATGGGCAAGTCTACAAACACTGGAGCTTGGCTTGGGTTCAGTGTCTGGCTCTGCCTCTCTTCACAAATTTAGGTCCATAAGCAAAGAAAAGCCAAGCCAATGTGAATAATCTGGCATCCCTTCTTGGCAGTAACAAGCATCCTTATATATCAATTCATGTTCTTTTGCTTTTGTACGTATATAGATGGCTCTAACAGCTTGGCTTGTGGAGCCAAGGTGGAGTCTTGCCTTGGCTCGTTCCCTCAACTTTCTGGCTTGCTTTGGCCTGTTGTAATGCTCTCGCTGCCAGGCCTGTCCAATAAGTAGGGCTGGCACCGCTTTTCCTCTTGGAAACGACTTCTCCAAAGCCTAATTTTATGGCATCGGGATAAAAAAAATTATGTAAGGGAAGAATGGGGAAAAGTACCTCAAGGAACTTTAGGGAAAGTCTTTATTGCCCGCTTCAGGAAGGCGTTTGCTTGGCTGTCCCGTGAACACAAGCGGTGAAGCCGTTGTGTGCGTGCAGAGCTGAGTTATGGAGCGTCGTATGAGGATGCCAGTGCTGACAGGCAGCTAGCATTTCAGGGAGAATTTAAAAACTGACCTCTCATCACTGAACTCTGGCAGCTCATATCTGCTGTCATTAGGCTGCATTCTTCAGCCTGCGCTCTATTTTTGAGTGATGTACTCGGCTACGCTGTCGCTGGACTCCGGGGAATTTGCCAGAGGAAGAGAAAAGATTGGGCACCTGGTGAAAAGCATTAGTATCCCATTTAATGGAGGAGTCCAGAGCAAGACTGCTCCATCTTCCTGATCTTTTATAGCTGCAATGCCCAGATATTTTCTAGGTGTAGGATATACTAAAACACCTCACTGTCGCAACAGATTTATTACTGGGAGAGCGACATCCAAAACGACACAGAGAAAGTGAAGGTCCTTTTCCTCCCGGAGACAACCGTCCGCCTCAAAAACCTGACCAGCCACACGCGGTACATGGTCTGCATCTCCGCTTTCAACGCGGCCGGAGACGGCCCCAGGAGCAGCCCCTCGCAGGGCAGGACGCACCAGGCGGGTACGGGAACGCTCTCTTGTCTCAAAGCACGGGCTTGGTCATGACCAGCATGTAACTGGGCAGCGGCTAAGGGAAATGGGTGGATGCAGGAGGGCGCTGGTGTTTAGGTTTAGCTTTTGGATGGGTCATTACGTTGTGATGGTCTTGGAGGCGAAACAAGGGATCAAATTAAGTGGACCATGTGGGAAAGGGAGCGGTACAGCGGAAACGAGAACAGACAGAAAGACCGGTCCCTTCACAAGCTGGGCCAGAAGGTCTGCGGGTCTGTTTCTGGCCTCTGCTATCGCACCTGAAAATCTGAAGGAACTCATCTCCAGTACCTGCAAATTCCCCAAACAGTCCTGTGAGAGAATTATTGTGCTTTTTATAATTCCTCCTTTTGTTCTGAAGCCGCCAGTCACACTGAGCTGTTTCTGTGCTGGATGTGACCGCGGTGGGAGCGCTCCAGCACGGGGCAAAGGCAATGCCCTTGGTGGTGGCTGTGAAGAGGAGGTGTGCCCTCGGGCTGCATGTTCACGTAGCGCCGTTCTGAGGGTCTTTCCCTTCTGTGTCCTACCTCCTTGCTTGCTTTTGAGGTTCAGCTTTGCAGCTGAGTGGCGGCTTTTTTTAGGACAGGCTGGGTTTCTGATTGATTACAGGACATTTGGATACAATTGACAAATCCCATTCTCAGCTTGTTTCCTTTAGATTTAGGCTGGGCAAATAAACCAATGTTTTATAATATATATGTGTATCAGATTGACTACTCCTACTGCAATTCAATCTATTTGTAATCCTTTCAGCACCCAGTGCTCCCAGCTTCTTGGCGTTCTCTGAAATCACTTGCACTACGCTCAATGTGTCTTGGGGCGAGCCGACAGCAGCAAATGGAGTCCTGCAGGGTTATCGAGTCGTCTATGAGCCTTTGGCTCCCGTCCAGGGTAAGAAAGACCTCCGATCATACATATTCATGGGGAAATGACAGAAAAATACTGTAGTATCTTTTATCTCTGCCCAATTTCCCACTTGCTCTCTGCCGTTTTCCAAGAGAAGCCAGGTGGCAGAGGGTAAGTAAAACAATTCCGCTTTTGCCAAAACTGTTCAGCAAACTATAATATTGTGGAATATAGCTTTTGTCTGTCCTCTCTCATTTTCTTGCACAAACTATATTCTGCATGATTTGAAAAGTCATTTTACTGCCATCGTTACCTGGTGTGGGCGAAGAGGAAACTCAGCCTGAAAGTGCCTGATTGTCTCCCCGCGTTGCGCTTGGAAATTGCTGAGTGGGCTCCATCCCAGAATAGTCGTCAGACACATTTGTGTTGCTTATCACATCGTGTGTCACTTCTGTTATCACAAAGATTGCCCGGGCATCAAATGTGCTAGTCGTCACTGGTAGCACTGCTGCTTTTGACAGGGGAGAATAACTGCGATAGAGGTTCAGTTGTGTCTGTTTTCACGGAGTTTTCAAGCAGCATTTTTAACCCGGCACTAAATTTAAGCCAGACCACAACGATACGATGGCCTCAAATGTTTCATTGATTTGCCCGAGCGACAACAGAGAAGGGTTTGGCAATTTCTCTGAAAACAAATGTAAATTCATTCCAAAGGTGAATTAGAAAAGATTACAAAGTTTGTGGATGGTTTTATTAATATTTTTATATTCCTGGTAGTTCGCCAATAGTTCAATAGGATGTCCGACTTTGGCAGTGTGACAGCAGGGAGAGTAATTTCAGCCATTGCCAATCCATTTTAAACTCTTTTCCAAAGAAATAAGGATATCAATCACTTGTATTTGCTTCTTCTGTAAGGAATAAAGATCTATATTATCTGAATATCCGTGTCTCATGCACTGAGAAAGTTATATTCAGGAATGAAAACATGAGAATAAAAGCACTTTCAGCCTTTACGGCTGGCAGGTCTGAGCACAGAGAGCTAATGCAGAAAGCATTTCAAATTCTGACCAAGAAATGTGCAGGGGGTATGCAGGAGGTTCGGGCTGTTTGGGCATTTCCTGCCTTTTCTTCATTCCTACACAAGGTTTAAGAATACATTTGGTTTTCCCCCTGAAAATATGGAAGTGTCAGATCATGTTTTCTCTACACGCATTTGACTTAACATCCTCAGAATCTTTGTTTTCTTTTCTTCGCTTCCCCACGTCTGCCTATGCTGTCTCTAACTCCAGTTTGCCTCTCCTTCCCCTGTAGGAGATTTCTGATGTGAGCAGGGAGGTTGTGGAGGGCTTTTCCACAGATTCTAAATTTTTTGCCTAAATTTATTTTCCAGTTTCTACCCATTTGCCCTCGCGCCGACATTTTTCTTTCAGCAAACTTATTTATTCTCCTGCCGTGGTAAGCAATCCCTCCATGCCGTCATTTTCCTCCGGCAGAAAAGCCATGCTCCTTTATTTAGAGAGCAAGGTAGAGCCAAACTCTTTTGAAGATGGAGCCCATAAGGGTGCTGAAGCAGGCAGCGAGGTTTGCGGGGCCGGCAGCTGCCAGACCCCGCGATCCCGGAGGATCCTTCCAGCCCCAGGTCTCGAGTTGCTCCATGCCAACGCTACGCCGCATCAATATGGATGGATCAGACCCCCAGGAGCTTTTTTCCTGCATCTTTTGACTTTTCAGCCATTCGGCTGAGCATCCTCGCCGTTGTGACACCTCCTGCCTTCCCACTCACAAGCCACCGCTTAAAACCTGCCCATTTCGCAAGGCTTTCTAACAGCAATCTGTTCTTTAGCACAGCCTTCTCCCTGTTTGACCTTTTATTGTTTAAGCTTCACAGTGTTATGTTTTACACGATAATAGACAACAAAATTGCCCTGGAGCCTTTTTTAACGGTTTCTTTTCTTTTTTGGAATATAACGTCAAAATGACAAATGCTTCCTGATTTGTCTTGGAGAAATGAAATAGTACACCTAGGGAAGGAGGGAGCGCTTCTACAGCTTCCTCGTTAACCAAGGAAAGATTCCCTGAGTTATAAATTGTATCTGGGAGAAAACTTTGAACGGAAATCGCTTGGACATTATTCTTTATTTAACTGATAAAACCTGAAAGAAGCATCTTGATTTGCATAAAATAAGCATCTGGATTGAAACACCATCTTCCTTCTGCACTTTTCTGCAAAGACAAGCTAGCAAGCTGCCTTCTCTAGTGGGAAAAACATTTTCCCACCTCCTGTCTTCTTGGTTCGAAATGTGTTATGGACACCTACAGAACCAGAAAAATGCCAGAAGGACTCTGTAAATTTGAACTTTCTGTTTTGCAAAATATTTTATAAATCAAATTCTTTCCATTGACTTGCTTTTAGAAAATTTCCATGGAAACTAGATATTTTTGGTTTTCAAAGCACTCATTGTCACTCTGCCCTTTAATGCAGCATTGAGAACCTAAAGGTAAAACTATCTATGAACCTTGATGAAGGAAACGGCGCTGATTTTAATTCATCCATGTAAAGAAAATGTGAGAAGAGTGAAACACGAGTCAGGACTTCAGCCTCGTCCAAGCTAATAGTGCTTTGATTGCTTCCCCTATCGCAGTGGCATTTATAGCCACAAGTTACCCGTGAGATATACATCCTTCATTCCGCATTCCCTTGGTAATGGTGGAAATGACAGGATAAGATGAAAGGGAAGAACCTGGCCCTTGTTTCCTCCTCCAGGCAACGTTGCAGGTTACTTGGCAAAGAAGCAGTGGAGAAACGCTTGCTCAGGAAGCAATCTGCAACATGCGCTCCTCTTCGTTTACCTCCTCCTTTCTTCCCAGAATAATTAGCGAAGTTGCGCGTAGTCTCTTGGTAATTTCCCAGTTGTACTGTAAGGTTTTTTCTTGTCAGTACCCACTTATCAAGCTTGAACTCTAATTATACTTATCAGTGCTGAAAATTGGCTATTATCACTATTTAAACTCCCGCTAATTTTAAGAAATACTTTCTTAGCAAACTGTTAGATAATTTTACTTGCCGTCTAGATGCAGTAAGCTCCACTTGATTTCTTTTTTTGCATTGCAACCTTTCCTTATTTTTTTATCTGCATGGCTGTTCCAGGGGTGAGTAAGGTGGTGACCGTGGACATTAAAGGGAACTGGCAACGCTGGTTGAAGGTCCGAGATCTCACCAAGGGCATGACCTATTTATTCAGAGTGCAAGCCCGAACCATCGCCTATGGACCTGAACTGCAAGCCAACGTCACAGCTGGGCCAGCAGAAGGTAAGTGGAGCCATAAAACCATGTCGCAAGCCAGATCAGTTACAGAAATGTGGTCCAACAGCAGGGAATAGCGCGCTCAGGGCTTAACTTGAATTTCCCAGCCAAGGAGAAGTTGAGTCACAGGAGCTCAGGACATGATTCAGTGGGTTTCGCAACTGCTCATGGAAAACGTTTCCTTTTTTCCTGAAATCGAGAAGTCTGATGTGAATAAACAAAAACAGTGTGAATAAATCATAACGCAAATGGGCTAGCCAGGGATTTCAAAGCTGCAGCCTGACAGCGCAGTGCATAATTCCGACTGTACTGCTCTGCGGTGGAGTCAGAACTGAATAACTCTGCCGAAACCAGCAGAGGTTCCTGGATGTAAAACCAGAAAGAATTTACAATTACTCTCTCCTGACACTTTGGCTTATGCACTGGGAGAGGTCTGCAAATTTCCTGATTCATCAAGAGGAGCAACAGGCTGAACGTCAACATTCCTCGCTTGGTTCCATGTCTGTACCAAAACAGTTGGCTTTCTTATTTGATCAGTGATTTTGATAAACAGATGATCAAGATAAATGTCCTCCAATGATACCAGCCTGTCTGGTAGATTGCAGAGCATCCGTGCAGTGGTCACGGTTCTGATTTTTGCTTCTTTTCCAGCTGGGGAAATATTTGCTCCCTCCATCAGAGCCACGTGTGGTGGTTCCACTCTTCCAGCTGCCACCAAGCTTTCATTTTATCACGGTACCTTCCGTAGCCATTATCTGGGGTAGCAGTCTAACTCCCAGGCTCCACCGCAGACAGCATAAAGCAGGAATCCTCTCTAACGTGGCCGTGGCATCTTCCCAAGCGAATGGGCAGGTGCCTGTCCCCATGAACCTCTCCCTCCAACGCAGAGCCTGGTTTCACCTCTGAAGTCAGAAACAGCAGTGGCAAAGTGCAAACGCTACAGATATGCTGAGGGTTAAAATGAGCGTATTTTTTCTCTTTCCTTCTTAATACAGGCACCTGTAAACCCCAGCCACTGATATGTAACTGCTGGTACTAGAACTAGTGAAAAATTTAGGTCTATAGCCCATTGAGCTGGTTTATGTCACATGTATGTTGACCAATACTTCTAGATAGTTGTTTTCCCCTATATCAGTAGAAAAAATGATGAATACCGCAGTCTGTCTCTGATTTCACTACCATTTGCTATTCTCTTTTCATCCTTCAGGGTCTCCCGGCTCCCCTCAGGAAATTCTGGTGACAAAATCTGCTTCTGGGCTGACGCTACAATGGACTGAGGGAGATTCAGGAGAAAAACCCACAACTGGGTACATTATAGAGGCACGACCCTCAGGTAAGCCACGGGAAACATGGAGAGCTTGGTGTCATGCCTTCCCTTCCTTCACTCCATGCTGAAACCCGTCCCGCAGGGGAGAGGTGGTTTGTCGTCCCAGTAAGGTAATGGCATTTTGTGAGAGAACGTTATTGCCAGCCAGTATTAAACCGTTGCTGGTTTATTATGAGGTTTAGCAGATTTTCTTCTGTTTAGGAGTAGTCACAGAAAATTACCCTGAGTGCTCTGGCTTTCACTGTGCTACATCACTGGTAAATCATCCAACTGATGAGCTAATATAATTAATAATTAAAACCCACTTAAATGCTTACAGTATCTTTCATGCGCAAGGACCAATAAGTACTTGCAAATTGTATTTTGAGGGCCACAGATAGAAATCTGTCCTCTACGGCAGCTAATTATTGTTTTACTGTTAATAACAGGGCCGGGACTTCAGCACCATATAGACATCGCTCTCCCGGTTTGTTCTGCAGGGAGGGCACCGGGGGGGGAAGGAATCCCCTCATCACCACAGCTTTTCTCGGTGCTTTCTCAGAGCTCCTTCGCTTCTGGGATTTGTGTCTTCCTGAAGTTGCTCTCTGCTTTTTCCAGAATATTTCCCTGGTTGGACACGCTCATTTGAAATGTAGGCGTATGCTCCAGCCCGTTCGCAGCCTCTCCCAGCTTGGTACCCCTTGCAAATTCAATAAGCGCGTACTTTCTGGTAACCAAGTCATTAACAAGAGGAAAAAAAAAAAAAGGAATGCTGCCAGACCCCTGTGTAATCTCGCTTGATAATTTCCCTCCGCTCTGACAGGGAATGTTGATAACTATTCGCCGAGTCCAGTTTTCCAGCTGGTGATGCATCTACCAGAGACTTGTTTCACGTAGGCCGTGTTTGAATGTCAGAAGCTTTGCTGAAGTCAGGATAGATGATGTCTGCTCTTTCTCCTCTATTGACAAGGTCTGCTACCCTGTCACAGAAGGAAATTAGACGTGATTTATACTTGACATATCCGTGTTGGCTGCTTGTTCTTCCCTCTCTTCTTCTAGGTGCTTGCACGTTGCTTGATTATATATTGATTAAATGAACGCTTATCTGTTTGATTGTATAAAGGATCCTAACTGTTTCTTGTATGTGTCTTGAATGTAAGGTTGCATTTAAAACCAATGATTTTTAATTGTGTTTAATTGGACCAGTAACAAAATTATTGCTTGCGTTTCTGTGGTCATCGCTGAAGACGCAGATTTCCATACTTGCATCTGACAGAATTTGCTCTGCTGGGACCCTAAAATTTCATCCTAATTTCTGTCGTTTAACTTGGCGATTGTTTTCAAAACAAAGTGAAGGAAAATGCGTATCTTCTCAAAGCATTGGAGTTTCTGAGAGCAATCAAGGAGGTTTTTTTTAATTAGAGGCATGATGCTACCGAGCTTCTGGTTCCCTTACATCAGCTTACTGATTTCGGCCCTGACTTCTTCATAGGCGAAAAATATCCTGTCTTATTTGAACAGCATTGTTTAGATAGCAAGTTAAACCAAAACTCTTCTTGGAGGTTCACATACCAGCTTGCGTTTCCCCAAACAGGGTATTTTGAGTAAGGGTGTTTTAGAGGGAAACCCGCAGCCCACGTAACGATTGTCTGCAAGCTGGAAATTCAACTTGTGTGAGTGGTGACATTGCAAACTCCTCCAGTGTTCCTGGGCTTGTCTCACCGTTGGGTGTGAACAAACATTTCACAGTTGAGGGCTAAGGACGTAGGATTTGTGGCCCGCTCTTTTTGAGTAGGAAGAAAATAGTCCCTCTAGGGCAGGTCTGAGCTGCATTAACCCTGGGTCACTCCTGCTGGCCCCACTCCACTGCTCCTGGAGACACACAGACGAGGTCTTATTCTCCTGCTCTTGCAACCTGACTGTTGAGGCATTTAATTCCTCTTCAGATTATTTTAATCCTATTCATGCTGCTGTAGCAAATGAACTGGGCATTTGTATGCTGGATTCTCATCCTTCGTTCTGGTTGCAGCTGTAGGAAGCGTGAAATGTGATCCAGGAGAGGAGACAGACTAATTGGAATATTTGCTTATTTCACCCAAGCGCCGGCTTCCTTTCTGTGCCGCTTTTCTTCCTCGTCTCTGCACGGAGGAGTTTGAAATCTGAATTACGAGCTCAACAAAAGCAGGGAACTAATTCCTCCTGTCAGGGCTGGTCATTCAGAGCAGCTTCTGTTTTAATATAATTCTAAGATTTTGCTTCTGCACGATGATTTATATGAGCAGTAGAGCACGGATTGGAGCAACCTTTGTTTTTAAGGAGTTGCTGTCCAAGAGGAGAGCAGTTGACTTGTGCCCTTCACATAAAATCAAGGAAGAAAAAGATATTCATCCTTCGGAGATCAAAAAAGGGGCATTGAACAGGCAGATGAAAAGCTTTAGCTTGTTGCCAATATTTAAATGCAATACCACTACCTTAGCGTTTCACGTCTCAAGTGTCATCTATTATAGGCCTCATTACCCCAAACGTTAAATGCTGTATCATCTCATTTTCCCTGCAGTAGCTCCCTGCCAAGACTCTTCCATCAGAGTAGGAGGGTGGCTTTCTGTCAGAAATGGCAAACCCCTACCCCCTTTTGTCACTTCCCTTTGAATTTTTCGGTGCCCTGCTGTGTCTCCCAGAGCTCCGGCTGCCCTGCTGGGTTTAGCAATGGTGGCAGCAGGCAGCTGAGATTGTTCATTTGATCTCCCCATTTCTTTCCTGGATTTATGGAAGGTGACCAGCCTGACTACCTCCTCTGCATTCCTAATATACTCAGACACGGGGATGGAGCAGGCGAACCAGTATTTTTCCAGAGTGATCTGTGCTAGAGGAAGACATTACAGAAACAGAAGAATTTTTCTTTTCCTTCAACTTCTCTGTCCCTGGAGAAATGGATTCCAGTTTAGCTCTTTGTGCATTACAAGAAATGCAATTAAGCAGCCTCTGCCACTGCCATCGTAAGCGCTCCCTCGACATCAACTAGGCTGGCTAAGGAATGGCTATTAGATCGCATCCTTAGTTTTTACGTACAGAGGAAAAGTCAGAAATAGCACAACGATGTTAAGGTTCCCAGTGCTGCCAGAGGCAGTGGAGAAGCTGGTTTCACCCCTCTTTTCCCAACCCCTTGCCACATCCACGGCTCCTCTCTCTGGACAGTGCTCTAGTGGTGGCCATGTCGCCGGTATAGCACTAAGCAATCTCACACAGACTTTCCTTCCCGGTTATCCCCTATCTACGAAATGGGTGTTTTTGCGTAACGCCCTCGGGATCCGCGCTGCCAGGAACGCGTGTGGACACGTCGCTGCCAAGCGTGAGACCGATGTGTGTATTTGCCTCCTGCAGTCCCCTCGAGCTGCCGGGCAGCTGTGTAGGTGTCCGGTCAATCTGCTTCATGGCTTGTGTTGCCTCAGGAACAGCCTCCGACCCGGGACGAGCTGATACAGATTTCCTCTTCTGCTTCCTCTCCCCATGATGTGTTTTGGGGTTGGTTTGTTTGCTTTTCCCAAGCAGGGGATGACTTAAGCCCAGTGGGGCAGAATTGCATGTTAACGTGCTTCCAATAATAGTATTTCTGGCACTCTACCTGGCATGAACAGGCTGGTTAAACCTCGGATCAGCCACAAATCATAAGCTTAGGACATAGACGAGTCAGGAAAGCACTTTCTTTTGCTCCCCAAGATGATCAGTTCCATGAAGGCAGCAGACGTTTTGAAGAAGAACCCGTCGACTTGGAGTGGGGATTGTCCTTCCCAGAAATGCTGGTTTTCTCTTCCCACACCCTGAGGGCAGATCTCACTTTAGTTTCCTTTCTGGTGTCTTGAACGATGTTTTTTCCGTTTTCTTCCTTTTCTATTTATTTTTAAACAAATGAAGGAGTGCGGTGTCAAACATGGACACAAACCAGCAAAAGTCAGTAAATTCAAAGTGAAGGGTGCAGCTGCATTGCCGGCATCTGCCATGGGGCCTTTGGTTCGCCTCTGCTCGCGAGCGACGTGCCAAGGCTGACAGGTTGTCAGCCTTCACTTCCCATTCTCGTCCCTTCGCCGGTTTGCATGATAATCCAGCCCTTTGCCTCTGACAAATACATCCACGTTTTAATTTTGTCCTCTGTAGGAGGAACGCTACCCGCGTGCAGCCGGTCCTTAACTCTCAGCAGCTTCTCCCCTCATAAACTTCCTAATGTGTGATTAGGAGGAAATTTTACGGCGCGGCTCTCCTCTTGCTCCAAGAGGGGAAGGCCGGTGTTTAAGACCCGAATAACTGACAGCTTTCCATCTCCCCAGCCGCGGCACGGCGGTTGTTTGTTAGTGGCTTGAGTTAGCAGAGCCGGGAGCCTTCGTTACTGACCGACAGCTTTATTCAGCGTGGAGACCCCGACTAATTGCCTGCGGAGCCAGGCTGGCCTGTGGGTGCTGCGTGTGGCCACGACCTGCAGAGCTGCTCCTCGGTGGCCGGGGCAGGCTGGACACGGGGTCAGCTCGGAGGTGGTTTCGCCTTCCTTCCTCGTTCAGATCTTCTCCCCGTGCAGGTGCCTCGTTCCTAAATGGGACGGAGAAGTCAAGGCTGGGGGATAAAGATCAAATCTCACATCAGCAAGAAATAAGGCTGGGGGCAGGGTCTAGTGAAGAGCTGATAGAAACGAGAAGCAAAGAAAAACTAATTATTTTTTTTTTGAGGAACCCTCCCTTTTCCATCAGACATTTCGTCCTTTTTTAAGAAGCCGAGTGCCCAATGAAGAGAGGGACAGATGGTATTGAAGGAAAAGCGTTTGTGAGCGGTGCAAGAGCATCCCCGCTGCCGGCTGTGCTGCCTCTCTCGGGACATTATCCGGGAATGGGCTGGGGCTGGCTGAGCCCTGCACATCTTTGTGGGAGTCCGGTGCTGCAAACTTTGCTTTTCTCGGAGGTTTCTATGAGTTAATACTCAGTTGATATCCCAACCACGGCATGTGCATCTTTCCTCCCTAAACTGAGTGGAAAATACTGTGTACAGTGTACTAATGATTTTCTACTGAACTTAAAGGCCAATCTTTGCTATCACAGGTGACCTTCTAATGAATTCTCTTTCAGCTGAACTTCTAACATTTAGAGCAACCCTAGTTTTGAGGGATGAGTAAGAGATGCAGTGAATGAATTCACAAGTGTGTGTGTGTGTGTGTGTGTGTGTTCAATATTTAATCTCAAAGTTCACCACTGAAATAAAATGCTTTTTTAGTTTGGATATATCCGATTGCAGTCTCTGTCTACAAAGAGGGGCCTAAATATTCTAGATGGAGAGAAGATAAATTAATTAAGGCTCTGGAATTAAAAACTTTGTTGGCCGGGGCTCGGGAAGCCACAGACTATACTGCGCCCAGCATTTGCTTGGAGTCGGCAGTGGGGCAGACATAAGGATGTCCCCCCTTCCAGACGGCCACCCTGCAGACTTCTGACCACTGTAGCCACATCAGCACCTCACTGGGATCCCAAGGAGCACACGCCGGGTCCCAGCTTGGCCGAGCCCTGTTTCCTACCCCAGAAAAAAAAAGTTTGGGCAAAGATTCTTTCAGTGAATGAAAGAGGGATGGGCCAGAGAAGATATGGCCACCAGCCGGAGCATCTCTGAGTCGCTGTGAGACAGGGATCCCTCTGAAGAAACATCCACCAGCAGCCTTTGCTGCCCCACACCATCACCACCATAGAGAGGTGGAAATGCAATGTTGCTTCTCAAGGGTAGTTTTCCCGACGTATTGCAAGCTTTACAGGGTGGTTAAATTTACATTTCCTTGGTCTGTTGGGTGTTCTACACTGTGCGCCCTGACGGGTTTGAGAAAATGAGTGAGAAAGCGCGTGTGTGAACGGTTGTGTTTGTTGCAATGAGCGTTGAACGTTCATTTTTACCATTTGCCTTTTCTTCCCCCATTTAGGTGGCTTTCAATGCAAACAAATTGCTTTCCAAACAATTCACAATGGGCTCAAATTCTCTTATTGCTGTTTACAAATGTGCTTATGAAAGCTGAGGCAATTCTAGCAATTATGGCAATACTTTATAGTCTGAGATGCGTCTTCCTAGTATTGGTGGTTGCAACGATCTAACTTTGCAAATGCATCCCTCGCTCCACCCTCTTCAGAGAAACTAAATCCCAAACTCCCTTTTTATTACATTGTAAGTTTACGTTGTAGAAATAATCTAGTCTTCTATTGCCCTGTAAAAGGGAAGTCAATATTTTATCTCTTGTTTTATAGCCATTGTAATATCCAGCTAATACATAACAATGGTACATTATGATAACTTCATTATACTCTGATCATGCTGGTGAATAATGTATTGGTCTGAATTTTAAGCATGACAGAAAAATTACTTATTTTTATTGTTCTTCGCTGTTTCTCAAACGTAGCTGAAACAATAACATTTCAGCCTGCTTTTTGCATCCACGGAGACTGCCAATCCTCATGGTCGGAAAAGACGCAGTTTGGGGGTTGCTAGTCATTGTGCGTGTTGCTAGACGTGCAGCACGGTACAAATTACCGAGCCAGTGTTTACCGATGCCAAAGTTAAAACGTTCACGTGGAAATGCACCTGCGGTGTTAATCAATCCATCGTTGCTGCTATTCCCTGCTGCGCAGAAGTAGGCTAAGGGCCAACTTTTGCTCCGTTACACCAGTACAATTCTGGACTTGCTGCGGCGACTTCAATTAGTTTGCACTCGGGTAAATGCGAAGCCGATGAGAACGGATTCCTGCCTTACTTTGCAGCGGCGGAACAAGGCGCTGCTGGCTCCTGCTTTATTGTTACCTTGCTAACACCTCAAGCTACAGAAGTCGTGCCGGTGCTCGAATCGCGCGGTGCAGAGGGCTTTCGTTCAAAGCCGGCAGCTCCTGCGCTGGAGTCGGATCTCTGCAGAGGTTACCACCGTATTCCCATTGCTGTGGGACACGCAGAGAAAAATAGACGTTGCTCCAACAGCTTTGATAACTGAAAGTAGAAGCCCAACGGGATACTTGTGAGGTCAGACCTATAAGAGCTAGGCTGGCTAAGGCCAGCTGAGAGTTTGGCCCCATGCGTAGGCACTAACTCCATTTTGTCAACCAAAGTGCTGGGCAGCAGTTGTTACGGAAAAGCAGGCCGGTTAGATTAATGTTGGATTCCTGCACTCAAAATTATTGACTGGCATTTTTAATTATAGTTGGGTTTGTTCTTACTGGTAACAGCATCCATCTTGTTGAAAGTTCTTTCTATTGTAGGCAAGTGAATGTAAGATTGCGGGTATGGATCGGGGACCGGAACGGTGCCTGGTCAGGATGTGCATCAGGATCAATGTCGGTACGGCTTTTGAGAACCGAGATTACCCGACTGCAACTCTCTCATCAGAATGGCATCGTGTTTCTAGCCACTTTGAGAGGTTTAGAATACAAACAAAAACTCATTCCTGTTTAAAAATGCGTGGCACAGACGTGCAGTGCCTGCTGTCTCGCTCCGGGGGCTGTGCCACGCTGCCGGCCAGCACGTGTGAAGGACACATCACTATGGATATTGTGAAGCAAGCAGCATTCCACTGACACCAGTCCACCAGGCACCGGTTCATGCAAGGCCACGGTACCTCCCACCAAGACTCGAATTTTACATTATTTTGCAAAGCTTAGCCTATGCACTCGGATAGTAAAGTCAGTTTTGCAATGCAAAAAGCAGGCAAAATATGTGCAATTAGGACTCATTAACGTAGCGGGTTGCTTTGGGTTTACTTGCTGTGTCAAATAACAGGTATGCTGATGCGGTGACCTTACCTGGGCAGGAGGGACCCAGATGGCTGGCGGCTGCTCTAGCCAGCTCAGGTCGCTGTGGGTGCTGCTGCAGGTCTTAGAGGAGACCTCTTCCATCTGGGCTATTATAAGACCCCCATCATGGATAAATGCCTTTACGGATGGGGTCTTGCAGGGCATCCTGACATTTGTGCCTGTCGCTGAGTGGCCTTCAGGTAAGCACGTCCGCTGCCTGTGGTTGAAACACACAATTAACACCGTTTTTTTTTCGATGAGCGGAAGGAAGTGCCAAGTCACACAGTTCATGCCATTTCTCTCCTTGCTGCTTTCCTAGATGAAGGACTGTGGGATATGTTTGTGAAGGACATCCCTCGCAGTGCAACCTCCTACACAGTTGGCCTGGACAAACTCAAACAGGGTGTGACCTATGAATTTCGGGTGGTGGCTGTCAATGAATTTGGCTATGGAGAACCAAGTGTTCCCTCTGTGGCGGTATCAGGTAATCATGTGGCTTTTTTAAGATGTTTTCCAATGGAATTTGTTGGGGTTGGGAGGGAGGAAGAAGGGGAAAAAAAAAAACCAGCCCAGATTCTCTAGTTGCAACAAATAATCAAGGGCAGCTTGTTTTCACTTGTTTTAGGATAAAACCAGAGTACTATAGTGGTGAATCGAGGCTTGTTAGTACGGTATGCTTTACTTTCAAGAGGAAAAATGTGTGCTTGCCATTCTTAAGTTTGACAAAGAACCTTCTCAGGAATTTCGTGAGTGTTTATATGTAAGGTCTCTTGCCCTAAGATTAATTTACACAGTCTACAATTGGTTTGCTTTTTCTCCTTTCCTAGTCTGTTGTTTTGTTTACTCTGCTTCCTTCTTTTTGTTCCCAGGGTTCTCTGATAAACATTTTCTGTGCTATTTTGTATTTAGCTCTCAAAAATATAAAAGTGTCGTTTCACAAAACTATTCCTGATCTCCTCTGTGCTGGCAGTTCCAGTAGAGTGTGATGCCTCCAGTCCCCCTTCAGCAGAACACCTCGTTGGTGATGCTCTCGGGCTCCTCCCACCCTCCCTGCTCTCTTGGTGCTTATTCCCAGTAAACAGGGCCATGGCCTAAACGTGCTCCCAAAATCCCTTTGAGCAGCCTGGCACTCTGGTTTTCTGAAGGACCTTCGATACCTTGAAAAGCAAATTCCACTCAGCTTGCCGTGTTTGGGCAGCTGGACATCGGTGGCCGGTTGTGAAGTGGGGGAGCTTGCCCCGGTGAAAGCTTTGCTCGGATCTCCTCTCAGCCTTGCAGAGACAGCTGTACTCCAGGTTGCGTTGGAGCAATAGGTTTCATCCTTGCTGCGTCAGCAAAGACAGACAAGAGGAATAAAAGGACCTGATAAAGCGGCTTTGTGATTCAAAATTGTGGAGAGTCCTGAGAACCTGGCAGTGCTCCAGCATCTGGAGTGGCTTTTATCTCTTTGCTTCTCCAGTGAAAAGCATAAACACCGTTCAACAGTTACCCAGCAGGCAAGAGTAGTAAATGCTGCTATCGCCATCACGGCTGTGTTTGTCCGTACACAATTAACCACTTATCCTGTGAGAGCTGTCTATGGATTTCAGTGTGAGTGCTACCCTTGCTTTTCTCCTTCAGGACAAGGGCATAGACGACCCACTTCAAACACCAAGTCAGTGTTTTTCCCATCTGTGGTTTCACAGAGGCTATAACACAATGTAGAGGGTCGGTAATTGCTTCAGTCTTTCCTTTCCTGGAAGACGTTATTCCTCTGAAGCTGGGCATGCAGCTCCTTGTGATGCTTTTTATAAATAAAACGTTTGTTTGTAAGTTCTCCACTTGAACAGAGCCATTTAATTCACCTCCTTTTGATGCTTCAGTGTTCCTCTCAAATTGCTGCATGAAAGTAAGAGGTTTCCGTTGAGACTCACAGTCATAAAAGTATAAAGCATTTTAGGCTGGTCACTTCAGCCAGCACAAGGAGGTGTAAATTGCATGGAATCTGCTCAGCCCAGCGTGGCTTGTGCAGTTTGCCTTTAGGACTTTATTGGCCTGGACTGGCCTCCTAGTAAAGAAAGATCGTGGCTGCTTTTCACTGCTGCAGAATACCCAGTGATCCGGAACAAATTTGGGTTCGTATCATCAGGCTTCCAACAGACTTGTGTTTAGATCCAGGGCTCAGGACAGGCAGGGAAAGAGAGTGCCCGGGTTCAGCGATAGTGAGGGGTTTGGTTGAAGTTGGTCTCCTGGCATCACCCGTTCCTACCAGGTGTTCTTCTACCTTATGGACTACAGGGAAATGATCCATAACTGCTGGCTTGTGCTCCAGCGGCAGCATTTTTTCACAAAGCTGAGGGATGCCGACAAAGAGAATATCACTGCAAGAAAATACCAATACTTATTACTTTAAACCAAGACTGGCAAGATAACTCTAGAAAGGGGAAGTTAGTATCGTTTTGCATCTCCACTTGAGGTCAAATGGGGTGAAATGACTTGAGATGGCAGAAAATCCAGGGAACTGAATTGATGCCTGTGTGCTGCACATCAGGCTTGGATAAGCTGGTGGGGAAACGGCATAGAGTAGCAGGGAATGTTGGAAGTTAAAGTTAATGGAGGAACTGAAAGACACTGAAGCAAGTGTACTTTGTTCCCTGGCACGAGCTCTATTTCTCAAAGAGCCACTGAGCAGCATTTTGGTGGGGCAAGCCTCTTAAAAAGTGGAATAATCATGGGTCATGACAGATATATTAGCAGTTCCTTTGACCCAGGGAGTATTAAGCATACCGCAGTAGTCAAAAACTGTAGATGTGCAGAGCTGTGGGAAGAAACCTCCTTCTCTTCACTTGGTGATAACTTCTTAGCTAAGGGATTCTGGAGCGCTGCTCTGGGGGTGTGAAAGATGCTTGTGGAGGTGTTGGAGCCATGATATGCTCCTGTTCTCTTTGCCATCTTAGAAGTATCAGTAGGCCCCTTGCAAGTCTGACTGCAGAGTAGACTGTGTTACCTCCTTTGAATGCCTCTCTCTCCTCAACGCTATTACAGATGCACCATTCGCTGTGGGGAAGAAAAGAAAAATTTGAAGGAGCATATAGAGGATTTGTTATTTGTTTTTCGCTCTTTCAGCACAAACAGAAGCCCCTTTCTATGAGGAGTGGTGGTTTCTGCTGGTGATGGCGCTCTCAAGTCTGATCCTCATCCTCCTGGTGGTGTTTGCGTTGGTCCTGCATGGCCAGAGCAAGAAATACAAGAACTGCAGCACAGGTAAGACATCGGCTCCATGCTGTCCACACGCTCTCAAGAGCTGTGGGCATTAGAAATGTGTTCCTTTTGAACCCTTGATTTCCTCAGCATGGACTCTCTTTATAGGTGTTTTGTTTGGCAGAAGACTCGGATCTTTTTACTGTGGGGTTTGGTAGAAATGGCTTTTGCCCATAGCCACACTGGGCAAAGAGTGCCTGATCTTACCAGGTTTTGGATGCTAACCAGCTATGGGCTTGGATAGGACAGCATCTGGAAGTCCCAGGGACTGTAGCAAAAGCCAAGGGGCCTGGGTCAAATGCTTGGCAGAAGACCACAAAAAAGGACTGAGCTGAGCCTTCATTTAGTTTTGTCACTATTCCCTGATAGATGGGGAGAGGGAGAAAGAGTCTGCTTTTCCACGGCTGTTCCCAGTGCAAATATTCTAGGTCTGTATGTGTGAGGACTATAGGACAATTCCTTTGTATTAAATAGAGTGCCCTGCATCTCACGTTCCTTCCGTAAGCCAAGCTGCAGTTGCTGGGCTGGGATCCAAGCAGCTAGGAGGTGTCTTGGTTATCTGGACCTGCTAGACTTTAAGGCATAATGAGCATCAAGCTTTGACTTTTCCTTTAGTTACAGTTTTTACCAGTCTCCTTTCTGAAAGGAAACAGGAGCTACCTGCTCTATAACTGGGAATGTTAAAATAGCCCCCTTTCAAGACGCCCAGTTCTTGAGCTCTGAATATTGTTTTTACTTTTTCTTCTCCTGATATAATAAAGTCCTGGAAGGGCTGCTCACATGTGTATTTCTCTGATAGCCTCCTCCACCTCCAGCAAGAAATTGCTCTGATACCTGGAGGTGCCGAAAAAGGTACGTTAATGAGTAGGATCAGGTGGATGGATCTTTGCGCTACCCTTTCTTAGGGATTAATGTAATGAAGGAGTCTTCCAGGCAGTATTTAGTAATTCGGTCCCAAAGTGAAGATCTCTTCTTTCTTTACAATTCACTTCTAACAAGTGTTAGAAAATCAGATTTCAGTCCCATGAGATATAAAATGTATGAATACCGTGGCATTTTACCAAGTTAATACTATTACATATTTGTATGCATAGAGCATAGGAAATCTCTCATCTTCTTAGTTTTGCTCTGTGTTTGGGGGACAGACATGAAAAGACAGGTCTGACCTGTGCTGTCAGATACCAGTGTTCACACTGAGTCTTAATGTAGCACTGAAATTGAAGCCGAGGATAAAGTACCTGTCTGCTGCAAAGTGGCAATATGCAACCGGTCCTTCTCCCTGGGACACGAGCTGAGCTCACACCTTTGGGATTACAAAGAATGAGCATGGGAGAGAATAAGCTCTTGCTATGTTTGATCACAAGAAATAATATACTTTGCTATATTTTACCTCTTCTTCCAGTCCCCTGTCCTTTTCCCTGCCTTACATTGTCCAGTGATTTCTCACATCTGTATCTTATCCTCATTACAGCTCTGACATCTTTTTCCCATTTGCTATCCACTGATCCTACCTGTCTCTTGCTTTCTTTCCTGCCTTTTTTTTTTTATTGTTCTCTTTTCCTCTTTTTCTGCCTTTCCTAGTTTTACTTTCTCTTGCTTTGCTTCAGTCAGCATGAATGGGATTCACAGCACCTGATTTAGGACATTGTCGGTGGCCACCTGAATTAGTCACCTGGTTTCTATTTATAGTCAAAAGACAAGAATAAGCACTTTTGGAGCACAGTTCATCTGTGCTATTTTAGATACTTACCTCCGAATGAAATGCACCCATCCATGACTCCTTCTTTCCCCTCTTGTGGCTCCTCCTGCCCGTTCACACTCCTCTCCTCCACTCTGATTGTTCTCCTTTGCCAGTAAGAAAGTAAAGATATTTTCAAATAATTAATGATGTCATAAAACGCAAAGAAGGAAAAAGTAGTGCTTACAATTGTACTCGGGGGGAAAAGTGCCTTTGTTTCAGCTGAATCTTTGATTGTCTGGCTCCAGGTAAAACCATCTCCAACGTGGAAGAGTCGGTCACCCTGGATAACGGAGGCTTCACTGCTCTGGAGCTCAACAGCAGACACCTGAACATCAAGAGCACCTTCTCAAAGAAGAACGGAACCAGGTGAGAAGCTGGGAACAGGACGCTCTTGGAAGTGGCTCTTTATCTACCTTCAAGCAACTGTTAAATAGGCAAAGGGGAGAGCCTGTTGTCTGGAGGATCTGGGGAGGACTTTAATGCCCAAGTCACTGCCCCAGGCCGTGATTCTGGCTTCTAAGCATGATTTAATTGTGTCATTTCAGAGAAATGACAACGTCCCATACGCTCACCCTTTACGTTTCCTAGGTCTCCTCCTCGCCCAAGCCCAGGGGGGCTGCACTACTCTGATGAGGACATCTGCAACAAGTACAACGGAGCCGTGCTGACCGAGGGCTTGGGCCTGAACGAGAAGCCCTTAGAAGTGTCGGAGTCAGAGGTAAGGGTTTGCCTTTGCCTTGCCAAATGTTGCCTATCACTGCAGGTGTTCATTTCCCTGATGAACCCTGGCAAGTTTTGAAGTTCCAGTCCCATACCTGCGTTGTACTGCGCTGTCATTGTTTGTCTGTCTTGGGGACTTGAAAATATCTGGTTCACCAGGCTTTTTGCATCGCATCTTAAAATTAAAATGTCAAAGGAAAAAATGACAAGCGGGACCCAGCCAGAGCAGATTCCAGACCTGGCCTTGGCAGATATTCACAGTTTCCCGGTGTTACGTAGAAAGACGAGTGCGATCGGTCAGCCGGTGTGTGCTGACCTCTCTGGAAGGGGCTGCGCATCCTCTTCTGCCTGGGGGCTGCGAACTTGGAGCGCTTTTGGGAAAACATATATATGCTGCAAAATAAGCAGCTGGCTGCAGCTGCCGTCTGGCTGAGGTGGCGGGTGGGACGCACTTTGGATTCTTGCACTGGCTGGAGTATGGGATGTGGTTTTCACAGTGCCTTTTTTAGACAGCTACAGCAGACACCGAGATTCAGAAGGGTGGTCTTGCGTGGTGATAACTGCTGCCTCTGTTACAGAGGGACTAAGTGGGGCGTGAGAAACCTGCCAGGGAGCACATGGCTGTGAGAGCTCAGCATTCGGGTTTCTGAACACCCCAGCCCTCAGCCTTAGTCTAACTCGAGAGGAGACTTCTGCTCGGGTTGCCTTTAGGCTCTGTTCTCCAAGGAAGGTGGGTGTATGCCGGCATGATCCGTCTTGTGTCTTACATCCCCCTTAAGAAGAAAGAAAGTGCTTGCGGTCTGTAGAAGCCCTGCCGTGG
Source organism: Burhinus oedicnemus (assembly GCA_008921705.1). NCBI lineage: Eukaryota > Metazoa > Chordata > Aves > Charadriiformes > Burhinidae > Burhinus > Burhinus oedicnemus. Next base: position 1,552,227 of record VFFE01007016.1, read on the forward strand.
CCAGGGGTGAACAGAGAGACTTCCAGGCATACCCAGAAAGGTAAATCTGTCTCTAAAACCGTGTGTTGTCAGCTGAGATCCTGACGAATCTGAACTGACAGCGCAAGAAGCGAGCAGTGGGCCAAACCGCTCCAAACCTTGACCCTTCCTAGCAAGAATAAATCACGAGCAGCAAGGAGTGAAAGAAGATGACAGTTTTCATCTGTAGCTTTTCTGCACCTGCAGCTACAGCTGCTTTTCCTGGCTACCTAGCTCTCACCTCCTGCTAATTACCGCGGACAGCCCGCTGCTTTGTGCTGCCCTGTGGCCGACCCGTGGCGCAGGCAGCTTTCCTTGGCGTCGCTCGAGCTGCTGTCTCTGCAACGCACAAGCGTTACCCTCCGGATTAAACCCATAGTGCTTTGGTCATGTCAGCGTAACAACCCAGCATTAAACCTGTCATTAAAACAGTTTGCTGAGCATGATCGCGAATTTAGCGCTGGCACCTTTTGACATTAATTTCAGTGCCCCATGTGGTATTTCCTGGTAACGCGCAAAAGTCTACTTGCAGGGTGTCATTACCGCCTTCTGCATGCACTGTTTGTACAACAGAGAAGAAAGTGATTTTTATTTCTTTTTCTCAGGCTATTATTAATATTATTTATTTACCGCGTGTTGCAGTCGAGCCTAAAGGTCTCAATTGAGATTCTAGTGTTTTTGTCAATCTGTGTGTGCATGAGAGTATGTGAACAAAATGTGCCTCCTGTTTTTCCTTGGGGCATAGATATGCAGCCCTTCTGTATAATGTCTTTGATGCTTGGTTGTTTCTTTTTTTTTTTTGGTTTTTTTTTGTGGTGGGGAGTGCTTTTAGGCATGAAATGTTAATACGCTCCCAGTAGAGGCAGCAATAGGAGATGCTGCCTTTTGATCAGCCTGAAAATGCTGTTTATGTTGGCTGGCACAGACAGGAGGTGAGGATGGGCTGGGGCAGAGGTGGGTATAGATGTTGACCGCTCTCTTTTCAAGTATTCCTGTACCTATTAGCTCTTCCTGTTTATCTTTTCTGTTCTTTTCGCTTCTGTTCTCAAAGGAGATCTTAACAGACAAGCTCTGTTTTCTGAGAATTTCAGAATTTCCATCTCTCTTAGCAGGCAGAAATGTTTCCCATTGTATGAAGAGTTAACGATATCTTTTTATGTAAAGATATCTTTTTACGTGAGAGCTCTACACAGGTTTGGTCCTCTGCAGCAAAGGGGGTCCTGATGCTGTTTTTCTCTAATACGTCTTTGTGTGGATCTCAAATTCCGCTTAATACGATGCACGTAAGAGCAGGCAGGGCCAAAAACTGCGCTTTTTGCTTTCAACCCACATGTCGTCTTGTTGCTGCTTAGTCTTACCCCTGTTGCCTGAGGTGTCAAGATTTTATATGGAAAAGAAGGAAGCTCGCTGGCTTCAAGTCTCATGGGGTTTACTGAACACGAAGAAGTCTGCAAGAAACTCTCGGGCTGACTGACTGCACTTAAAACACAGCTGCCCGGGAGCCTTCCTCCCAGCGCCCTCCTGATGAGGAGAGCAAGAGAGAAACAAAGAGAAAATCAAGCAGACCGAGCAGTACTCTCAATATTCATAAATCAAGTGGTTAACTTACTCCATGTCATGAAAGCCAAGCACCAGTCCTGTTAATGAGGTTAAAGCAGTTTAATTGGCAGGTATGGAGCAAGAGAGTGCTAAGAGTGTAATTTCTAAATGATTAATAATAATAGGCTTTTAGATAATGAGTCAAGTGGACGAGACTCTGGACAGATAATCGGAAGAAATTTGGTGTTCACCATGTACAGAAATTTGATGAGATATCTGCGATGTCACCCCGCCACGGAAGAGCAGTTTTACAGGAGGGGAGGGGAAGGTGGTGCTTGTTTGTTTGTTTGTTCTCACATATCCTTGTGGTCTCCCCAAAAACTGTTTCCAGGAGATAATACTCTCGCGGACTGCACACACTCTCAGTCAGTGCCGAAAGCTGGCCATGCTCTGGTCTTCCCAGCTGCTCTCTCCAGTCTAACTGACTTTGACTTTCTCAGCTCTGTAGGAAGATATTATAAATTTCCACTTAACACTTCATAGGGAATATGATTTAATTTGTTTCCGACAAAGTTCTCCAATGATTTTGACAAGTTGGGCACCATGTGGAAACCAGCTGTAGGTAACACCTTAAATAAGCAAGGGTTCCCATGTCCAGGGAAATGCGTTTGCTTTCTAGGTTGCCACGTCTCTTTTACAGCGTATTCATTTAATGTCAACCAAAAGAAACTGCTGGCATCTACGTTTTTAGAAATAATCTCATAAGGTTGTTTCTTATGCAGTCACTTAAAAAAAAAATATATATATATATATAATTGGAACTATTTTCAAATTTCCCATTGACTAAGCTAGCCAACTCTGGTCGCTGACTTGCCTTGGAACAGGACTTGTGCATTTCGTGCTATCAATAAAATACTTAAATAGCCTCTCATTTTCTGTATTTGTTGTTTTAGAGGCATCCATGCACCTTTGGTTGACAGTCTGTAATGTCACCACACACCCAATCACGCTCCAGCCTATGGAGGTTTCCAAGGTAACAAAGCCACAGTTGCACGGAAGGGAGAAAACCGAAAACAAAGCAAAAAGCCCTGCAGCATTTCTGTTTACTCAATGGTTTAAAACCCACTAAAAAGTAATCCTCTAGTATCAGCTGGCTGTATTGTCATGCATAACGGGTTTATCTTGCTACTCCTTGATTTTCATCAGGGCAGGGAGGGAAGTGGAATGGCAATTTAGAGAATCACTTGCTGGTAAGGGTGGGTGTTAGTACCTTGTTCCGAGCAGACCTTAGAAGATGCTCTAGACACACAGACGGAATAGTCTGTTCCTGCCTGTTCTGAAGAAAACACAGAGAAAACACGTTGTATCGACGCGGACAAGTCGGTTACCCTTTCCAGCATCAGTGCTAATGATGGCGAAAGGCTCAAGTTAGGGCAGCTATATACGTTTCGAGAAAGTCACTTCTGAAGGGCACTGGCCTTATTTACACCAAATTAGTGTTCTCTTTCAGTTGGTATAATGGACTAATTAGTGGACAGGTTATCAGCAGGTGATAATGTTTTAAATTCCCTCTTCCTGTCCATGGCAAGTCCAAGTGACGCTGTATTTCAAATGGCAGCAGCCCATCTAAAAGTGTTCCCAGTATTTCTCCTCTTTATTATGTTGACTCCTGGCAACCTCAAAAGAACTTGGCTTAGGTACAGAAATCATATTAGTTTTGTGGGTGAGTATTTTTCTGCTAGCGATGGACAGAAATCGAGCGGCTGCATCAGTATTATTTTGTGTCGGTCTTGTGGATAGAGCTTTTCTCAGCGTTTCTTCTTAAAGCTTCCAGCCTTCTAGTTGTGTTTATGTTTCTATATGTCTGTGGGGACATCAGGAAGACCAGTAAGGAGCCACTAGACGTTTGTGGGGGGTTTTTTCTCCTTATGTTTATGACACCTCAGCCCAGGTGTGATCCATCTTTTCAGCAGGGGCTTGTTTCTTCGGGGGGTGGCTGAGCACGTCCGAGTCAGTAAGAGAGACGATGGATTGGGGAAGGAGTCAGCAGACATGGCAAGGGCGGTGGTAGCGTTGTGCCTTTGATGGAGGGAGCGCATCCATGATAGCTAGAGGAGTCCACACCTTCAGGTGCTGCTTCAGGTGAGTGATCCATAACCACCTGCTCAGGATGCTCAGACTTTTCTTCTGGATGCCCACATCATCCTCCAGCTTCCCAGGCACTTTTTACCTTAACATTAGATGACGGAGCTGTAGCGGAATGTTTGGAGTTGTCGGCTGGTGCAAAGGCGCAACACCTTGATTCGGGATAAGAACAGAGGAAACCTGGGCTTGGGGATTTTTCGGTCTGCAGGTAAAGTTGGTTGTGTCCGCAGCTGAGGACCAGCCTGCCTGAGCTATCGCTGCCTGCTGCCGTGCCCTGCCACGCTGCCACATCTGCGGCCATCAGAGCCACTCTTCTTGGAGCCCCTTACACAAATAGACAGGGCAGCGCTGGCAGGGTATTCCCTGCAGCGGTGCCGAGGCTCTGGACCTGCTCTCTGCTCCCATGGGCTCTGGAGCAGTCCAAATCTGGGGATATTGCAGGCGTGCCGCAAAAAAACACCTCTTCGGGAAGGTCTTTGGTGGGAGTCGGGTGTTGGCTTCCCGAGGCTGGCACCAGGCAGGTTTTTCTAGGAGACAGACTTGCCGAGTTCCTTCTGGAATAATTAGTAAATGCTGGAAGGGTTTTGCTGTAATAGTAATTACTTATCAAGCCACCTGAAGCTTTGCATTCTTAAAATAATCAAACTGTACCTAATTCCGAAAGAGCCAAAGCCTGGGCAATAGTGGAAGGGAAACTTTGCAAAGCTGTAAAGAGCTGCTTTGCTCAGACTCTTGGAAAACTCTGGGAAAAATTTCTCAGCTCTGTCCATCATGCTTTGTGCTGGAAAACGGGCAGGAAGTAGTATCGAAGCAGCTATCGAAGCAAAGAAGTGGGATGATGGATGCGGTGCCCTTTTCGAAGGATGGTTAGCAAGGCATTTGAGGATTGTTCTTCAGAGGCCATTAAAAAGGAGCTTTAGAGGAGGAGAGACGAGTTGTGTGGCAGACAGGATCAAGAAGGATGCGTGTTTGCTGTGTGGTGTCATAGATCAGAACGATACCAACCTTTTGAAACTAATTGCAGCAACTCACAGTTACGAGCTGCACTTACCCATCTCCCTCTTGTATGTCTTAGGCAGCTACTACTTTGATATTTAATTGCCTTTAGAATCGGCTATGCAGATTATCGGGGCGGGGGGGGGGAGGAATAAAAGCTGTTGCACGCTCGAAGCAGAGATTTTGAGAGAAGGCATGAGATACGGAAATGACCGGGTAAATGTTTGTGTGCTGGATGGGTTGTGGCTGTTATTGGTGGGAACATTAGTGGGAACAGAAGGAAAATGTGCGCTTGGATACCGTGGCCAAGGCTTTGCTGTGGTCTCTGTACTCGGAGGAGATGTACGAGCCCTCTGTGGTTCCTCCAGCTGTATCATAGCAGCAGTACTTCAGAGGAGGGGCAGATGCACAAAGCTTATCTGGTTACGTCTCAATAGAGCTCCCGCTCGATATTGATAGGAGCTGTGAAGCTATCCAGCCACCGTGCATAAATGTTTCAAGGGGTAAGATCTGCGCTGAACACGGGGCTGTGCCTGAGCCATCCCAAGAAAGCAACCCCTCCTGCCTGGCAGCTCTTCTGGTCCAGATTTTGCATTCTCTTTCTTCTGTCGCCGCGGGTTGTGTGCCTTGTTGTACCACCGATAATCAGCTGGAGCATACAGAGAGAGTCGCCTGAAAAAACCTGATTTTGCCTAATTCCCTTTCAGTGATATAACTAATTTTCAGTACTTAATGGGGCTTGCAAGCCAAACGTGGAGCACTATGCAGGTGGCCTGGTCTGACCACCACAAGCAGCAGCACGTCTGGCGAACTTCGGCGCATTTGCAGGGAAGAGGTTCTTCCTGTCCTCGCGTCCGAAGAAGAGAGATGCTCAATTACCATTGTAATTGCAGTCTTGTTGATTATGCGACTGAAAGCTGTTGGTTTCCCTACGACACCTCTACACTTCCCTGCATCTTGTGTCAGAATAGGAACTCCCGGCTCCTGCCGCAGCGTTCTGCAGTGTATTAGAAGGGATTTCTCTGCATCTCTTATCGCCAGCGTTTGTCGGGGGACTCTCCCTCTAGCAGCAAAGCCTGGCTAAAGCAGAGCACAGCGCTTTTCTACAGTCCAGCACATATTACACTTGGACTACGAACCATCCTACCCTAAAATTACAGCTTTTGTCAGCCAGTGATATTAAACTTGTCTCTAATTTCTTTTAGAGTGGAACAGGCTAAATCAGAGATGCTAATGGCTGCTTTTTTTAATTATTTTTCTTTTTTTTTCCCCTGATGCTCCAGGCCACTGACTCAGATTACGAAGACGAGTTGCCAAAGCACTCCTTTGTGAACCATTACATGAGTGACCCCACGTACTACAACTCATGGAAGCGGCAGCAGAAAGGGGTGAAGCACCCAGCATCCTACAGATACGAGGAGTGCGCCGCCAGCGAGACGGAACCCTATTTCCAGACTGTCATCACGACACAGAGCTCAGGAGGGGTGTACACCCCAACGGGACAGCCCGCGCCCGGCTCCCGGACTCCAGTGACAGGGTTCTCCTCCTTCGTCTGAGACGGGGCCGGAGGACAGAGCCAAACCGCCGGCGGCCCTCGGAGGGACACGTCGCAGTGACTGTGTGTGTGCGTGACCGGTGCGGTGAACTGTGGGTAACTTCTCTATCAGGGTAGAAACGGATGGGAACACGAATGAGGCTGGGTTTGAGTTTGGGTTTGGTTTTTGTTTTTTTGGTTTTTTTTCTGAAGACAATCAACTCTGAAAATAAGGAGCTGAACTAGCTGAACCTTTGTTTAAAAAAAAGAAAAAAAAAAAGGAATTCTGAAAAGCGATGATTTTAACCACTTGTGAATAGTAGGGGTTTTTTAACCGCTTTTGTAACACTGCTTCAGGAAGCAGCTCCCGTGCCCTTCTCTTCCCTCTTTCTTTCTCTCCCCTCCTCCTGTCCCCCCAGTCCCAAACAAGGAGGTGAATTCCCTAGACGCAATGAGTGACTCTGTGATGTGATTTGAAGAGAAAACATGAAACCTCCCAGGCTCCATTTTCTTCCTTTTTCTCTACTCTTTTTCCCTTTCCCCCCCCTTTTTAATTTTTCCCTGTCATCAAGGTCAAGTAGGAAAATATCGAAAAGGGACCATTTTTTACATGAAAAGCAGACACCTCCTCTCTCCTCATTGCTGCTCCGCACATCAGGAGCACTGGCTGATCAGCTTAGGCTCAGTTGTGTCACTGTCTCTGCCCTAGGCTCTCTACTGGTGTATTTATACTGAATTACTGACCTGCTTTTCTTTCTTGTTCAAATGGGACCTGCTGCATTCTTTAAATATTCCGACTCCAGGGCCTTTAGAAGAGGAAACGGCTCAAAAGAGCACTGTAGGCAGCGGTGGGTGAGGCAAGTGGGAAGAATTCAGATGCGAGGTCAGTTTATTTTTGGTGTGGCTCTAATCCTCTCTCGTGGACTGCATGTGCCATTGGAATCGGTCATTTTTTGAAAGTCAGAGGACGCAACCCAGCAAGCCAGAGGAATCTTTCAATTAACATTGCAGTGACAAGCTAGAGAGCCTACTAATTGATGAAGTTTTTGATCATCAAAGTTATCCTGCCCTGTCAATAGAAGTTGAGCATCCTTTCTTGCCCAGACTCTGCAGTGCTGCTTACTGGTCTGTAAAAAAGTACACGGTGGCTGGGTTTGTTTGATTTTATTTTTTCAGTACAAAGACACGTCACACAGACTGGGTGAGTTTTGGTGTCCACAGGTGCCTTTTATTGATTCTTCAGCTTCGTATCTGGGAGAAGCAACAAAGTGTCTCCAAATAGAGCTAACCAGGTTTTTCAAGCATTAGGGTCATGAATTACCTTGTCTGCGTTTACAGGTTGCTTTGTGCACTTGAAGCTCCAGCCTTTGGAAAGAAGAGAGGGGATTTTTAGTTTATTTTCCATCCTTTTGTATTAGCTCCCTTTCTGTTTTCTTCCTTTCTGTCCTTTTCCTGAGTCTGTCATGTTTAGCAGCAAGTTGTTTACTCGCAAGGAAGTTGTCAGGGGTTTAAAGAATCCAAGTCCAGCCCTTGGACCTAGTAACAGTCCTGGATCACCAGACTTTTTACCGCAGGAGTTTGAAAGGTGAATTTGGAAGTAGGCAAGTCCTTGCCACTCCAGTGTCTGGCATTTCCTCCCGGGTGGGTGTAGGTCAGCCAGAAAAATCGGTGTCCTGCTGCTTGCTGATGTCCCATCTGAGTACGTGTGGGCACTGTTGCTATTGCAAATTGTCCCTGTCCTCTCTGGAGGGATGCGGGACAGCTGTGGCGCTGGGTGGTGGTGGTGGCTTCAAGGCAGGTTGTTGAAACCAGCCTGGCGCTGATTACAGTGGCTGCCTGTTCCTGCCCGTGGGGGCTGGTTAGAAGTAGCCTGGTGGCACCTCACCTGAGAGGGTGAGGTCCAAGGGCAAGCTCAGCCCTGCTGTCACCTTTCTTCTTGGACAGGGCAAACGGTCTCAGAACTGCTTTTACTCTTTGGCACTGCCTCTGAGCGCTGCTGCTCTTGGTGCATACGGATTCTGGATAGCTTTGGCACTGGATTGCTGTTCCTCTCCAAAGGCTCCAGAAAAAAAAACGTTCAAAACCAAAAACTCCAGTGGGTGTGTTTAAGGGCTTTTGAGCTCATTACATGGTGAGAGATATGCAAAACCACGGGCTTGAGCCAAAACCGCATGAGCCATCCCCGTCTCTGCACCTGGAGAGGATGTGTGTGGGATGGAGAAGGGGCTCCAAAGCGGATGACGTGGAGCTTACTGCAAAGAGGAATGCAAAGCAAACAAAAAACCCACTGCCTTCTGTGCACTTTGACTGTTCTCTTAAGCCATATGGACTTTGCTTTAATTACTGAACTGACAAAAATTTGTTTTCAGTCTGAGTTTTTTTTGTTTCATAGACAAAATTATCTACAGGACTTTCTGTTTTGTTTTCTTTCTCCTTTGTTATTTCCGGCATCAGATTACATATTTTTTAAACACCTTGTTTTATATACATGTGACATAGCAATGCAATTGCTGTTGGAATTTTAATGGCGCTTATCCAACAGGTATGAGAGGTAGTGCTACAGGAGGAGCCTTTCAAGGACCGCAGAGGACTTAGGGATATAGGTTAGTAGAAAACAGATCAAACACCGAAGAGTTTGCTCCAAAGGAAAGCACAGCGCAAGTAGCTCCATATCTCCCGAATATTGCCAGCTCTCAGTTGGCGTAAGGTGCAGTTACTCCCTGGGGCTGATCTGGTACCACGTTGAGCAAAAAAGCAAGGGAACCACGGGGAATAAAGGAAATGGACTTTGTGGCCACGGCTCCACTGAAGGACAACATGGGGAGCAGCATGGCCTCGACAAAGTGAGGGGAAGAGACTATTCTTTTTTTCTCAGAACCATGTGCAACTAAAAAGCCAGAGCTTGCTGAGGACCTGCCGAGTTGGCTGTGTGGCCGTTTTCTTCTGCCTGCCGCCAAAATAACAGGTTAGGTGTGATTCCTTTAGGACCTGATGATCCGAGCAAAGGTATTTCTGCTCCATTCCAGTCCACGCTATTGTCACTCTTGGTTATGTTTTGGTTAGGAGTTGGTTTTTCTTACACGTGGGTTTATTTTACTTGGGCAATCGCAGGGTGCGGAAGCGCAGTGCCCTGCTCACCCCTAAGATGAGCATCGCATGCGTGTTCTGCTGCCCAGGATCCTGTATAGCTACACGCATGACGCCTGTGCCTTCTGGTAACATGCTGTACTTGTAAAATATGATTAATGGGTAGGTTTTATTTACTTCAGATATCAGGTAAATTGTTCTATCTGTAAGGAAACACTCCATCAGTTAGCAAGAAAGCTCTATTTCATAGCTGTAATCTTTGGGAATCACAGCCTTGAAATACGACTTTTAAACATTAGTTGTCAAGTTACAATAACTTCACCCATCAAATCCACTTCTGTTTCCATCTCCCTGTTTAGAACGGTCTTGAAAAATGAAGGCTTATTTTTAAAACACCTTCTTAGGATATTTTATTTGTATCTATTTATTTACTTTCCCATGTTTCTCAGGTCTCTTGGTGGCTGTTATTAAAAAATAAAAACACCGTCATGAAATGACCAAGGGAGATATTTCAGGGAATAGTTTAATAGGAGCTTGTTTTTCATGGAATAGCCATGGAAATACCCAATTTCCTGGAGGAAAAAAGTGCCCAAGTCTTCACCCCCCCTCCCAGGGCTGAGAATGACACCAGCCACCGCCGTCAGCGATGCTCCTGGCGCTCCCAACAGCACCAAACCTCAGGTTGCCCCTCTCATAAACCACGTGCAAAAGTGCACAGGAGAGAAGGAGCTGTACAGTTCCGGCCCACTCTACACGGAGCACTTTATCCCCTCAAAATCCGTATTACACATGGTGTGTCCCCCGCCATAACCCACACCCTTGGGTGGAATATTTTCCTTTCCCATGTTTTAACGCTCCGATGTTGGTGCAGGACCAGTACTGCTGGGGTGCGAGTGGCAGCGATGAGAAGGGACAGGAGAGGGCACTCTCTTACTTTCAGCAGTGGCCGCCCCTCTTTGCCCCACGAAGGAGTCACCCGTGTGAAACCCCTTGGTGGGGAGGGCAGGGAGAAGCAAGAGCACAGAGCAAAGGATTTCATCAGCGTTTCCTAAAGGAATCACACTGCAGCCAGCAACCCCACTTTTGGAAGCAGTCAGCATTACTGGTGAGAAGGAAAAAAAAAACTATACAGAAAAAGAAACTAATCCATTACCCAAAAGGATATATTTTTTTTTTCTTCTTCATTTTGAGCGTTAAAGCCAGTGATGCTTTGCAGATGGGCCAAGATCTCATTTTTCCTGCTTATACCCAGGTCTCTGCCAGAAGCTGCTGTAGCAATTGTTTAGAATTAATATCCGAGTCTGTCTTGACACGGGGATACATTTATTATCCTTGTCATTGCTTCCCTCAAGAAATCCATTGGGTCATCCAAAGATTAGCCAATCTGCTGTCCAAAAAGGGAGGAGAGAGAGCTGTTTATACATACAGAGCACTGATGTCTTCTCCCACTTGCTGTTTTCAGAGAAGCAGGGCAACTTGCTTGAGAAAAGTCCTTTTTAGAAAAGGAATTTATCAGGAAACTTTAAAAAAAAAAAAAAAAACAAAAAACAAAACAAACATCACCCCCCCAAAAAAAAACCCCACCAAAAAAACCCACCAAACCACAAGAAAGACAACCTCTGGCAGGGCCATTAGAAATTTTGAAGTCCTAGAAACCTATGGCATGTAAGACTGAATTTGATCCCAAGAACTCATATCTTTAGTGACCTCCTTTATCAAGAGCAGCCAGAAGGGCACATGCAATGGGGGGTTATGTTTGGAGAGGAAAAACCAGCACAGAAGAGTTGCTAGAGGGGCAGGTTGTACGGCAGACAGCTTCGTTCAACCTGGATGGAGTTCCTGCTAGTTCAATCACGTTTCTTAGGTTGTTTTTATAGGTTTTTGCCAGCACGTGTGGAGTCGATACATCATCATGGCATTACTAGAGGTGCGTGGGGAGAGGGATGTTGCTGTGGTGTTTACACAAAGCCACGTGCATGACGATGTGGTTGTACAGTATCCATTGAAACCTCCTTACGGAAAGCCACCCTTGAATTAGGAGCACGTTCACCCCAAGACTGAACATGTTGGGCTGGGCACGGGCCTTAAATGGCTCCACCTAACAAGTCCCTTCGGTTCTTTGTATTTCTGTATTCCTTTGCTTCTCCCCCACATCTCCACCCCCAGCCCTCCCAAATGAATAAAGTTGGCTTGCGCTTTGCGAAGGTGTAAAGTTTGCCGCTCCCAGTAGTAGAGAGCCACAACCAATAAGCACACACGGGACAGGTGAGATATGTTTGAACAAGGAGTGAAATTCCATTGGGATCTGAGATTCAGGCTCTGACTCAGAATTTTATCTTCTCAAAGCTGCCACCTGCCCATTTTAAATGGCCCTGGAACCACAAGACTTGGCAGGAAAATCATTATTTTGATGCTGTTTGATCACTGTGCACTTTCTTGGGACTTGACTCGCTGGATCTAGAGACTGGAATGGGGTTACAGAGCTTTATATCAAAGTGTTTTCCCATTTATGTCCAAGTCTCTAGATCTGGGAATGCAACCTTTCTGTTAACATGACGTAGTGGTGTTCCGCAGGTGGGGCGCCTGGGAAGTGCCACCAGTGCTCCCCCTCTTGATGTCGTTAAGCCCTGGGCAGTGCTGGGATCTGTCGCGGTGCAGCGGGAGCTCTCGGGTAGCAGAAAGGTGCGAGAACACCATATTGTGGTGAGTTTGTAGCCGGTCACTTTGCCACTCTTGGGATGGAGTCCGTCCTCTGGTTTGGTATCTGCCACCGGTTTAGGGGTAGGACCACCTTGCACAGCTGTGTTTGAGTTACCCTTCGGTGTACTACAGTTATCGGATCCTTGCTTTTACTTCAGTGTCTCCTTGGGGATTTGCCCTGGATTTTTGTTCCACACCTCTTGTTAGTCTCACTTTCACCACTCCACTATTTTATATGAGAAAGTTACTTCTTCTTTTGCAAACTTGCTTCTAATTAAAAGAACCCTTTTTGAAACATGTGTGTCCTTGGTACATTTATTTGGTGAGGGGGAGGGGGGGTGGGGAAATATTTTCCAGCCTCTTCCATTATTTTTGGCTTGAAGAAGTTTCTGGGTGCCTTGCCAGCGTGCTCGCAAGTTAACAGCTCGGGATGGTGAAAATGGGCTGAAATTCCTCGCTGTTAGTTCTGGACTGTAAAATCTTATAATCCCCTGCTGCTTTTCAGCTAAAATGACATTCTCAAATAGTTTCCACCCAAAATTTGATCAGCCTGAAATATTTTGTTATTCTGCGGTGATAAACTTCCTCCAGATCCTTAATAGGGGAGAGTCGAAACCCATCCAGGACTGGAAACCCACGGGGCCGCCGTTTTGTGTGCCTTCGTCCCCCTCGCAAATAATAATTCGTCCTCCCCCTGCAGCGTTGTAGCAGCCGTTAACTGGTTCCCACTAACGTGCTGATGTGGGGGAGGCTGGACCGGAGCCCAGGGCAGCTCTGTCAGCGCAGGGGGGTCCTCGGTGCTTTTCAGCAGCCGAGCATCTGGCCGAGAGAAGTAAACTAAACGCAGGCAGGTCGGCTCCAGCTCTGGTGGGAGAAATGAGGGCGAGAAATCGATGTTTTCCAAGAGGGAGAGGGGAGGGGGGAAAAGAGAAAAAAAAAAGTCAAACTGCCAACTTGTATTTTCCTGCTCCTGAAAGGGATATTATAAATAATGCAGTGTTGTATAAATACAGGCAGCCCTCTGCGGCTGGTAGCTCGTAATAACCCAGAGGTATCAATGTACCCGTTTTGAAGATGAAAATCCTCCCGCCGCAGCATCTCGCGAATGAGACATTATTCTGCAAAATCGCCATAAGATGCAGAAGTGCTGGTTTGAGGTCATTGGGCTCCAAAGCGTTATCATCCTCCCGCTTCCAGCCCTTACTCTTCTCAGGATGCGTTTCCGCCGTACATTTTTGTGGCGAGGAGTGGAGCAGGGACATAAACACGGGAGTGGATGGGAAATCTGCCACGGCATTTGTAGCCTAAACAATACCGGCGAAAACAGGTTGGCCTCCCGCCCTGCCCCGAACAGCACAAGCAACGGCTTGACTGAATCGACTAATCTGGGCTTTCATTACTGACCCTTTTCCTGCTATTTGTCTCATTTGTTTCCTCTTCTTCCCCCTGTGTTTTTGCTCCAGGGTTATTTATTTTTCTGCTTGCTCCTTTTATTTTCGATTTTTTTGTTTATTTTTTGTTTTTAAGCCTGCCTCTTGGTTTTTGGTTGGTATTTTTTCTCTCCTCCTCTTGCCTGGCCAATTATTTTCATTTCAGACCTGCATTTCCCACAAAATCAAAAGGAACTTTATCTGAACATGTGTTTTTCTTGGGTTTTTGTTCACTTCCACTGCGCCCCGAGAACAGGAGGCCTTTGGCTTTGCTGTCTTGTTTCCTTGGAAATGCAGGGCACGTCCCTCTAAGGTACGGCAACGTGGCTGCTGGCTTCCCAGGCCGGTAGAGACCTTCATTAGGTAGGCAATTGGCATGTTCATCACAGTTCATTAACGAGTTAGGATAATCCTAAGTCGGACGAGTGCGGCGTGTCAAGTCGTTCCGCGAAGTTTTTCAAGGCAAATTTCTCGGCAGCGCTGAAACCGGGGAACTCGGTTGCGCGCTCGGAGAACCCGCACCTAAATACGGAGAAACCGGCAAACTGCAACCCGTCAGTGCGTGACAGTGACAGTGGTGTGTCAGAGGAGGAAGCGACCCACGCCCACGACATCGATCAAAGGTACTTCCCTGCCTTGTGCAACTTCTAGGGGATTTAGCTCACCGTTCCTGCCCATCTGGTTCGGATAGGCGCCCTTGCAAAGCAACACGGCGCAGATTGGCCAAGCCGTGGGCTGGTGGTTCTTCACCCTGAGCCAACGTCCTGCGTAACCTGAGTTCGTACAAGCGCTTGCGCTTTGTGCGCTAAACAGACGGCGCAGATAAGGCCGAAAGGCAGGTCTGAAAACAAGCGTGGGTAATACAGCCTGGGGCCTCACGTCAAGAGTGATAAAATACCTTACGAACACCGGTGACCTCACCACAGCCCTGTCAAATTGGGAAGGATTAATATCCCTCCTTCCGTAGGAGGAAATTGAGGCACAGGCTTTGCCCGTGAGACCGAGCCACAGTTTGTGTGACTGCTATCAGAGTGCCCAAGTGGCCTTGATTGCAAACGTCCTCAGCGCAGGGCAAAGAAAACGCATCTTTCTTACAAAACAGCAGGATGAGTTATTTTTGGGTCTCTATAAATTGTCTGTTTTCCAGCACTATCATTCATACCCTACCAGGGGAACATGACTGACCTAATTAAAGTCTAATTCCAACAGTACAAGACTAAACTTGTAAATACAAACTTTTTTTTTTTTTAATTTGGGTTCTTTTTATATATGTACGAGCAGATCGGATTGGTATAAACACCCCAGAGCTTGGGGGCAGGGGAGGAGCAATTAGGAGTCATCAGAGAAGCTGAACTATGGAAAATTTGGGGTGAAGCAGGGCAAATTTCCAGATTGATTTATGAGACTGTGACTTAATCTGCTAGGAGACCGTATCCTCTGGGATAAAACCTCACGTAACCTGATGGAAATCAGGAAACATTTTACCCCATACCATGGAAAGGATTGGAAGAGGAAGGATTCAGCATTTCAATCCTCCATCCAGCAAAAACCATCCAGGGTGACTGATGAAGACACTTTCATTGATCCATAGCTGTCTCCGCACCACAGCAGAAACTGAAGAGGTGAGAAAAAGATGCCTGTTTTTCATGGAGCCCATTTTATGAAGTGAGCAAGGGTTAATCCAACCAGCCAAACTCCTGGCTTTAATTGCTATAGAAAATCCTCCCGATGAGGTTGAGTGAGAAGCTTCCAGCCATACCTGCTGGGTTTCTCGGGAGGGACTGTGCCCGGACACGTTTGGGATGGCTCGCATCCAGCACCCGCTGGATGCTGAATGAATCACGAGCCAAAGAGCTTCAACCCTGCCCTTAGTCCATGCGTGGGATGTGCCCAGGAAAAACCACCACAGACCAGGCACCGGTGCTGCCGGAGACAGAAGCAATGGGCAACGCTCTGCCCTTGGGCAGCGATGCCGCCCTGGGTGCCCGGTCTGGCCCAGCAGAGATCCTGGCTCTAAAATACTTTACACCCTCTGAGCTGTTTTTAACATGTGTCCTCGTGAGATAGGGTGGGTTTGGAGGTAAGGGGATTATGCTAGAAAGGGCTGTATGTCGCGCGTTTAGAGCTGATGTCTTCAGGGCCGTGTCATGATTTTGGGGTTGTTTTTTTTCCTGGCTCGGCTTCTGGTTTGGAAGTGGCTCAGCAGAAATTGAGGTCATTGCGAAAGTGGGAATGCCACTTCACTTTCTGGAAAGCACTGGCTGCTTCATCGAGTGAGCCCCAGCTACCAGCTGGGAGGTCTGACAAGGCAGAGAAGTTCTTCTCTGGTGCAATGTGAGACAGGCAAAGGAGAGGCTGTCCTTGGAGGAGCTGGCGTCCGAGCGGACAGGGAGTGCACGCAGCGCTGCCCCCTCCCTGCTTTCCGTAATTGGTTTTATCCTGTAACGCTGGCTGTAGCTTATAATTTTCTGTCCTTTCTCAGAAATTATAGAGGAGCGCAAGGGAGATGGGTTTCAGCTCTCGATGCTTCAGGAGCGTTCAGCAGCGTTACTGGATGAAAGGAGCAACGTGGTGGCTTTGCTCTGCAGAGGTCGCAGAAATACCCGGGCGTGAAGCGCCGCGTGGTGTTGGGCTCGGTAAGAAGGCAGGCAGAAACCGGTGCCAGCCCTCAGCCATTCCCCCACTGCTGGAGCTTTTCGAGGAAGTCGTACATCTGGTGCTTTCCCATTTAGTCTTTTCAAGAGGCTCGTTTGAGAGCAAGGTTTGTAAGGAAGAGCCAGAAATAAACAGCTCACGATCCCATTTGTGGGACGAGAGGAACATAAGAAGAGAATTGTTAAAGATGGGACAATCAGTGAATAAAAGCCTGCTTTTTAACAAGGCTGACATTTTGCTACGTCTATTAGGAGACTGTTGTGTGTTATGATTTTTTCCATAGTGTGTGGAGGAAAGGAGAACCTTTGGGTCTACAATTCAGCAGCTGAGAAAAAAGCCTGAGATGCAGCAGGGCACGCGTCTCCTGGGGGTGATCTGCTACCCAGTGGTGTGCGTCCATGCAGGACCTCTCTCCCCTTGGCCCCTTTCCGTCCCACCAACCAGCCAGTGGTAAAACCACCTCTCCTCCGGGGAGGGCTCTGTAGTTTAATAGTTTTTATACCTCTGTCTCTCTAGGAGTTTTTACAAACAGAAGGGCTTTCCGTTTGTCAGTCCAGCTCCTCTGAAGTTCTGCATAAGGTTTAATATCATCTTCTATGCCCATCAATTCAGTCATCGTTTCCTCGATTGCTTTAAGATGTATTGTCCCATTTTTACAGCTACGACACTGCCAGTGACTACGGCCAGATATCACAGGTCAGATCACCTTGTTTGTGTTAACCATGGTGACCGTCAGCTTTGAATCCCCATGTATCTACTTTGCTTGGTCACCTGTCCCCTCTCGGTGGAGAGGGGAGGAGTGGAAGGCGCTGGCCGCAGCAGAAGCAGCATCCCGTGCTGCGGGATGACAGTAACACAAACACAGGGAAAGTATCCGAAGCACGAAAGCCAAGCACCCTGCCACTACTGCGATAAGGAGCGGTAGATAGAGTGCAGGTTAGTTAATATTGAACCAGGATTGTTGCCGGGGTGGTGTGGCAGGAACAAACAAGCCAGGAGCCACCACAGTGTGAGGGACCACGTCGTGGTCACTGGACAAGCGTGGGAGGCATGCGGGGCTATCGCTTTGGTGGCGTCCAGGACCACTGCATGAGACCCTGCCGTGGGGGAAGCAGGGCTCACACTGAGCCACTTGTCCTCTCCCCAGGATATAAGATTATATAGTCTTTTTATGCCACTGTGCGTACCGCCAGGGCTCTCGCAAGCCTCTTTAGAGTCCTTGGGTTTTCCTAATAGGGAAAGCAACGGATCTGTGTTGGTGTCAGTAAGAAGGGCAATGTCAGAGGGGCCATGTCTGCTCATGACCCAGAGGAGGAGGTTCCTTTTGGGCCACTCTGGGTCCTCTACAAGTATGGATGATTAACCTTGGAAATATAAGATCATAAAATCACAGAATCATTTAGGCTGGAAAAGACCTTTAAGACCAGGTCTAGTGGGAGGTGTCCCTGCCCATGGCAGGGGGGTTGGAACTACATGATCTTTAAGGTCCCTTCCAACCCAAACCATTCTATGATTCTATACAGTCCAACTGTAAACTAGGGCTGTAAACCACCTTTGTCTTCTAATATCTAATGGTGCCCATAGCCTGGTGCACTGAAGAGGTCGCTGGCCATTGATGTGACTCTTACCGATGGGATTTAACAGCTCTCTTGGAGACATTTCTTATTAAATAAGTTATTATCTGAAATGGGAGAAGGGAGGAAAAAGTGATAATTTTGCGAAACATGAAATGAGAAGGAGTATTGATGTCAACTCGGCCCAGTCTGCTGCTGCTGCTGTTATTTTTCATTTGTTTCAGCACATCTGCTGCACGAGCGTGGTGGGGAGCACGCGTTGCTCCCTCTTTCAGTACCACAGGGTGCTTTTCCTGGGTCACCAGCCTTGGACAGATGAGAGCTGTGTAAGGATTCCAGCCCAAACCAGGGCAACTTTTTTCCTTTTTCTTAGAAAAGGTGCTGGGATGCCGTGGCAGACTCGCCTGCGGCACTGCTGTGTGGTTTGCTTGCCCACAACATGACCTGGAGAGCCTTCCCCTCTGCTTTATCCCTCCTGGGTGCCGTTTCAGTGATATTCACATTAAAAAACACAGCCTCAGTAAGTACACGCTCTACCATCGCGTTTGGTCCAAAGGGATCTGTAAGTATAAAAGCATTGCTTTAATACCTTCATTTTGTATAAAATTGTGTGATGATGAGTGTTCAGGATTGTCCCACCTGCAGCTCTGACCTCTGGCAGCAGTTTTGGTTGAGAGGTGGAATTTTTATCAACTATCATTTTCTCAAATCTGTGGAGCCAGGAAGACAATGGCGCTCCGAGAGACGTGCAAAAACAAAACAAACCAAAAATTAGGTAAATAAGGAGTTTGCAGAAGGTCACCAGCCCCGCGCGTACCCTGCGGGTGTTGTTCCCAGCAGGGATGCTGCAGAGCCCGGCTGCGGGAGCCCTGTGCAGTGATGTCCCCACCGCCAGCTTGTACGGGCTTCCCCTCCTGATCGTGGTTCGTTTGTCCCCACAGCGTCACGGTGAGGCGAGCGGAGCGTGTTGCCGCCGGGAAGAGGAGTGCTCCTGCTGTGGAATGGGTCAGGGGGACGGTGTCACTGTCCGTCCCCTCACCAGCTGTGTGATGGAGCACCATGGGTTTGACTGGGCTCTGCATCCCGTCTTCTCCTTGGAGTGCCACCTCTAGATCAGCAGATTGCTCCCACTCAAACCTATTTTGGACAAACGCGCGATTTCCTTGCGTGTGAAGTTGCTGCATGGTTTATCTACTTTTTTGGGGGGTAGCTAACATCCTAGTTCTCCTCTGAAGTCTGGCTTTGCCTCAGTTTCTGTCTGAGAGAAAAGAAAATGCTGAGCCACAAACCTGCTTCCCCCTGAGAAATCACAAGGGCCATTAGCAGAAGGTATTGGAAAATCAAAGGGTTTCTGCAAGGGAAGAAATGCAGCTAATCCCGGCTGGGGGGTTGCTGCCCTGGTACCTGGTTTCTCCTCCCACGTCTCATCGCAGTTCTTGATGTCCTTCTGGTATGGGGGAGAACCGGCCTTTGGATGCAACGCTAAAGGATAACTCCCAGGATATGGTTGCTTCAAGGTGTCTTATAAGGGGGAGACCCCATAAAATGGAGAATAAGGTTCCTGCCACGGCCCTCCGCCACAGCGTGCTGCCGGGGTTCGGCCCTTCGGTGCAGCCTGGGGAAGCAGGAATCAAGCACGTTCCTCCATAAACCAGCTAATTGATTACCGTCAGCCCCTGATTACATGAATCATCGAGCACATCTTGGCCGTGAAAATCTGGGATTATACGAGGGGTCATCCTACCAGAAATGGTAGTGCTGCTGCTTGGCTTTTCTACGTGGGTGTGGAGGTGACCCTTGGACCTGCTGGTGGCTTGGTACACGCTGCATGTGTTTTATGAGGCAAAACAGATGTTTGAGCAGAGGCAAAAAATGTTGCTGGCCTCTGGGCATGGCCACACGCGACCTGCCTGCGCTGGCTGGCGGATAATTGCAGAAGCACTTGGGTTTCTTCAAGGCTGAGTGTGCCCAGGGCAGAAGAGTGATGTCTGGTGTAGGACACCACGATGTGCACGTGGGCTCCTCAGCTGGGGTTCATCTCCCCTTGGCCACGTGGGTCTGCTGGTGGGCTCGGGGGACATGGGAAAGGGGACCGCGTTGGACTGCACGGAAGAGGAGACTCACGGTCCTTCCCGGTGTGATGGGGGCAAAGGAGAGCATGTCCTGACCCAGTCCCACCAGCACGGGGAGTTTGCAGACGTGTAACTAAACTGGCCAGAGGCTCCACTGCACAGTCTGCCCATACGCGTAATGCGTTTTCCCCGCTCCTCTGGTAGAAAGCAGCCGGTTCCGTGTGTGTGTTGGGGGGGACACTGAGCTGCCTGAAGCCAAACAACAGAAGCCACCTTGTGCAACCCCCTGCTTGAGAGCAAACAGAAAGCCAGGGGCAGAAGGGAAATAGGAACCCCTCCCGAAATGCCACGGCTGGGGAGCGTTTGTGCTGGCTGACCTTGCGAGCGCGGTGCTCGCCGTGCCAAGGGATTGCTCGGTCCTCAGCACCTCCTGCCCATGCCTTGGTGGCTTCCTGGGGCTCCAGCCATGGGCAGGCAACTCAGCAAAGCCACCGATCCGCGCAGTGGGACTCCAGGCAGAACTCCCGTCGGCTCAGGTGTGAGCACAGGTCGTGCCGCCACAGGACCATATCCTTCTCCTCACCAAGTCCGAGGACCAGAGGACTCTGCCTGAGGGTAACGGAATCCTTTCAGCCCTGGGCAAGCGTTTCTTGGCAGGTCTGTCTCCTCCAGCCCCTTCCCCCCCGGACCCTAAATAGGAGGTGCGGGAGGACAAGATGAATGCGGGGGGGGACACACAGGGAAGGTACATCTGAGCAGCCAGAACCCCCTCGGGAGCTGGGGGGGGGACAGTAGCAGCTCCTTGACCCTCCCGATTATAGCCCTCAACAAAAACGATGAAGGCAGAAAAGCAAGACCGGACAGGGTAAGGGGGGAGCGCGTCTGGTCCAGCATGGCTGCTGCTGCGGGAGGCTTTCGAGCGAAAGGGAGGAAAGAGGGGTTAAGGATATTGGTGGCCTTTGATATTGCTATTTGCTTTTTGTCTTGTAAAAACTGTTCTTTCAGCTATTTCAAATCTCAAGAGGTGTGGGGCTGGGCGCGTTATTGCCATCCCTATCCAGGGAGAAACCTGCCCAAGGGTTAAAGTTTGAGTGACCGAGCAAACAAGGCAACTCCTCCTCCTGCATCATGTGAGCCACGAAAAAGGTCAAGGGAAAAAAAAGAAAAAAAAAAAAATCATAAACCAAGGCTGCTGCTTCGCGGGAGACGGGTGCCGTCAGGGCAGGCTCGGCGGCACGATGCATCTCGTGCCAGACTTTTCTTTTGTCACTTGGCTGCTCCTCATCGCTTTCCTTAGCCTCCTGGTCCTGTAAGTAGAGGCTGGTCCCCCAGGGTGACCAGGGAGGAGGAGAAGCCTGTGCTTGCAGCTGGGGAGGGGCTGGGGCCATCACCCTCGCCATGAAGCACCCGAGGACTTGGATTAGCATTGGAAACTCGTCCTGGGTCCTTCCCGTCTTACCTTCAAGGCAGAGGCGAGGGCTGACAAAGTGGGGGGGTGCGGGGCTCCCCTGTGCCCTTCCCACACCGGCACGGAAGGAGGAAGCTGGGCTGGGTGGGGAGGGAAGTAAAAAGGAACTTCTTAATTTTTATTTTTTTTTTTTTTTTTTTTTTTTTTTTCTTTTTTTTTTTTTTCCCCAAAAGATTAAATGTTCTCAAGCCTCTTGAAGACGGCAGCTTCCCTCGGCCGCGGCCCAAGGCTCCTTGCCCTCCAGCCCGCACCGTGGCTTTTATGTTTTTTCCGTCTCTCTTGATTGGAAAATGGAGGAGACGGATGAGCTGTGCCCCTCTCATTGCCTCGTAGGCCAGGCAGGGAAATCGCTTTACCCCACAGGTAGGCTGTGCGGAGTGGGTTTAGTGACTCCGGCTACGAGTTGCAGAACCAAAGCTCAGGCAGCCCAAGCGCAGGGGATCCGGCGTCGTGGCAAAAGCTGCCTTTTATCTAAACCCACACTGCTTTGGCAACGCTTTGATACCACAGACGATTGCTGGAAATGCTCGTGCTGTCCGCGTTTGGCACTTTCTTTCCCTTTCTCCTGTTTTACTACATAATAAAACAGTTTCAGCCTCATCCCTTCGGCTGTTTTGTCAGAGGGGACTCAGCTGGCCCAAACCCTCTGGGCTGCAGCCGTCAGCGTGCGTGGCTCTGACCGCAGACAAAGCGGGCTGCTTCTCCTCCAGCTGACCGCGAGCGATGGACTGACTGTGGGTTTCTCTTGGCTCAGGATTTTTGATGGCAGGCAGCCTGTGCTGGCCGTTCTGGACCCCGTCCTCATCAAAAACATCCTGGTGAAAGAGTGCTATACCATTTTTACCAATCGCCGGGTAGGTATCTGGTCCGCTGCTTTGCTCTCCGGTACAGAGCGCAGGCGGCAAGAAAGAAAGAGTTTCTTCTTGCTTTCTGTTCTCCTTCTCTGAGCCCTTCAGCAAGTAGTTGCTCTCCGTTGGGCTCCAGTTTATTGATGGTACCAAAACCAAAACTGCTAGGCATGTGGATAGGGCACTCTGGCTGGGATGTTGGGACATCACTCTGGATGTACCCTAGGGCTGATGTCATTTATGGTTCTTACACTTTTATTTCCATTTCTGTTGTTTGCTGGTTGAGGTAGAGCTGATACGACGTCAGCACCCCAGGGTGGGTATTTTTTTGCATTTCTGTCATGTGGAAGGGGGCTGGAAACCTTCACCCATCTCCCTGTATAACCCTGTCCCTTTTGCTGTAACATTCTCCCGGTGCAGAACTTCGGTCTGAATGGGAAGATGGAGTCGGCCCTCAATTTGGCTGAAGATGAGAAGTGGAAAAGAATCCGCACTGTGCTGTCTCCAACCTTCACCAGCGGGAGGCTGAAGGAGGTAAAGCGGAGGCCACTGGTGCTTTGCATCAATAGCCAGAGGAGGACTGGGCCATTTCCGAGTACAAACCTTCCCCTCAAATGGGGAAGTCGCCCCGTTGGTCAAGACAACATCCATTAGCACCCGCTTTGTTGGGTGCGGTTCAGCAACACGGTGGCTGTCTACCATCATGGGGAGGGAGTCGGGAGAAGGGGATGGGGGGTGAAATGGCACACAAGGTGCTGCAAGCTGAGGCTGTTGGCCCTAGGACCTGTATTGCCTTCTTGCTAAGTGTATCACTCAGACCACGGGTGTCCATTTCCATGTGCTCAGGAGACATGTTTGCTTCCAGCTGGAGTGGATGCTTAGCTGAAATGGGAGTTGCATGTGGATTTTGGGAGGTGAACCTTGCTCAATCATAGTCAAATGAGCTCTGTGGACTGGTTATTACGATGAGAGAAAGCAATGTCTGAGGCCTGGAAAAGATACCTTCCCCTTGGCTGCCCTTCCTCTGCAAGCTAGGGCACAGGGCAGTGCGGAATTGCCCAGCCTTGTTTGGTGGAGGTGAAAGAGTCAACAGTGTCTTCTGCTTTGGTTTGCATTTCAGATGTTCCCTATCATTATTCACTATGGAGAAGAATTAGTGAAAAACATTGAGAAGAAAGTGGCTAACGATGAGTTTGTGAACACGAAGGAGTGAGTAACTGTGTGGGGCTGACGGGAAAGAGTTTGTATTCTGTGTGGGGTAGGGGCCCCACAGAGAGAAGGTTTGGAGAGCCTTTTCCATGCTGCAGCATAGATCCCTTGTCAACTATGGTCATGGGCATGGGATGTTCCTCCACAGCGGGCTTGCTCTGCTCTGCTGTGCTCAAACGGGGTAGCTGTGCTCTGTTTCCTGTTTCATTTTACTGGGGATGCATTTTGAGGAATGAGTAGGACCTGTTCCAGAAGCCCCGCAACATGTGGTATTTTTGGATGTCATTTTCACAATCTTTCTTACAGATGGAAAAACAATACAGTCTTTGTTACCCCAGACTGCAGTTCAGGGCTTTCCAACTACAGCCTAAGTTTTTGACGCTGAGAAAAATTGGGGGATGAATACAACTGGGGAAACTTGGGAAAATATAATGATGATTACTGCCAAATCAGGACAGGACCTACTATGCTAGGAGTCTGCACTGAGTCCTTGATTAAAAGAGATTCCCTCTCTCAAGGATTGTTCCTAGATGGGCTTTTATTCACTACACTGGTTGGGTTCATCCCATTCACTCTCTTCTTTTCTACCTAGCATTTTTGGAGCCTACAGCATGGATGTGGTGACCAGCACTTCTTTCAGTGTGAATGTTGACTCCATGGGCAACCCCAGTGACCCCTTTGTCACCAACATTAAGAAATTTCTAAAATTCAGTTTCCTAAACCCCGTGTTCGTATTCTTAGGTATGACACACCTCATCTCATACAGCCCTGAATCAATGTCAGAAGTGGTGACCACCTGCATTTCCTTGTAGCTCCCTTAGTAACTTTGAGTCCTCTTTGCCATTCGGGAGACGCTCAGCACTTTGCAGGATTAGATTCGCTCTAGCAGATCTGCAGAAATATTTCCCTAGGGAAACCACAGTCAAGATTTGTATAGCCCGTGCGAGTCTCTGCAGCATCCTCCCACAGGCAGAGAGACCCTGTTTGCAAAGACACGATGGAGACCTTCTCTGTCACGGAGAGCTGCACTTAGCGTGGTATTGTGGCCGCATAGTGACATATGGAGGAGATTCTCAAGTGCTATTGCATGCCAGCCATGGTTAGGTAAAAAGAGAGCTGAAGGCAACAAAAAGCAATTTTTTGTGTCAGGGTCCGGATTTACCCCTCTCCTTTCTATACCTTGTGCCAGTTTTGAGTTTCTTGGGCCCCTTTGAGCTAAAATATGTTTTCTTTTCTCTCCTTTTAGTATTGTTCCCCTTCATTATTCCAGTGCTGGAAAAGATGAATGTTACTCTATTACCCTCAAACGTCATGGACTTCTTCAACGGAGTCTTCATAAAAATGAAGAAGGAACGGGAAAAGGGCGGCAGCACGGTGAGTCCAGCCCAAGTGGCCTCTTCTCTTTGCTGTGCTGTCCTTCTGAGTGCAGGAGGGACCTGGTGACATCTGCAGAAGCTGTGGTGTATCACCTACTCCCCATAACAGCTCCCAGCTCATCAAACAAGGGGAGGGCCAGAAACACACCCTGCCTAGGCTTCCACGTGGAGAAAGTATGTGTTCATAGGGGGTCTCCAGTCTGAACCTCAACGTGCACTGAAGCCGTGAGCCTGCTGGTGGGGCTGCAAATGGAGCAGGTGTCTCAGCAAGGCGCTCATGCTGGATGAGGTTTGCCTCCTCCCCATCCACATCTTCTCTGACTGCCTCTGTTTCTCCCCAGAACCGGGTTGATTTCCTGCAACTCATGGTTGACTCGCAGAGCTCGCATGGCAACTCCAAGTCTGCTGAGACCGACTCGTACAAATGTATGTCTTGAGATCTGTCCTCCTCTCAGCAGAAAGCATGGTAGTTCCTCGTGTGGTTAAAGGAAGGAAGTAGGAGGGGATTTTCATCATTAATCCCGTGGAGATTCAAGGATTCAGTAGTGGGGCTATAATGATGCTTATCACATATCAGCCATATTTTATTGTATCTCATTTCCTGGGATAAATCCTGAGGTCTGTTTGTGCAACAAAGTGCAAACAGAGTGAATATCTCCTTGTTCCCATTTCTTATTTTATCTTCTCTGAAGGCCAGCAATGTTGGCTGTATTTCATAAAGCCCACAAAGCACATGTGCTGCACATATCTTGCTCATCTGTGAGCTCATCTCTGTTCCTCATCCTAGGTAAAAAGATTTGGAAAATAATGGCTCAGCCAAGGCATAGTCCCCGTCCATCAAGCTCAGTCAAGGCAGGACACTTGTAAACGTTTGAGGTGCAGGGAGAGGGTATTTGTACAACACTCCGCACTGCGTCCTGCATCCTGGCAGCGTGTGGACTCTACTGCAGTACCAGCGTTAAATCCTGTATTGTCCTTATTACCACTGCCACATTATGCTCGGGGCTACTAATCCCTCAGCAGCGCAAGGGTCACCTCATGGCTTAGAGGAGCTGCTGGACATCTCTTCATCTCTAACTTTTCCTGGCATGTGCCCTTATTTTTTTTGGCCCAGGAGCATGGTCCTCAGAAGATAGCCAAGAATCAGGCTCAGGCTGCACATACCTTGACTGTGCTCTTAAAGAAAGCAGTAACACTGCTGATCTTGACAGCAGTTTTCTGGCTGTACAGTTTTCTGGTCACATCCACCCCTTTGTGGTACCAGAAGGTTAGCTAAACCTTTCCTTTACCAACTGTCGAGTAGTTATGAATAGCATTACCTAGATTGATGAGTGGGGTCCTGAATTCCCAAGGGTTAATCACTGTAGTTTTCCGCTTCTTGCATGTGGTTTTATGCCTCTTTTCAGCATTAAGTGATGAGGAAATTCTGGCCCAGGCTCTTATCTTTGTCTTTGCTGGTTATGAGACCACCAGCTCCACCCTCAGCTACATATCATATAACCTGGCCACCCACCCTGATGTGCAGCAGCGGCTCCGGGATGAGATTGATGCAAACCTGCCCAATAAGGTGAGGGAGGGTGGGAAGATGCTGGGATTGTTCCCACCTGTGCCTCGTAGACCCTGAACCAAAAGCCAGGTTGGAAACAAAACAGAGTGGAGGAAGTGCTGGCACGGAGATTTCCCCTCCTCTGGTCTCTGATGCCTGAAGGGGAAGCATTGCGGGGGTGTTGGGGTGGGACTTGAAGTCCCATGTTTGTTGCCATCCTGGTTCCTCTCCCCAGGCTACTCCCACGTACAACGCCATCACGCAGATGGAGTACCTCAATATGGTGGTGAACGAATCCCTCCGGCTCTTCCCCATCGGGGGTCGGATTGAGAGGGTCTGCAAGAAGACAGTGGAGCTCAACGGTGTGGCTATTCCAAAGGGCATGGTGGTCATGATCCCAGCTTACGTGATGCATCGTGACCCGGAGTACTGGCCAGAGCCAGAGGAGTTCAGGCCTGAGAGGTGAGGGCCAGGATGGGGGCAATAGCTGCACGCTCAACCTCAGCCCTGGGAGTAGGAATGGCAGCAAAAGTGGGGAATGCATGATTATAACATTTAAATTAGGCATTTATCATTGTCTGACATCTAGTCCCAGCATTACCGTGAGGGGAGTTTTATGATCTACATCCATAAACTGTGCATGGAATTTAATTAACTGTATTGAAGGGAGCGACAGTGAGAGCAGCTCCCAGCAGCTGTAACACTGAGGGGTTTATGGCCAGATATTAAAACAAGAGCCATTGGGTGACTGGCACGATGCCGTGCAAATCAGCAGTGGAAGGACACAGACGGGTAGGAAATAAAACTTAATTTTTCAACTCAAGTTATGAAACAATCCTTGCTTAGGAGTCTCTGTCAGACCCTGCGAAATGAGGCAATAGCCCAGGGCGGACCTGGGAAAGCCTGGGCCTGCTAGTCTTCAGGTGGCCGTGAAGACATGGAGGGCTGTTCCAGAGAGAGCAGGACCAGATCTGTGCCCTTGCACTGGGAGTTGAAATACCCCTGGAAGTTAACCCTGGTGTGGGCATGCGGTGACCCTTGGGACAAAACCTAGCAGCAGTATCAGGCAGAAGTTAGGGAGGGAGATGGGTGCTACTGAAATCACCTATGGACCCCTATGGTCACCTTGTGTAGAATGCAGAAGGAAGGAACCACCCAAATGGGAGTACTCTGGCAATGGGCAGGTTACACCAAGTTGCTCCAGTAGCTGCATCCTAAATCCAGCTGGCAAACTGGGCATGGGTGGCTAGACAGGAGCTCTTTAGGGATCGCTTGCCTTGCTGGGAGTTCATCAGAGGGATGTTCTGGTGTCTCAGTGGTGAGATACTTCACTGCTGACCTAGCATGGCTGAGGTTTGTACCTGGACCTCATGCACCAGAAATGAAAAGCTTCCTGACATGAGAACTAACTGATCACTAAGAAGTATTACTGAAAATGCTCAGTGGCAAATTTCTCTGTGAAGCTGATTGTTCTTCCCTGTTTTTCATGATGAGGAGAGGAATGGTTGGTGTGTCTCAAAAGCAACCCTCCCTTTAGTCACGCAGGGGGAGAACGTCTTTGTGTTCGCCCAGTCCTTTGATCCTAAAGGGAAGACGTGAAGCTGTAGACCTGTGTGTTTTAGGGTTTGAAATCTGGGTTCAGTTTTTGAGCTGAGAGGGAGTTCTGCGAAAAGAGTAGTTATGAAACCTATTAGCATATTTCAGGTGTTCCCTGTTCACCCGATGCACCTGGAGATGCACAGTCAACCCCAAGCAGCAGGATAAAAGCAGAGGCATAAGCCACCTATCGAGACAGAAATAAGGGACTTAGCTGGGTTCTTCCAATATGCACAGAAACACAAAAAGCTTTTGCCTTCCCAGACCCCTCATCACTTCAGATCTGAAAGCCGACACATCCTGGAGCAGTAGCTCTTTCTAACTTGTTAATTTTTTTTTTTTTTTTTTTTTTTTTTTGCTTTTCTCAGCAGATCCAAAAGGAGAAGTAACTTCCCTGATTTTAATCGCAGCAGGCTCTGTTTGGCTGCAAAGGGACAGGGTGTCCCTGGCAGGGCTGGGCGAGCTGGGAGCAGGGCAGAGGGTGATGTCTATGTTTGCCCGTGTGCTTGTGCCAGCAGAAGCCCCTGTTTAAATAGTTATTTTGGCAAAATTGCCCTTTTGCTTATGTCACTCAGGGGAGCCGTAGAGAGCTGTACAGGCAAAAACTTAATTTTGCTGTTATAATTTATGTCCCTGCTCAGCTGCTGTGCTGCCGTGGCTCTACCACCTGAGCGTCGCGGTAGGTCTTTGCAAAGACAAACACAAGGGCAGGTCTCAGCTTGAGGACTTAATCCCTCGGAGACCTCTCTTCTGTCACCTGAGTCACAGACCTCTGATCCGGGGAGCTAAATGAGGCCCCTGAATAAAGCCCTGAGGTGCCCAGGTATACCCTGTTTGGCTACAGCTCCTTTCAGCCCTTGTCTTGTATCAAAATGTACCCCAAAATTACCCTGTACCCCAAGCGATCCTGCATTTGTTGCAGGAAGAGAGTATCCTCAGCAGGTCCATAATTCCAGCTTTCTCTGGGAGAGAGGAACCAGCTATTTAAGCTCTTCACTCATGCTTAGGATGAAGAACCTGCTCTTTTCGTTGTGTAAATGTGCCTAACATGCTCTTTGCTCGGCAGCTATGGGATATGGCCCTTCCAGGCCTTCAAGAAGCTGGGCATCCCCGGGCCGCGGCCTCTGCCATTTTTTGGAACTTTTCTGGAGTACCGGCGAGTGAGTACCGGCAGCTGCTGCTCCGTAGCCGCCTTAGATTCTTACTTGTAGCTGGTGCTGTTTTCCCCATCCTTTGGGCATCTCTTTCCTCTGCCCTTGATTCAGTCAGATGGAAATGATTCTTTCAGGTAGGAAGCTCTTTGGACACACAAAGAACAGAAGAATTACTTTTAGGGTCTGTTTGACCCAAATGAGGTGTGCTGTGGTTTTTCAACTACTTTGTAATTTAAGTTGTTATTTTCTCCCTGGATTTTTACCTGCTTCCCAGCAGCTAAAGTTCTGTTGGAAATAAAGAAAAAAAAATATATTGGAGGGCTGCCTAAGACTGCTAATTTCTGAGAACTGCATGTTTCTTTGTGCTTTGTGTTACCCCCATGAAAAGGGTGAATTAGCCCCAGCAATGCCCCATCCAGCTGCTTGCTGTTGGGCCAGCCTGAGACTAAGGCAGGCAAAGAGATTTCTAAATAAAACTCAATTATTATCAAGTTACCAAACCTTAACAAATAACTAGGTAGTAGCTGGTCCCAGGTAACCGACTGCAAATGCAGAACAAAACGTGTTAGCTTCAATGAAAGAGGTGATTTAGCTTGTATTTGCTGGGCTTACAGCAGCATGCGTGTGGTCTCTTGCTAATGGTTTAGTTGATGCATGGTGAGTGTTATGTGTCCCATAAGTTTCATCCTTACATGTAACATCAGTTAAAACCCTAACGGAAACAAAGCAAAACAAAAAAGCCGTCATCACTCTGGTTCAGTAACTGCGGTGGAAGATCTCATGAGGACAAGGCAGTAGCAGCTCTAACGTGTTGGGCTGAAGATGAAAGGACACCCTGGGATCTAGTTCTGCCTGCTAACTCTGCTCACGCTAAAACCGTGTGCCCTGTCGTGCCTTGTCTTCATTCCGTTTTTAGCTCCGGTTGGCTAGTGGAAGTTGAAAGTGCTTCTTTTTTTTTTTTTCCCTCCCCTCTGCTCTCTTTTTTCCCACCGGTGCGAATGTCCCCAAAGTGTCTGTGTGACTCTTAAGAGCCACCATGCACCCCCCAACCTCTGCCGCTGACAATGGGTCTGTGGGACGCACCGCACTGCCGGCTGTCACCTGCTTTGATCACTCTTTGCCGGCAAACTGTTCATTTCTCCTTTTTTCTTTCGCAGGGAATCCTGGATTTTGATCAGATGTGCTTTGAAAAATATGGTAAAATCTGGGGGTGAGTTTCTTTCTGCAGAAAAAAAAAAAATCTGCCTGTTTGGGGGGTTCCGCTGCCCCAAAATGGAATGGGAAATGGTATGTTGCCACCCTGTCTCAGTGCTGTAATTCCAGCAGTGACAGCTTGGGAAAAATCTGGGTTCACCGCTGGGGAAGTCTCCAGCCGTCTTTCCAAGGCTTCTCTCCTGCTGGGATTCCAGTATGGTGCAGGGCTGGGATGATGGTGGCCGGTTTGGGGATCATTTGTTTGCAGAAGCTTTGAAAATAGCCTTTTTTTTTTTTTTTTTTCTTTTCCCCTTGGGAAGCATTAGAAACTAAACAGTCTTAGCGACCTCGGGGAGCACCAGGGAGCCCAGGGAGCTCCCCTCGTCCCCCAACGCCCGCCAAATCAGTGCGGCCATCCCTTTATCTCTCGGCTCCAGATGCGTCGGTGAGGGAAGGCACCGATCGTTGCCCAACCGCGTGCGGCCTGCCCAGAAAACTCCGCTGCCCGGCCTCAAACTGCGCCTCCTTGCCTTTGAAGCCACTCTTCGTCTGCCTTGAGCAGGAAGCGAGCTGCAGGCCGCCGCCGTGGGTTTCATCTTGGTCCCTGCTGCTCCGGCAGCCGGGGCACGAGCTGCCTCTCAACCTGCCTCCCCGCACGGCGCTGCTTCCGCGCCAGGGCCGCTTATCGTGCTTCTCTTGAGAACCCCTCAAACCGCAGCAAAATTGTGCAAAATAAATCCTAGGAGGCTTCGTGAAACCTAGCGCCTTTTTTTTTTTTTTTTTTTTTTTTTTTTTTGGTGTAATCAGGTTCAGTAAAGAGAACAAAGAGTCTATCGACCCCTACACCTTCCTGCCGTTCGGGGCTGGCCCCAGGAACTGCATAGGAATGAGGTTTGCTCTCCTCACCCTGAAAGTGGCTGTGGTCGTCCTGTTGCAAAACTTCTCGTTCCGAACCTGCAAAGACACTCCGGTGAGGATATGGGATGATGCGGTTCCTTGTCCGCCCTTTAGTCCCACTGAGATGGTCCCGCGCGCTCGCTTTTGCCTACATCTCCAGGCAAACAGGGAACTGTCTCGCGTGCACGTTAAATACCTCCCTTCCCCAAGGAGTTCGGAGACCACCGAACCTTGCCTGCAGACTGGGGTTTTACTGCTTCACACAGAGATCAGGGAGGAAGATTTCACTGTGGATTAGAGATGCACGTGGGAATAACTGTATTTAAATCCTCTCAGCTAATTTAAATGGTTCACCACAAGTTACTGATACGGTTTTTTAAAGCCTCTTCAGAAGCAAATTTAATGTTGGTGGAACACGTCAGGCTGAAATCCCTGAAGTCCTCTGCTTCTTTTTGGGCGCACCTAAGTGGTGGGGTGCTCACTCCCCCAGGGTTCTCTGCTGTTCTGCCTTGACCCAGCGTAGGAAGACCCTGCTGCGGAGAGCAGCAAGGGAATATCCCCCCCAGCCCGCTCCGAGGCTACGCTTCGCCACACAAACATGGCTGTTCTCTGCGAGAGGTCCCCAGACACCAAAATTCATCTCTTATGGGCCACCAGGCAGTCTGGAAAGGGTAACCGTTTTCAAGCAAGTGCAATCTGAGCTAAATTGGAATTGGCAAACTCCTGCCCCTTTGAGGTTCTGCAGGAACCCGCCAGGTTTTGGGTTTGCCCGGGATCCCCCTGAACGCGGCGTGCGGTACTGATGGGACGGGCCCTGCAAGACGGGGCTGTTTGACATAAAGTAAATGCGATGGCTGTTGGAAATTATACGCCAAGCAAGCCCTGCGGAAAGCATGGCAACTCCCTGTGGCTCAGAGGCAGGCAGCGTTACGTTTGGTGTTCGTTTCGACCCCCGCCCTGGCTTTCTGCATCCAGGGCTGCGAAAGGCTGTGCCGTTAATAATACATTTCATTCACGAGGCGAGCCTGGGGAATGAGAGCGGAGGGGGCAGCAAGTGTATTCAAAGGACATTTGTTGTAAGAAACAGAAAAATCCTTATTAAATTATGACTTGGCACGGGTGCTCAGCTGGAATCTCTGCAGATTCAGATTGCAACTCAACTAGTAACCTGGAGGTGAAAGACTGTAATAGTCCATTAACAATGCGGTGACCTATCCACCCTCCCCCAACTCTAATGACATTTTTCTAGTCCTCTGCAATCCATAAAATTGATTCTTTTTATAACTGCCTTTAATTAAAAGGAGACAAGTTAAATATGTATTGTATTATTGGTGCCCATAGGTTTATGGGGCTCTTTCGGCCCTTTTTTCTACAGAAGATGTCATATACATCAGATCCGAGCAGGAGGGGAAAAATTTGTGCCGGAACATCCCTTTGGAATATGTATATGGAAGCCGCAGCCTCCTTTCACTCCTCCACTGATGGCACATTGGGCTCCGAGCCACGTTGCTTAAATTGCCTGCAACAAAGCTTACTGGGATACGGGGCTTTTAATGTAGCTTGTCGGGCTGGGAGTGCGTTACCCTTGTCCTGACGGGGAGAAGGAGATCTGGGATGTGAGCAGCATCGAATTGATGGAGGAGACTTGATAAAACACTCTTCCCTCCCCTGCAAGCTGACTCCCTCCAACACCAGTTTTAAATGTTCTTTTTATTGAGATTTCCAGCCCACCCCAAGGGAGCCCGTCGCTTTTCTGTGTGAGGATGCTTTTTCTTTGGTACTCGGTTTGAGCAGCAATCTTAGTTTTCGTTATTTCCCGGAGAGCTTATTGCTCCTCCAGCTCCCATTACGATCTAGCTCCCTTTAGCGCTGACACACTTCAGCATTAAGCAAAACGGCACTGCGCGCCCCTCCTTAGCTGCGGTTCCCCGCATGGATTTTTGCTGCTTTTCCCTCCACGTGCAGCCCATTAATCCGTGCACCGAGCTCTTCCCACCACGCTATGCGAAAGTCAGAACTCGCTAACCAGTTTATTCAAGAGCGGAGGGCTGTTAAACCCCGACTCGTAGGCGTCTTGCGTGAGCAATAGTGGTAGTCCTGCTATAAATACATCCGTAAGTTAGGAAATGCGTTGAAAACACGGGGTGGCTGAGATGTATGTGGGCTGTAAGGGTCCTGTTGGTGTCACGACTGTCCTGTTTCCCAGCTTACATGGCTATTTTGTTGTTTGGTTTTTTTTCCTCCTGCTCAAGATCCCGCTGGTTCTGGACACGAAAGGTTTCATGCAACCGAAGAAGCCCATTGTCCTGAAGATGGTCCCCAGAGCCCATGCCGGTCTGGAGAAGTGAAGGAAGCAGGAACCCATCAGAGACTCTTGTTTGATGGCGCCTCCTCTAACTCTCGAGAGGAGACCCAGGTTGATGTCTGTGCTGTAGAAATGTCCGTGGTGCAAACCCCCATTTCACAACAAGATTTCAGGGGTTTGGCCCAGGATAAGTACATGAGCATTATCCTAAAGAATATTAGCCCCAGATCCCGCTGTCCTTGATCACAATAGGCATTTTGCAAGACCATTTGCACTCAAGTTATTTGGGCATTTTTTTTCTCTTTCTCTGAAGAAGCACTTTTCTAAGCAATTTGATTCCAGACACTGTCAGTCTCTTCTGGCAGTGTAATTTAAATCAAGATAGGGAGAGCAAATTGCACGTAGTTAAGTAATGCTACCATTGCTCCTGTTCCTACTGCCTGCTGGGCGACTCTGTGTGTCTTCTGGTTTTATTCTCCTGGGAATGCAGAGTTGTCCAGGGCTATTTCCTCAGCTGTGTGCTGCGACCCTGACAAGTGTTAAAGTGGTCACATCCTTGCAGGAACAGATGCCTGCGGCGCGTTTTCTGATGCTGATTTATTAAGATTTTTCTTATGATTTTAGATGGTTTTTGCGTGATGCGGATTGCAGATGCGTTAATTGGAGGCGCCCAGAGACAAGCAGTTACCCCTAATGACTGGAGATGTGCAGAAGGAGAGAGAAGTGCCCCGCATGTGTTTCCTGATTGTTTGCTTATTTTACCGCGGGCATGCAGCCATCTCCCACAGAATGGATTGCCAACACAGGCACCATCTATGCTGCTGTCATGACACCTTTTAGTCTCTGAGTTACACCAGGCCACTGTAAGATGGACTTAATTGAATTAATAATCCTGCAGAGTGCGGCACTGAGAGCCTACAGATGTCCTGGAGAGCCCTAGTCTGGAAGAAAGGTGTTGCCTTTGGCTATTGTGAGCTGGAAAATCTTGCTAGACTGTCTTTTTTGTAGATTCTGGAAGAGCTGTATGCTCACGTTTCATATTATTCCTCCAGAAACTGCTACTGGAGGGCTAACCGCAATAAAAAGCTCCCTTACCTCTTCTGTAACCAACTGGTGCCAGTCTCTGCGTTCTTTCCTCTGCGCACAAGTGAACCCATCTGTAGGTCTCATAAGCCAGTGGTCGGGCAACAACGTGGTCTCATCACTTCTCCCAGCTGGGCTTCCTCAATTCTTTGGTGGGCTCCTCAAAGGACATCCCTCTGCCTCAAAAATCAGTGCCACAGAGTGGAGAGAGATAGAAGTTCTCTTTTGCAATTCATTCTTCCGCTGACCTCGTGGCACCACAACTTACGGAGGGTGGGTCTTGCCAGTCTTAGTCCAAGCATTTGTCTTTCTGGGAAAGTCGAGAGGTTTGATTCCAGCGTCTGCTCCGTGCTGCAAACCAGCTGACCTCACGCTGGCTTCGAAGTGCTCTCCATGCCCCCTCCTAAACACCTCCCGCACCTGCTTCAGCGTACCCTTCCACAGGAGGATGTCTTCTGCTTCCAAGCTGCCAAATTCCAGCGCTGGGTGAAATACTTGCCTGTGCATATACATCTAACCCAGCCACTACCATGTATAGTGCTGCCTGCATTCCTGGAGGATGAAAACTCATTATATCCTGAATGAATCCAAGTCACTACCCCGTGACTTATCAGTAGTAAGAGCTGCTTCTGGAGGTGCGGGGTTTGAGATACCTCAGCCAAAACAAACGGCTAAGCTGGGGCTGAGAAGTGGTTACCATTGCGAAATTGGGCGTAGTGACTTTAGTCACTACACAGCCATTTTTATAGTTCTTTTAGATTTTTACAGATAGATAGATATATTAGTATATATTATATTTATATTTTCTTTATTTATTTTTAAGGAATTGAGCAGAAAACCCCCAAAGAGATATAATAACCTTTCTGCAGCAGATCAAATTCCCCAGTGAAAGACACCCTTGACTGGAAGTGTGGGGGAAGAGTAAGGCTGCTTCTCTAGAGAGTCACCGATGAGCTGGGTGAGAGGGTTAGAAAATTCCCAGCAGCTTGGGCAGCCGCAGCTTCCCCTTCTGCCTTCGTAACCCGCAGCAGTGCAGCTCCTTTCTGCCACCCATGTACAGAAGTGACAATTCGTCTTCGTTTTCAGCTGTTTCTGTCCCCTTTTTCAAAGCCGTGGCACTGTGTGTGACTGTGACGGCACATCTCAGGGGAGAACGACAAAAGACAGAAGCAGCCAGAGCCCTGGAGAACAAACAGCCGCAAAGTGCCTGCACCCTCGCAGCGGTTCACAAAAAGGGGCACGGAAAATCCTCAGGTCTCTGCCTTGAGAGGTGACCGAGAAGATGAGGGTGACAAAGTCACACGCAGTGTCACAGGTCAGGGATGAATTAATGAACTTGCTGGAGCGAAGGCCGTAGCTTGCCCGGTGGCAGCAAGGGAAGGGTTTTGCCTCCTCGCTCCACGCCTGTGTTGGAATTAATCACTCGCATACAAATGTCAACACTACGGAAAACATCCTTCAGGATAATCTCTCTCACAAAGCCGCTTAACATTTTGGTAATATACAGTTCACTTGCAGGTGTCAAAGGATTTCAGCCTCTCTCATCTCTGTTCAAAGGCATCTTCATCTGCCAGCACCCTGCGCCGATGAAGCAGGCGAGCAGGCTGCCGCGACCGGCAACGCCGACGTACCCACGGAGAGACCGTCCGGCAAACGCACAGCGCTGCTCTGTCTGCCGGCACCTGCACAGGGTTCTGGCAGGGGACAAAACAATGTCGAGGCGTGCCAAATCTCATCTTCGTTTTGCTGAATTCGGTCGTGCGTAAGAGCAGAAAGTGCACACCTTCGCCCGTTCCCGCTTGTCCCAGAGGGAGGTTTGCCAGCAGATTCATGGAGTGGCTCCCCACCTTGCAGTGGGGAGTTGCTCGGACGCTGGGAGTTTTCCAGCAGGCACAGTACACGGGACGCTGCTTCTTGGCTTTATTCCAGGCTGGGCAGCTATTTGGAGGATATCCTCTGTCAACCCTTTCTGGTCCAATTTGCAGAGGTAATGAGTGTGCACCACTCCCCCGTAGCTAGAGGGAAAGAAAGCGGTGCTCTTGCACAGCCGCGTGCCTCAGTTTACCTGCGTGTAAAATTTTTTTACCAATTATTTACAGTTAGGCAATAGTGAACTTTGGCATGCGTCCACCTAATGCCATGCTTTGATTCAGATGACAGTAAGGTCACGCAGGGAGCAAATGGGTTTCCTTTCGGATGGCACTGGAGCAGAAGTGCTCCAGGAGCACATCTAACATTGGCACAGGCTGCCCAGGGCAGTGGTGGCATCACCATCCCTGGAGGTATTTAAGACGGGCAGACGTGGTGCTGAGGGACATGGGTTAGTGGTTTTGGCAGTGTTAGGTTGACAGTTGAACTCAATAATCTTAAAGGTCCCTTCCAACCTAGACGACTCTATGATTCTATAACATGCTCCAGCTGCTGACAGCTGGAAGCAAGTCCTCTACTCCCCCTAAAAAACATATAGGATGAATATAGGGCGCTCAGCACCAAGTCCTTTGCTCTGCATGTCCCCCTGCTATAGCACAGCACTGCTTCCTAAGGCAAGCATAGCTCCAGCTTAGCAACAGCTCCTCCTGTAAGGACAGTCCGCCATCAAGTTGCATCGTTCAAATCTGGTCCCGTTCACTCAGGCTTCGGTTATCACTGAATCACAGGATCATAGAATGGTTTAGGTTGGAAAGGACCTTAAAGATCATCTAGTTCCAACCCCCCTATGCCACTTGCATAGAGGTTGTGCGTATTATTGCTGCCGGTGCTGCACTGGACCCGCTGCCAAAGAGAGACAGGCGTCCAGACTCTCTTATTGAATGCTTGATTTGATTAAAATCGATGGAATAATCAGCCCACAGAGTCTGCCCAAAGGTCAGGGAGCAGCGATTTTTTTCCTGCAGCAGCTTTGGTCCTGAGCTCTTGCTTTAGTGCGAGGATGGCAAGCAAAAGCACTTCAGCAGGTAGGTTATAAAAGTGTTATGACTGCTGGTATTAAGCTGACAGGCTAATGTAACAAGTGCATAACAAGGTCTCCTAAAACAGAGAGCTAAA
Source organism: Burhinus oedicnemus (assembly GCA_008921705.1). Taxonomy (NCBI): domain Eukaryota; kingdom Metazoa; phylum Chordata; class Aves; order Charadriiformes; family Burhinidae; genus Burhinus; species Burhinus oedicnemus. The sequence continues at coordinate 1,589,698 of VFFE01007016.1, forward strand.
TTCTTTGCAGCGTTCGTTTCTTGAACAACTCAAAAACGAGCTGGTGATGGACACAGCACAGGCTGGGCTGGCGTCCGGCAAGGACAAAATGCAGAAGAGCCTCCCAGAGGAGCCCACCGGCATGGAGGAGGTAAAGGATGCCAGGAGAAGGGGTGCCGGACCACGGGATGGGACTAGGAGGGATCACCCCCTCTTTCTCACCCCATGCCATCCCACGGCCCCAAATTCCATCCCCTCCCAGCCTCTCCCCACCTGTCCATTGCACAGGGACACCTCTGTGGCTCCTCAGTCCCCCGCGTGCCAGCAGCGGCCGTCTGCAGTGGCAAAGGACACAGCAACGGGAGGACCCATCTTTGCCTCGCTGATCGCTCGGGCAGACGTACGCTATCAGCTGGACACACACTACGTACCCTGGACTGCCTTTGCAGAAACGCTTTGATCTTTCATTTTTAAGCCCAGCGATTCGATCCCCCACAGAGCTAAGGTAGACGGCTGCCACGCTGCTTCGGTGGATTCAAGGTTTCGAGTCAAACAGCAGTCATTTAACCACTCTTTTAAATTTCATATCATTTGAATGTCATATGTCAAACCGATGCTTCTTCCACTGAAGGCAAATAGATGTTTATTCCCCTCGCAGCTGGCCAGCAGTCTGACATTCATTACTGAAGCCTTGCAGCTGCCAGGGATTGAAGCTACCTGTAGGAGCGCGTCCATCAAAGCCTTCCACCTCTTAAGGGTTATTCCCTGTAATATCAGCTCATACGTTTTAGTTCAGGCTCATTTTACAGCTGCCGCAGCTTTGCAGTTGAGTTTTTTTTTTCCTATGTCTGGGCAAGGTCAGGCATTGTTTTTTGCCCATTCCCTCAAAAATTATGTCGTTACCTCATTTTTCATGGCTTCTCCTGGATTCGGACTCGCCGTCGCTGTGCGCCAGCCCCTGGGGTTTATGATGTGAACGTTCCTCTGCTTGGTCCTATGGCTGTGGGCAGCGGCCACCCCACAGGTCCTCAGTGCCGGTGGCCCGGCCGTGGCATCCTGATGCAGCTCCGGCCCTCCTTGGGGAGCCGCAGATTCTCTTTCTGGGGAGTAAGTTTATGGATTAAATACCTCATATTTTGCAGCTTATTGGGCATTAAAATGTGCAGAGGATTTTACAGGGGGGAAAAAAAAAAAGAAACCAAACAACAAAAAACAATAGAGATGATCAGATTAGTTTGCATTTAGCCATTGCCCTGAATGTCACAGCAATTTACACCTGTACCAAGAGTCTGCGGAGTTATATTGAATCAGACCTGGAGCATTTACAGCCACTTTGCACGGGCATAAATGATAACATAAGGCGCAAAGGAAACAGCCGGCCGGACAATTACAGAGCGTCTTCACACGCCTTATTAATCCTCATTACAGCCCTCTGTGCTGAGACTCGGCATCTTCCCTTCCTCGACAGGGGCCGGGGAGGCCGTGGAGCCGATTTAGCCACCTGCCAAACTTGCGGTACCCGACTGCTGATACCAACGTGTCCTTGGTCCTGGAGAGCTGGATGCTCCTTGCCGGTATCCAAGATGCATCTTGCTAAATTACAGTGATGAAGATCGTGGCTGCCTCCTGTCCTACCAGGCTTCTGAGCAATGTGGGATGTTACGCTCAACTATATATATATATGTCTTTTTGTCTATTTTTTTTTTCCTTCAGCTGACCTCCATAGGTATCTCAGGAAGGAGGGCTGGTGTTCATCTGAAAGACCATGAGCCCGGTTCCTTGCCTGTGCTGATACGCCCGCGAAGCAGGTCTGGACGCTGTGTGGGTGCGTGCAGGGTCGTGAGCCTCAGGACGCGAGGAAACTGCCTAAAAAAGGATTATTCAGCCGCTCTCAGAGCGAGAGGCTGGAAGCATCGCCGGCACGCGTCTGAGTGTGCCCGTGCTCTCAGGTTAACAACCCAATATACAGCTGCCAGCATCGCTCTGTATCTCCAGTAACATTTCACGAGCGGTACGATTGTTTGCCTTAGCTCTCACATTTATGTCTGATACTGAAACTCCTTGAAAGAGAACGGCTACCCCAGCGTTTCTCAGCACTCCCAGAGCTCTCACCCCGTTTCCCACTTGGAGCCTCCTGCTTAAAAGCTGGCAGACCTGAACTTTTCCCACTGAAGATGACAAGAAAGACCTGCTGAGTGTTGAGCTACGCAGGCAGGAGACAGCCTGGATAGTGAGACCGGTCGTATGCAGTTGAGAGCTTGCCTGTCTAATGTTCTTTCTGGGAATCTTATTAATGTTATCTTATTATTTCATAATAGATATAACCCATGTGCTAGTGCTGGCAGGCTGTAATTGGGCCTTGCCAGGGAATTACTCATATTTTTCATTCTTGAAGGAATGAAAAGCGTATTCGGTTACGCTAACGACCTCATTTGTGTGGATTCCATTCACTTGATATGTCTCGCTCGTGAAGTATTGCAGCTAGAGAGATGATTTCTCACTCAAAGTAAACGTCGGAGTGTCTCGGAGCAGATGCTCTCCTCTCCAGATGCCGAGCGGATGTCTCCGCCGCGTTCACCTCTCCTTCGGCAGCTGCAGACTCGCCCAAAGGTGGTTTTTTGCAGAACGTGTTTTGCTGACGGTGAAGCGCATCTTTCCCTCTCGGTGTCTCGGGGTGCTGCGGGAGACGCGGAACTCTTTGAAACAGGACGTGGAGGAAAATACTCATTATCTATTGCTGCTTTATAAATCCTTTCTGCCTATTTAGTAACCCTCGTTTGGGCCTTGGGCCTTTTGGGGTGGCTTGTAAAACACTGCGAGAGGTAGAGTGGCTACCCAAGTTCTCGGCTGAGGAGTTTTTTAACTCTCCACAGGGTATACATGATAGTTTCAGCCACGGAGAACCTTCCTCCTCCTACTTACGATGACTCTCCTTTGTGTGCGTATCAAAGCACAAGCAACATATCCTCGTCAATAAAAGCCCTTTCTAATTCTTTTTTATCCTCCCCAGGGGAGTCCTTAGAGCCCTGTGGAACCTCGAGCAGCCTTTTAATTCCTCCCGTTTTGGTCCTCGCCGCTGCTTGGGGCCTGTTGTTGTAGCAGCCGCCCCGGCTGTGAAAAATGCTGCTCCTTAATCGAGCAGAGAGGTGGCTGCTGAATGACACAAAGCATCACCTGCCCACGGGGACCCCGCGCGCTGGCTGTTTCTGCAGCGTTATCAAAAATGTTTCCGTGCATTTGTTTGTAAAAATGTCTTTATCCAGCCAGGAGGAATGTCCCTTGAAGTCAACTAACCAAATAAATAAATAACAGTCAAAGACAATACGGCATAAAAAAAAAAAAAAGTTTCTAGAGGGAAATAAGTGATGGATTGAAAGAGATTTGAGGCTGTTGTGTTGTACAACTCGGCGCGCGATGTGACAGGAGAGAGTACTCACCGCGCCGCTTCCCGGGCTTCCGTTTTAAATGAAGTCCTAAAAATGCTGATTTAAAAGGGTTGAAGGAACAAAATAAAATAGCCTGATGTACACCGTGAACATTTTTTAGACCTTCTGAATTTTTTTCATATTGCATCTGCTGGTAGCCCTGTCAAAATAAAGCTCTTCAACCAGGGCGCAGGAGGGATGCCGGAGCTACCACAAGTTTTTCAGTGTGCTCCTGCACAAATCTGAGCAAAGAAAGGAATGATTTCACCTTTCGCATATAATAATAGCAAACAACAGGAATTCTGACCTGGAATTTGTCTTTGCTTTCCAAGAGCATCCCTGAGTGGTCTGTGGAGACCGCAGGAAAATGTTGATTAATAACACCCTTCATGAAAACAAACACAAGCTAAAATTCCAAGCACCGTGATTGCTTCTCAAAGCATCCAGGGATAGCAACAGACGCAATAAAGCAGAAATCCACTTTGGCTGCCAAGGGATAATGTTTCCTACTTCAGACCCAAGCCTGGGGCGGGGAGAACATCCCACCGATAGCAGAGCAGCCCGTGACCTTGAAGCGCTTGTATGTTTGAAAAACCACCTTAGGGATGCAGCGGACCCGAATGCTCCCGAGGGCGGCTTCCCGGCCCCTGCAAAGGGTCTAATATTATCCACTGACCCGCGTGGGACCTGGATACTGTTCACATGTATGTTCATTGGCTTTTTCCGTCTGCGTATTTATCTCGTTGATTGGCCCAAAGGACTTACAGGATTGAAAGAAAATGAATAGTTTCTTGCCCAGCCAGCTTCTTATTTTGATTCATTCCATTCTTGTCACTTTGAGTGAACTAAATAATTAATCGTCTTACCGAAAATAATTAGGGCTAATATCACACAGATTACACTAGCCAGTTCTAACAATAATGTTGGTAAGAACATCTAACTAACCTGATATTTAATTATAATCTGGCTTGTTTAGTGATGTACAGGTTTGGGCCTTTCTCTCACTCGAAATTTTGGCCAGCTACATTGATTAAATGAGAACTTTTTATAGCTAGTGTTCAAATTATCAAATACTTGCCTAAAGCAATCCCATTGATCAAGTGTATCATTTGTAATACAAATGTTTTTATTAGGAGGCTTTGTTCAAGATAAATGAAGGATCAAATTAACTGGAGATTGGATTGAGTAGAAAATGCTGCAGCTGGATAATTTCAAGCACTGAGGCTGAACATTTCTTTCAAATGACGAGAAGTCATCAACTAAGTCTTAATATAAAACAGGCACACACAGAGGCATCTCTGTATTGATTCCTCTCTTTGCTACAGCACGCCATGTACAAAACACGTTCGGGTTTTGAAGGACAGGTTACAAACCCATCACCTTGCTGCAACTAAAGCAGTCTGAGTTTTTATTCTGGCCCAAACTAGGTGTGCTATCAAAATACCAACATGTGCCAAAACCCTCTTCCCGCTCCCTCATTTTTCGACCACGGTCTGCTGCCTCTCTTACCACCCAGTAAAACTCCTTGGGCGGCTCTGCTCTTAACCCAAATGCCTCCTTTGCACCCAGAATGGGACAATAATCTTCCTCTTTTTAGGAAGGAAAAACCACTAGAAGAAGGTCAGCACGAATACTTCGCTATTTAACTATTCCAGCATTTGTGGTAGCACAGCAGGATCTGGACGTTATTGAGAGATTATCCATGACCAGCCAGTGGAAAATGACTGTGTGAGTGAAATGCTGTTACTTTACATATATATACACACACATTTTAATACAGTCTGAATTAGGAAAGCTATTTGGGATTACATTTTTTTGGCTGCCATGTAGAGCTGTAGAAATTAAGTAGTTGCTTTCTGAAATAACTCTCCCTTCTCTACGTCCCGCTCCCAGAGCAACGTGTAAAGTGTTTGCCGATACAGGAATTACAGATGTTGGAGGAGCTGCTACAAAACCTCCCAAGATTTACATCTCCTCCGTGAGGTTTCTCCGTGGGCTGACTTCACAGGGAGAGGCTTTACAGGCATTCAAGATCCTTTTGAATGTATCTCCAGAGGCATCTGCAATAATCGGAGGAAATCCCTTGAAGCCCATCAGATAAAATACAGAGTTAGGAAGGGAGCGCAGAGGTCAGTTAGTCTCCATGGACAAACTATTTTTGGCTTATTCAGGGACACAAGGCCAAGTTTCCAGCTCGTGCTGAGCGCTGGCTTCACGAAGACCTCCAGATGCTTGCAGCTTCGCCCCGGCTCCAGCTCCGTCTCGGCTTACAGCATGAAAATAAATGTAAATCTCCTGAAACGGCTGGGTTCTTTCTTAATTCAGGGTAGAGAGGAAAGTTCAGCTCTTTTATACCTGGATCTAACCGCTCCTAATGCCCGTCCCAGCGCTCCACGGATGTACCAGGCTGGTGTTCCAGCAGTGCAACGAGCAGCACAGCTTTTAGGGAGAATTATTGCTTTATTCATTACTTCAGTGAAAGAAGTAATGAGCCCAGGTGGAACTACAGGTGGTAATGAAAAACAGAGACTTGTTTTTCTCAGATATCATTTATGGCCACTTCAGCTATACGTATACATATTTATATGTATGCAAGTACCATATGTATGTAACATATGTGTATGTGGCAGATACACAAAGGGTTACATATATACACGTTTGTCATGTTACATCCGTATTTTGGAGCTGCAGGGTCTGGGTTGTGAGGGCTTGTATTTTGCTTTTATGCTGTGGCCAATAATAGCTCATTGCCCTCGTCGTAAGGTTTAAAACCTGTGACTATTTCATTTGCTGAAGGAGGCTTAAAACTTCACTTTGGAAAACTGCAGCGTATTGGTGCGAGGTGTATTTTCTCCAGAAGAGCTACAGCTATTGTAATAAAAACAAGCAAACGCTCAAATTTATGACTTATATTTAAAGAGATGGGGAGTGAGAGCAAATTAACCCCTTTATGCTGTAGCCAAGGCTGCAGCACAAGGATGTGGCTGCCACCCGCCCAGGAAAATGAGGAATGAAAGCAACGGCATGGGTAACTTGGTAGGAGTCAAGCCATTTAATTTCTATAGGGAACCCAGTGACTGAAAGCAGCACTAATGCAGATTAATCCCCCTCCCTCTTCTCTGTCTCCTAATTCCTCACCGCTCGCTGCTCTTTCTTCCTTTCACTGATTTCCGCTGCATGCGTATGTCGAGACACCTCGTGCTACACGAATACGTGTAAAATCCTGCAGACTACACTGTTGCCTTGCTTAGCCTGTATTACAGTTTATACCACCTTGCTAATCTCAGCTAACTCTAAAACAATTCATAGAGTTAATTTCATTTCTCTTTCAGTAGTTTACCGCAAGAAAATCTAGATTTCTCATCAGACTTTTGGGTTGTTTTTTTTTCCGGGTGGGATTTCGCAGCATTGCATCCCTGTTCGGTTCCCAGGGATGGGGACTGATGGGATAGACGCTCTCTCCCGCCTCTTTTCTCAGTCTGGTTCCAGGTAGAAGGACAGATAAACTCCAAGGGGAGATAGGTTCATGTTCCTCACAACTGTCCTCATTTCAGGAGAGCTGACCCAGCTTGATTACATCAGAAATACTTGTTTTGGTTCAGTTTAGCAGGTAATCTGATTTCAGGGGGAGAAAAGCAAGATCTAGGTTTAGAAATGACTCATGTTTGGCCACCCAAATGATGCAACAGCTCCCCAACTCCTTTCTGTGTTGGGAAATCTCAGTAAAGTTCAATGTCCCGCCTCTGTCTCCAGCACCTCCTGGAAAAGCTGTGGAAGTGAGTCACGGCTTGCTTCATCCTACTGACCACTGCTGTGGCAAAAAGAGATTTCCCCATCTGGGGCAACAGCTGGGCTGCTGTGTGCAGCTGGAACTGCCTGTGAAAGCAGAGGATGTCTGGGAGACCGGCTGGTACAACATGGTTTCATCGGAGGAGGAAGCTTGGCAGGGAAAGCTGGAAAGGAGAAACTGTGCAGAAGTTGCAGGAACAAAATCCTGGTTCTTCTAGCATTGTTTTCAAAAGGAGGGTGACATTTCTGGGGGAAGTGCCAGGCTTTTCTGTACATGGTTTTCTTTTCTGAGTGTCGGACAGGCCTGCCCGACAGGCATCGTGCTGAGGATTAATTGATTGGGGTTGAGAAAAAGCGTTCCCGGTTGCCCAGGAGGCCAGGCTGTCCGTGCTGGTTAAGAGCAGGCACTACTCATCTGATCATCCGTGTTCACGTGCAGCGTTATTATTATTATTATTATCAATAATAAGAATAGTAATAATAGTAATAGTAATAATAATGAGGAGAGCTAACAGGGGTTCTCCTTAGGATGGAACAATAAAAAAAATATATGGTTTGAGGCACAATAGTCCTGACTTCTACCTGAGGTTACGGACATAAGGTCTATCTGACCAAAGAAACACCGTAAAACTATGGTCAACTGGTGTCAAAGAGATGGCTGGGAAGGAGGAGAGCCTTTAGTTGGCCGAGAGACTGTAAATTCTTGCACAGCGGAGCAGTGTCTCGGAGGACTGAGGATCAGACAGGTCGCATTGGAGGCCAACGGACTTCAGACTCGGTCCTCGCTGTCACGAGAAGCGTAATCTCAGCGCCGCTGATTTTACGTCTGACTTCAGCTGGAGCAGGCTCGAGGATTTCGTTATTCAGCATCCACTCCAGCTGCTTTACTGAAAATGTGTGCAAAGATTAAACATGACAAGGGATTTGTTTCCAAGAGACTGATATTTTGGGACGGATTAAGAAATATAAGTACCCTCCTTTCCCTGGAGGGCGAGGCAGGCTGGCTCTGCCTCTCGGCTCTGGTCTCCTCCAGGCTGGCCAGTACCACGGAGCAGAACAGAAAATTGTATCACAACCACCATGGCTTTTGGGATTTATTTCTCTGCTTTTCCTACAGACCCCGTCAATTCAAACTCCAAAAGAAAACAAGTTCATCAAATGTCATCTCAAGAATATCCATCTGCATCCTGGCGTCATGAGTGTGAGAAATGGCTTGTCGGGCAATACCGCAGCCAGTTTTCTCCTGTTCCGATCCATCTCCTGTCAGCATTCACACCCCTCTTGACAGACTGAGTTTCACCTTGATTTCGGCTTTCCAGATAACACAGATTAACTGGGAGCCGTGTCATTTTTTTTGTTTGCTTTGAAAGCATGCAGAAGGAGCAATCCGACAGACGGGATACAGATGTCTGAGAAAATCCTGCCCGCTTAGTAAGTGCTTCAGACCAACGGATGGCTGGGAACAGAGACACCAGAGGTACCAGTGACTTCAGTAAGACTTTGAGCGCAGTAAATGTAAACGCTTGTGTTATTATTCTGGTTTAACACTGTTTTCGTCTCTCCCAACCAACATCTCCCCCAGGGTTACAGTCTCCATCTCCTCGCGTTCAGCCTGGCGTGGTTGGCTGAGATACTTCTTGAAGTGACTCCAGAAAATCCCTGAGCATCTAAAGTGGCCTTGTGAGCAAGGCGAGGACAGTCAGGCACCAGCTCAGGCAGGCGAGGACAGAGCTGGTGGCTTCATATCCTGGAAGAAAAGCGTACGTGTTACGCCGTACTCGGTACGTATTGCTGCATACACATACAGCAGTGAGAAGAGATCGTTCCCTCTCACTCTATCCCGAGAAACAGACATAGGGAATGGAGGCTGTGATGAGATAAATGGTTATTATGAGGTATAGGCATTTTTAATTAGCTCCTGCAGACTGCACCACACCACTAATGAGCTCTTGCCAAGTTTCCTGTGATTCCTCTTTACTTTTTTTGTAACTCTGTAATAGTAACAATATAATAATTTTCTATAATAACCATGATAAAACCCAGATAATCCTTCTGTAACTCCTGCATAAGCTTCACATAATTAAATCAGTTGGTGAAACATTCTTGGTCTAAGGGATGGATGAATGCAGCACAGCTCTGCCACCCAACGAAGAGGACGATGTGGAGAGCGTATTCCCCATATCCTCCTACCCCCAAAGCAGTATAAGTCCAGAGCAAGACTGGAATAGGGCTAAAAAGGCAAACAGTTGTGTTTGGATCTCAAATTAGCCCATCGTTGCCAAAGCAGAGGCCAGTAAATTTGGTCCTGAGGCAAGAGCCTGATTTGTGTTCGGTGAGTTGGTGAACAGGCAGCTGCGGGGCTCCCGACACAGAGGATCATTCCCAGGTGGGTGGGGAGGTGTGAGAAGGGATGAGGGGAAGAGACATCACAGGAGTCACGCTTTCATCTGTCCTTTAAAAGAAGGGGGAGTGTTTCTCAACAGTGCTGAGAAATGCAATTTAGATAAATAGCTGGCGGCTCCTATGAAGGGTTTATCCAGCCTGTTATCTTTCACTGGTCTGCTCTGATTGATGTAACCCAGGTTGTATCATACGTGCTTATTCTTTTCTTTCCTTTTCTTTGAGTTAGGAGACACATTTTTCCATAATTACTCCTCTTATAAGAATTCCTCATGCAAGAGCATCTACACATTGCAAAGGAACAGTCTCTCTGCACTGAAGCTGGGTGAACAATTGCAGCTCTGCTGCCCTCCCTCCAGGAGCCTGGTGGTGATGAAGCCTTTTGTGATGCTGCCTTTAGATGAGAACCCAGCTTCTTACTTTCCTGACTCATGTATGAGCCCATAGAGTTTATTGTCAACTGCAAGAAACTTACCCCTGGGCAGAGAAAGGCAGCAGCCACCCACAGCAGTGCCATAGACTGATTCCTGCAAGGACTTCTGAGCATAGCTCTTGGAGAGCGAAGCCGTCCTGGACAGTCCTACCACACATCCCCAACCCACAATTTCATAGTCAACAGAGGTGGGGAGATCAATAGAGACGAGTGACTTTCCAAAATCCCCATCGTACATTCCCTGGGTAGCAACTCATGCTGCAGCATGGCCCAGGTAACGCAGCAAACCGCGGCTCAAGACAGTGCAGTGGAGGAAGGTGACCTCCTAAAACAAACCTGCTTTCGCTCACTGTCAGCCCCACGTGCTCGCAAGCACCACGACGCGCGTGTAGGTGGTTCAGGGTTAGCTGTGGTGATGCAGAAGACAAGGGGTGCTGGCTGCTGGCTCCTCCTTGCGTTCTCCTGCGGCCAGCGACCTTCCGCTGGGTTTCCGATGAACATTTTGTACCCGTTAGGAGCTGACAGTGATCGGGATGTTTTGCCTCCCCATCATCTCCTACACCCCCCCATGAGTCATTAAGCGACACTTCAACTACTCTGCTCTGTGTCTCTGTCCCCGCCACCTCTAACGGCTTCATTTATCAGCCTGCCCTTTGTTTTGACGGTGTTTTAGTGTGTACTGTGGTTTTTTTGGTCTGGGTGCCCTGCATGCGAGGCGCTGTGATCTCCATGACCTGCTAGTACAGGGACCATCAACACAAGGCAGTCTTTCACCTCTTCTTCTTCCAGCTCTTCTCCTCTGCCAGGTGCTTCCAGACCCAGACTTTCCTGCTCCACTGTGATTTCCTCACCTCTGAGCATCTTTCCTGTGCCTTTGCTTTAATAAGCGACCACGAGAAGAGCTTCAGAGATTTTGGGGAGGATGTTCACATTCACCCTTTTGAGGGAGGGACTAAAGAAAGGATGTACATCTAAAAGACAGTGAAATGGATACGATGCCCTGAGAACAAAAGTCCATTTCATTAAGAGACAGGAAAATCCTAACCTCAACAGTAAACTCCGACAGCGTTTGGACACGTTCTGGTTGGTAGAGCATCCAGATTTTACTGTTTGCAAATTGGGCTCTTAACTGAACCAGGTGCTGAACAAGTGCTTTCCACAGGTCACTGAGTCCAACTTTATTCTAAATAGCACCAGCCTCAGGCCAGATTCACTCCTGAAATAAATGGACTCATCTCTCGCTAACAAAGCCACGTGCCCTGGCATGGTGCATCTTCTGCGGTAGCCTGCGGCATCAGGAAACGCACAGCAGGCTGATGTCTTCTTCAGCTCTCCCGCGGGCAACGCAGCTACGCACTGGGCCTCGTACGGGTTACTACCTTTCTGCTCCAATTATTGCCACAGTTTATGAAAGCCTGCAGTGAAAACGTTGTTCTCGCATTAAGGGGAGGTGAAAGGACAGAGGAAGCCCAGCATGAAAGTACTCAGACTGTTGGACGGTCTCCTTCCCTTTGACCATCTTAAATTTTCCTACGTCGCTCACATCCTGTGCCGTAGGAGCCGCTGCCAAACTGCTGTTCAGTCTTTACTACCTGCTATCTATTAGATGGACCTGATTTTGACATGACATGCACTGATTCCACTCTGCTGACTACTGAAGCCGATCTCTTCCCTAGCTAAATGCAAGTAGCAAGAGAAGCCTAGGTACGGATGATCACAGAATTTGATCATCAAAAGTCCATCCCAGTCACCTGAAAGCAAAAGTATTACTTTAATTTTTTTTTCCTCTTGCTGCTAAGAGGAAAAAGGAAAAAATAACTTCAAAATTAAGTAGTTACTTACTCCTTACCCTGAAAAAGGGGTTGCTGGGGTTGCTCATCTTCTCAGTGCCCACTCTGAAGTACTAGTGCCACATCTAGGCTGTCAGATCCAAACACACTGGGGAATAAAGGGTAGAAAAGGTAACAAAGATTTAGTGTTTAAGGCCTGAAATGGGCTTTTATAATCTTCTGCTTTCTAGCCATGCACCAAGCTTGGAGACACTCAAACCTCAACTAGACAGGCCCTTAATTGTCAGGCAGAAATTTCCTCCTGCTGAGGATGGAAGAGCATCTCCTGCATCCTCAGCACAGACAGAGTTTCAGATCCTTGTGCCGAGCATGAACCTGCCCAGGCATTAGCAGGTCTTAATGACCCTGCCCAGGCATTAGCAGGTCTTAATGACCCTGACCAGCTTCACCTGGGCTCTCCACCCCCACCCATGGGCTCAGAGACCATTTAAGCTCAGCCTGGCAGTAGCTGCCCTCTGTCTGAGCTCAGCTGGAGGAGTGCAGGTCTCCAGTATAGGCACAGCTATGTGCATGCCTGGCCATGGACCTCCATCATCCATCTGAAGAAGGTGGCCTTCCCAACTAACGCCAGCACGGTAAGGCTTCGCTTAAGGATTGAAACTGGTGGTTGCGTGGCTCGTGCCCTGTGTGTGTGAGCTTGCTGCAAGGGTCGCGGAGGGGGAGCTGGGTGCTCGTGGCGGTGTCCAGGGAAGGATGGGGACAACCCTGCCCAGCTATCTGTGTCCCCTTCCCAGCCCTGTGCTTGGACACTGCAGCTGCCAGCCTGCGGTGTAGATAAGCTTTCCTCAGCCCGCTGCACAGGCTTTGCACAGAGCTGTGGCCGCATCAGAAACCCTTATTCCTGTAGGATCTGGTGGGTTTGGATGTGAACAAGCACAGGGCTCTGGTGCCCCTGGGAAGGGGCATGGGCAGCAGTGTAATTCCCTTCTTAAACACAAAGGTTCGTCTTTTCCCATTTATTCTGAACATTTTTCGTTACAATATTCTTATGATGCTTTAGGGCTGGAAACGCCAGGAATATAAATCGGAGCTTGTCATTCACAGGCATCACATTATTATACATTAATATATGTTTTCTGTTAAAATATCACACATTTAGTTGTGAATTTTGGCTATTATCGGAAGCTTATTGCAATCATTTTCCTTCCTTTTTTATTTACACACATGGAATACTGTGTTTAATGATGAATTGGGTTGTGCCTGAAGGGATCAGGCCGTTTGGCAAGTCGCAGCCTGCATGGCCGCTGTGCTCTGACTTGGCGATTTAGTTGCCTCGGTTCCCCTGGGTTTTGCCTCTTTTCCCGCTGGTGAAGGTAGCGAGGGAGCACAGAAAGCCTCTTCTCTAATTCTTTTTCATGGCTAATATGAGAGCGGAGTCTACTATCCCCCTTAGACCAAAAATACTGGGAAGGGGAAAAAAAAAAACACACCCAACCCAAAACAAAACATAAAAGGAATCTGTAATTCTGGAAGGATTTGAGGCTTTCTCCAGGGAGGCTGAGAGGGGGAGTCCTCCCTTGCTCTCCTCCCCATCAGCATCGGTCAGCTGTAAAACGCCTCTCGAGAAACGAAGGCAGAGAGAGGGGCAGGTCTCGTTATCCCGGGCTGTCTGGTAGGAATCCGAAGGGAGGTATGTAACCAAATGATATTTTTCGGCTGCGAGCCTCCAGCTGCATGACATTTCCAATTACCCAAGCACATACATATGGATGCCCAGACCCCTGCGGCGCCGGCATGCTCTGTGCTTCTGCAGAGCCCGGCACGGCTCTGCCGCCGTCCCGCTCCCGCAGATGGGCACAGGCGGCTCGCAAAGCCTGGTTTAACCAAGAGCTAAACTTTGTCCTTGAGATCCCGGTACACCGTTGGGCCACATGGCGTTCAGCAGCTTTTTGAAGTGCGGTCCAAAGCCTCAACGAGAGCAAAGACATAAATCCTACGGAGCTTCTCCCCCTGCTGATGCTTTCGTTCAGGACAGCGGGCAATTAACTGAATCCCAGGCAGACAAGTTTGGGCATCCTGTAGGACCAGGCGTGGGTTTCCTGCGGGATGCGAGCACGGATGCTATTGTTACTTCAGAGGGGTTATTAATGGTTGGGAAGTTATCCATCTGCTGGGGTAAAAGCTGTTACACCCACGCAGCTTCGATGGGTCAGCTCCCAGGTAGCCGACACAGGCTGCAGAGAGCACGGGTTGGGGGGAAGTAACTCGTTACGCTGATCAACCCTTGTTGGCAGCGGAAAGGTGTGTGGGGAGATTTAAAGGCTGCTCTTCTGCCAGATTTTCAGGAATAGCTGCAGGATCTGGGCTTTATAAACTTTACAGTAAGGTCGGCTGATCGGATATGAAAAATAGATTAGATATTTTTTTCTATAAGCTTCATTTATACTCATCAGAGTGCTACAAGTAATAATACCAGGAAATAGATTTGCAGGCAGAAGTATGATTTTTAAGTTAACGATGTTCATTTAATTTCAGCTCTTGTCTCCTAGATGTGCCTCCTCCTAATGCTCTAAATAGCTCCTCTGCCTCTTTGATGTTTACACCCTTCAAATGCATAAAGACAGTTCTCTACAATTCCTCATTTTGCCAAGCAATACATACTTAGTGCTTTTCATCTCTCTCCATAAATCAATCCCTTTCCTCCAACAGGAGCTAGAATAAGATTTTTTTTTTCCCCTTATTAGATTTGTACTGAGAATTTCTTTTCAGAAACAGATAAATGATACAAGGTTTTTTCATGACAAAGCATCCTATCATACATTATTAGCAAACACTTCCACAGCAGAACAGGAATAAAAATAGAAAGTGGGCTATAAAAAAGAATGTATAGCAGGATGGCATCTAATCTCGCAGCGTGGTACTAAAAGTGGAGCAGTTCCTTCACATTTCTCCGCAGATCTTCAAGGAAAGATCCAGGAGGCCTAAGAAACGCTTAAGCATCTTTTACTTAAGGATTTCGTTGAAGTCTCTGCGATCCTTGACATCGAGTTAATGAATTTTCTCCTTATTCAAAAAGCCCACCCACTGCTTGCCATGTGTTTGAAGCTGCGGATCCTTTCTAGCCGGCTTAGCCGCTGCTGGCTGCCTTGCTGTCCCTCTGCCCTGCGTCTCGGCACAGCGGTGGCAGCACGCGCCGTCTTCCACAAAACGTGAGCTGAGAAACCACCTGAGCTATAAATTCTTTCCTGTCTTGCTTATCTCAAAACCAGGGGGTTTTTTTATTACCAATTTTTTTCAGTGGAAGCCACCAAATGTGAACTACTCGGGGTTCTCACCTGGCAGGCCAGGTTAACAAGTACATAATGTGCTTTTTAAGATTGCCTCTTCTGACGGGTTCTTCCCAGGGATCACGGCCTCTGACTTGGGTGGCTGGCTGTGTTTTAGAGGCTGCAGTGAGCTCAGGCTTGCCTGGGAAAAATAGTCACCCTCGAATTTCCCATATTTCTGAAAGCAATTTTGGTTGAAGTCCAGCGAACCCTGCAAAAATGGATTTAAAATGAAATTACAAATGAAAGATGAATACTCAAATGGACAACAATTTCAGCAGCTATTTGTCAGGAATAGCTTAGGACTGTGGAGATTAGTCTGCCCAGGCAATTACTGCCCTGGGACAGAGGCACGTGCGGGTTGCACTCGGACACGTGTTCGGCTGAGTGCCTTTCGGCCTGATGGTCTTTCCTGCATTGCTCTTTCTGCTGTGAATACGCGTGAGGAAAGGAGAAGCTGATCAATGGATTTGTTTTGCTCCTCGCTTGTGGCTTCAGGGGTGAATTAGAGAGTGGGAACATTCCCCTGGGGCCAAACAGCCCAGCGGGGCTGGCTGCTGGGTCTCCAAGTCTACCCAGGAGCCACCCTAGAGACGGGCAGAGGCAACGAGCTCTAAACCCCAAGCATTTTGGAGATTAAGTAAATGTGGCAAATAATAAGCTGTGTAGCTGCAGCCTATATTCAGGGAGGGAGCCTGGAAGTAGCTTCTATCATCTGACAAAGGAGCAGGTGCCTCCAAAGGAAACCAATATCTGAAACTCTTAGCAAAATGCCAAAGATCTCCTCTAGAGCTGCTGCCAGCGAGCAGAAAGAAGGCAGAAAACCCAACGCAAAGCCGATGTGGCTTTATAATAAACAAACCAAACTGGTGCCAGTTGTTGTTGTGCACTGGGTTTTGTGACCATGCATTTTAATTTCTTACCGTTCTTGCTGTCCTTAGCGGTGGGTTAGCACAGCGGTGGGTCTGACTGCTTCCCTGCCATGGCTTCTTGTTGGACACCATTGGTACCATTGCGGATTTCTGTCTTTTGAAGCACTGCGTGAACCTCAGTGCTTCCACCTCGGGGCTTGCTAGGTCCCTCTGAAGATTTATGTTCTGGCATTTTGAAGTTTGCCTTTTGCTAGCTTAAAACAGCTTTTAAAAATATTTGACTTGAGGTGGTGATTACTAACTTCCAGGGCTGGATCTTCAGATCAAGACCTTTGTAAGAGAAATGGTAGCAAAAGACCTCTTGCACTGGACACTAAAGAGGACAGCGGACTTCTGTCAGGGATGACTTGACTTCTTGACGATGCTCTCCACATAAACCAAACTTCTGGTAAGAGCTGAGACCTGAAGCTGTGAAAGCCATCTGTGTAGTGGTCACCCATCTGATGCCCTGAGGTCTATGGCAGGTCCTGGGACAGGACCTGAGGACAGTGTTGGCACCCAAGCTCTGCCTGGATGTGTCAAGAGCCATCTCTTCTGGGTTAGCAACATAGCTGAGGGACACACGTGTGTAAGGGTGGCAATTCCAATAGCCCAGATCCAAGGACTGAAAGTCCCTGGATACTTTACCCGGAGGTGAGATTTTGAAGTGCTAGCACTTTATAGTTCTCAGTGTTGTTGACTGTGTGAATCTCTGCTTTCCATCCCAGCAAAACAGTTTTATACCAACTTAAAAATAAAAGAACACTACCTTAAAGATCAATAACTAAATGTTGTCCCCCTCGGCCAATCAAAACCTGAAAGGTAGATTCTGCAAGTTCAACGGTCAATGTTTGGAAAATTTATAATATTCTCTTGATCCATTTTAATTGTATTTCCTGATACGTGCTTGAATGTCTCTGCCCCTCTCTGGGGAGGCTGAGAACTGCTCAGTTCTGCTATTCCTCCAGAAAACAGATTTCTGTATCTGCTCGTGCTGGTGTTGCACAGAAGTTTATCATGGGGGGGGGGGGGAAACAGCTAGAAAGTTGTGGTGAGAAGGTTTCTTAAATTCCAGTTGTGGGTTAGTGAAGAGCCCAAACTGACCAATTCTATTTAAATGGCACAAAAACCCTCTAAGACAGCAGTGGTTTTAGTATGCAAATGTTGCTGGTACAGAGCAGTTGTATGCTGTGGTGGTGCAGAGCGGGTCAACGCACAATGCCGTGGTCCGGGCACTGCGCTCCTCACCCCAGCCACCCCCGAGGTGGGTATCCGACCTGGCATTGGGGACTCTCTCCAAAGGCAAAATAGATACCCTCTGCCCTTTGTGTACATATGTGTGTGTGTGTGTGTGTATCTATGTACACGTGCTTGCGAAGGCTGGAATAGCACAAGCTGTCGGTGTTTGCTGTGCATTCTGTTTCTTAGGGCAACGTTTAGACTGTGAACTCCCTGAAGAAAAGACTGTCTTGCTGAGTTTCCAGCACGCCTAACCCTCCTGGGCTTGCATTTCCTGGCTGGCTTTGAATGTAATGTAAAGAACAGACATAATATCTTCCATTAAAACTTTATGAGGTAGCTTTTCCACTTAAGAGAGCTGTTTCCCTTATTCCCAACCAGATGAATCCCAGTCATTGAAAGCTAAATATGAACATGCAGGCGGGGGAAGCAGAAAGCCACCCGTAGTCTTGAAAAGATGCGGAAAAATGGGAGCGGTGGGTTCGGTGACCTGCCTGAGAAGATGCACATAGCTCAGTATGGAGTCCTGGGCCAGAGCTATATGTGACCGCACATGAGAGTACAACCGCCAGCATGGGAAACACTTCATTTCTTGGCAAGGGGAATTTGCAAATGCATGTCCCTCACTTCTATGTCCTGCCGATTTCTACTGGAGTCTGTTATAATCACTGGGAGCATCAGACATCTGCTCGCTTCCATGGATGTTGCTAAGGCTACTGGTGGGCTGATTGATGTGTGGTTACCACCAGAGAGCAGCCTGAGTGGCAGCAGCTGACCTTCTTAGGAGCATCTGTATTGCTCCGCACCTTCCCTCTGGCTTTTGCTGTGACCTTTGGATACAGATCGATCCCAGATTAGTGTTTGTTAACAACAAATACCCTAAAATTAGGACACAAGTAGACAAGTTCTGAAAAGGTTAGACAAGCTTGGGGCAAGTTAGTGCAAAACCCTGCTCACCGTGCTGGCAGTTGGTCTGTGTGGTCTATTTTCCAAAAGCGTTTTCCAGTCCTATTACCTACGATTCCGGAGCAAAACCAGCTGGACAGCCCCAGGATGGAGGAACTGCGGTGTGGCACCTGTGCCTTCTCAGCTGGGCTGTACAAAGCCCTGATATAATCCAGGGGATGGACCATAACTTATTTTTCTGGGCACTCTGTGGTGTGTTGATGGAAGTAGTATTTGGCCAAGCAAAGATGGGTAAGTGCATCCAGCTGTACTGGACCGGCTTCAGTTTATAAGTGGCAGGCGAGGTTTTTCATTTTCCTTTGAACGGTTACATTGTCCTCCCCACTCCATTTGCAAACTTCTGGCTGCACAAATATATCAAAGTACACTTCTACATTATATGTGGATGATATGGAAGCTATAGGCCACGTAACAAAATAAATTTGTCGCTAGACGTTGTACCCAGCCACGTGGGAAAGCCCATGGAGAACATCCCCGATCGTCAACTATGAACTGGTTGAATAAAAACTTTGTTCCATATCATGATACGGAATTTTGTGCATCTTTGCAACATCTTCAAGTGTTCGGTAACAAAAAAAAAAAAAGCTCTGAGGGGAAAATAAACTGTGTCATGGGTGATATAAAGCTGCATCAGTACCTATAAAGTGCCCTAGCGATACAAGAGAATTGAAGTAATGAACAGAAATGCTCAGTTAGAGCTTTTTCCATATTTTATGTTAATCATTAGGGTAGAGCTGAAATTAGCTTTAATTGATATTAAGCATTAAAAAAATGAATCCTCTGGAGAATGAGTCTCTTTAACCTTTAATGATGCAGTAAATAAAATAGCCTGTCAACATTTGTGCACTAGTAAGGGTTTTCAAAATTCCATAGCTGTATGGTGAGCGATTCAATATGCCTAATTCTCTCCATTACAGCAGATAAAGGTGATGTCAGTGCATAAATTCAGCTACAGGTTTCCCATGTTTCCAAGCTATCTGTCATACCCTGGTAATTCCCCATGCTGGCTCGTTACTTCTGACAGGGAGGTGGAGAGAGGAAGGAGGGACTGAGAGCCAAACAAATTCCGCATGCCGGCTTTCTCATTCGTGCGCCTTCTGGCTTGTAGGCATCCGAGGCCAGAGTGCCAACAAAGTCTGCCTCGGTAGAGGGTAAAGTAAAAGCAGCAACGCTGCCTATTCCTCCTTTCAGGTGAAATATGCCTGAAAATGTTTCATTTTTCACTTTAAAGGCAAGGCGCAATTGCGAAAGACTTCAGTACTTTAGGGACACTTAGTTTGGTAATAGTCAGGCTATTCTTCTATCTGTCAGGGCTCAGCCTGGTATTGAAACACCTAATGACTGACTTGGTGAAGCACATGAAATATTCCTCTGCTGTAAGCAGGAAACCTGCCTTTCATAAAATCTATTTGATCATTGCGATCAACTGGAAGTATTACATCATTTAGGCAAGTTAGTGTAGCGTTGATGGTTATTCCGCTATAGTTAACGGAGAAACAGAAAACAAATCTCCCCACTTATAACCATTTTTGTCTTTTGTCAGGACTGATGCAATAACAGTTCTCGTACCATAGGTCATACGTCTCCTTTGGAAAGTTCCCAGCAAGCTTTTTGGTATTAAGGGGAATATATTTCTGCATACTTGTAGAAGTCTTCCTGAGTGATGGGCCACCGCTAGTGTTTCACCAGGGGGTGAGTCCCTTACGCTTGCACGGTGGGGAGGGCTAGCACTTTGATGCTAACTCCTCTGATAAGACACAGTTGAAAAGCCTTTGAGAAAAGCATCTTTTTTTTAAAAACTTTGATGTAACATTGATTTTCTTCATTCTTTTGTTTTTCCTTCTTAGGAGTTGGGAAGGTTTAGGAGAGGAAGTTAAACAAAATTGCCCCCAAAATTAATTTCCACCTTGTACTGTGCTTGGAAGCTCTCTCCTTTGGCAAAGACGCAGCTGTCTTGGGACAATAAGATGTCCCAGGCCTGCCAAAGATGTGTTGAAACAGTCAAAGGAATCGGCAAGGTCTAGATAAAGTAAATAAGTTTTATCAGTGAAAACATTCGAAAGCAGAGTTAAAGAGTGATGTGTCTGGTTTAAAGAGGAAACAGCCAAACCAGTGAAAACAAATCTCGTGACTGCACGATGACCAGGACCAGCAGACTCCTGGCCAAGTCACACCCATTTCCGAGGGACGGCCAGCTGAAGCAATGGGAAGTGCTAGGAATGACAGAGGCAGCCCTTATAAGCAAAGTAATTTTGTGGAGTTAGGACACAGAGGATCTAATTTTCTTCTAGAAGACTCATTACCGTGATTTTGTTACACATTATTTATGGGCTGTTATGATAGTCCTGGCAGGTCATAATTGGCTGAAGCCGGAGAATTAGTCACATTTTTCACATTTGGAAGAATGATCTGAACAGTTACACTAATGATTTCATTCCTGGAGATGCCACGCGCTGGGCAGGGACTGCCTGTCTTGGGGTACAGCTGGATTAACCCTTTCTGGTTCTGAGCACCGTGCAAAGGCGCTTGATTTTTGTTCATGAGATACCAAAAATGACTTTTCTTTATGTCAGAGCAGCTGTTTGGCCTGTGACTTGCCGCTTTCACGATGGTTTCCCCTTCCTTCTCGCTTCCTTGAATTGGGAGTTAGTCTTGCCTAGCACTATTTTTCTATAGGGAAAATGCATTTTTTTTAATTTCTTTTTATTTTTTTTTTTAACTAGCCTGTCCATGCAGGGCCATTGCACTCTCCCCCTCAGCGCTGGCTGCTGCAGCATTGCAGGCAGGTCCAACTCTTCCACTGAAGGTTTTTAACCTCTGCTAAGAGATGAGCAACGGTTTGAACAGCGGAAGGACCTTACTGGCAGCACTTCTAACTGTGCCTTTCTGTGTACGTAGCAAAACCCAAACAATTTTTCACAGATGATGAATCAGAAGGGAGCACTATAATTGTTTTATCTGCCTTTTGGGACAGCACAAGCTGCTAACTCTTGAATTAGAGCCTGCTGAATGTTGCTATGTCTTCCTGAAAAAAGGATAGCTTTGATTTGGGGATTTCCAGTGATCAGGAATCCACTGCACCGTTGGCTGACCACTCCCAAACCCCTTAATTGCCATTGTTAAAGAATAGATGTGAATTCTTGAATAAACTTGTACTATGTTGGATTGTAGCCTTTGGATCATGTGGCAGTTTTGTCTAAAGAGAAAAACGCGTGGCCATGGGAGAAAATTATAAACCACGATTCAGAAAACATTGCCTTGGAGTGAAGGATGCCAGGAAAAAGTTAAAGGGTGACTTGGTCTGGTTTGCAGCTCTTCTAGAAACCTTTCCCTTTTTACTAGCATCCTTCTTGGTTTGTAGGTGTCAGGACCAGCACAGTATACTGGGGTTAGCTGGTGTGTGAAATTCAGATCCGGGAGAACCTCCCACCTGCTTGTTTATATGGTCAGGGATGGCATGAGTCCTTTGGTCAAAGCATTGTGCTGATGGCAGGACCATCTCTACGCTGCTCTGGAGCAGGCTAAAGTCCCAGCACGAGCAAGGCGTACACCCCATCCCTGGCTCTGGGAGGCAAGGCTCAGCTACAAGCCATGTCCAGACAATTTTTCCAGGAGCAGTGGCCCTCGTGCAGTGCTGTCGCCACCTCCTGCGAGCTGCTCCTGCTGTTCTCTGCGCTCCGTCCTCTGTCGCTCCAGCGCGGAAGAGGGTTGGCCAGTGCTGAACTGAAGGCAACCTCTTAATCAAACTAAGAGGTGGGAGTTATAGTGTTTGTAAAATACTGTACAAATGGGAGGGTTTGATCACATTAAATGAAGGATCAGATTCATTAAATTAAGTGGAAAGCAATGTACATGGATAATTTCAAGGGTTGAGGCTGAATACGGTTTTTAAATAGGAAGTGATCAGCCACTATACACAACACAGAGCAGCTCTCAAACATTTTTAATGACAGTATTTGTACACACTTTAGTTTAATTAACACATGGCACAAGAGAGGTTTCGTAACTAGGATATAGTCTCACACCAGTCGGCTCAATTATAACACATGAAATTTCAAGCATCAATACACCGAGAGGAACGTCACCAGTCCCTGCCCAGCAAGGTCTGGCAATCTGAATTTCCATCACACCTTGTTTCTCTTGGATACGACAGTAATTCCTTCCCTCCAGATGGAGAAGTCCCCTTAGAAGTGAGTGGATGATCAGCTTCTCATTTGGATTTATTTCTTGTTTTCTGCAATCAAAATTAAGGGGACTGTATATTGTCACTGCCCAGTGATCCACGCTACATTTCTGACAGCTATGTTTATTAGTAAATATGTAGTAATTGCTTCCAGAATTAACTAGAGCTGCTCTTCTGTGTCTGTACATGTAGGAGAGGTTTCCTGTGATGCGTGATCCCTTTGTTAGCACGGCACTCATTAGGTGCCGACGCAGCTGGGTTTTACGCCTCTGCAGGTACGGTGTTGGTCCGGGGGACTAACTTCAGAATAATGGGTTTCTCCGGTGTTAGGAATCCCTGTGAACTCAGCTTGAGAGGGATCTGCAACAATAAGAGGAAAAAACACACTTGGCGATGGACAAATTAAATAAGTAGAGATTAAAGGGAAGAAACTCGGCCGTGGTTCGGACATAACTTGATCCGTAGTGCCTGAAAGCGCCCCTCCCCTGGAAGCACAAAGCACCCACGGTGAGAAACTGGGCGCCTAGCTCTTCATGCACGAGCTTCAAAACGTAATGTGCTCCTCACCTGAGTTTCTTTGCAGGTCTGGAAGGTGAAATGTTGCAGTAGGACGGTGATGGCGACTTTCAGAGTCAGGAGAGCAAACCGCATCCCAATGCAGTTCCTGGGACCAGCCCCGAAGGGCAGGTACGTGTACGGGTCTATGGCCTCTTTGTTTTCCTTACTGAACCTGGATGATGACATGGTTGGGGAAAAGAAATGAAGGCAGCAGAAAACCCCAAAAGCTACGTATCCGTATTACTTATGCAGAGATCTCTGGTGGTGCCCTACAGACTTGTTTGGTTTTTCACTAAGGTATCTCAGCGTCCCCCAGCGACTGAGTGACGTGTCAGAACCCGCGTTCCGGACAGGATTTTGAGTTTAATTCTGTCCATTCAGACTAGTAGATTTCCTAGCTGTTGTACTTAGTGAGAGAGAAACCAGGAGTCGTCTTTGTTAGGAGCAGCCTATGGCTTCAGTCTTGCTGGGAATGAGAGTTAGATACCAATTATTTTAAAAAAACCAAAACACTAGGGAAAAGTTATTGCTTCCTTGAAAACAAAGAGGGAGGGCAACTCTGGAAGGATCAACTCTGTTACATTTTATAGCAAAGCCTGTGTGAAGGAAATGGGTTCAGCAATGAAGATTTTACAGAAAGATGGATGGCCAGCAGTTATAAAAACTCACCAACCAGCCGCTCTGTCAGCAAGCCTAAAAACTGCGTACAAGGTGTTGTGAGGTATCAATGTTATTGACGCTATAGGATTATGTTGTTTGAAACCCCACTTTAACTGCAAAGTTCATTTTCTTCTTAAAACGACATTCCCACGAGCCTGCAATTTCTCAGTGGTATTGTTTGTAAAGAGATAGGAAGAACACCATTAGGAAGCTAATCAGAGATTAATACTTAATTACTAGGTGAGGAAAAAGCAGCATGATATTTCTTCCCTTTTGTTACGTTTGGTTTTTATACCTTTCTGGTCTGAACTCTTCTGGGTTTGGCCAGTAGTCAGGGCTGTGGTGCAGGGTATAGGGTGGGATTATAACAATAGTTCCTTTGGGAATGGTCACTCCATTTATTTCTACATCTGTCTTGCAGGTTCTCTCAAGTCGTCCTCCAAGGGGGAAGAGCCGAAGGGTTTCATTCACTGTCATGTCAAGATATTCCAACTGCATCACCGCATCATATGTGAGAGGAGCCTGTAGGACAACAGGAGAAACGTGACCAGGTATGTTGGCACAAGGATTGGGTTGTCCCAAAATGACTGCTGAGACCAGAGCGTCCCCCAACCCCTGCTGCCCCAACCATGTCTCGGACTCATTGAAGAACAAAATGCAGAGTAGAAATTGTGTAATTGGTTTCATTTTCCATCCCTGAGTGATGGAAATGCCTGGAAACGCACATCCACTTGTGCATGGATCAAGAATATGGCAAACGGGTTTGTGCGCTGGGGTGGCCTGTGAAGTTTCGGCTACCCAAAGAAAATCGCTACAGGGTTGGATTGTCTCAGTGTGTGTCTCTTAAGAGCTCTTGGAAGATCCCAGGAGGAGGTTGCTTAGGAGTTAAAGATTTCTCATTGTCTTGACTGAACAAGGAGGACAGTGTGGTCAGAGGGTCTTCACCGTCGCTCGGCGTGCCCTTACCTTGTTGGGTAAAACGGTGTCTATTTCCTCCAGCAGTTTTTGCTGCACGTCGGGATGCGTGGCCAGTTCATACGCCATGTAACAAAGCGTGCTGCTGGTGGGTTCGTACCCAGCAAATATAAAGATGAATGCTTGTGCCAGGACTTCTGCGTCGCTCAGGGCTGTGAGGAGAGAGGATGTGGGGAGATGAGCAAACCGGTGTTGGCTGATGGTCTCAGCAAAGAACAGGTAGCCACGGATGGGGTTGAGGCAGGTTTGTTGTGGTCATTTTCTGGTAACACGTTTGTAGCTATTCTGCTATCTGTCTGGGAAAAGTCATTTGATAGAGGAGCCAGATGATTTCCTGGGTATAAATGATTGACATGGCAGTTCTACTCCCTGGCAAAGGACCTAGGGGATTCCCCTTAGGACCAGTGCCGGCAACAAGGGACAGAGATTTCTGCCTGGAGCTGGCCAGTGGAGATGGTGGTGACCCATCGAGCCTTTCTCTGGGAAACAGCTCCCCGTATTCTCCTTGCTCCCACAGCCCCTGTTCCTGTGATGAATATTTGGATGTGGTTACCTTTATAGGAGTGATTTTCTTCATTGCTTCCATGACTGGTTGAGTTCTGGGATTCGATCATCAGCTGCAGAAAATCTACTCTGCCCTGAGAAGAAAAGCAGGAGAGTTTCTCTGGTGACAGGGAGGGCTCAGATAAGCAGCTTTCATAGCCTAAGCACAATTTTTGAACTGAAAACATCCCCAAAATGCACATGACTTTCCTGTTGTAAAACACAACACTTGCATTTTATTTTGGAAACCTATCTGTCCATTTCGTGAAGGCATTGGGTGGGAGAGCAGCGACTTGAATGAATTTCAGGAAAGGGCTCCAAAGTCCAAGAGGGAGAATTTTGCCAGGAAGGAGCTTAATTTTTTGGAAAGAGAGAGGGGAAGGCACAACCCTGACAGGTGGTATTGCTGCTCCTGCACTGCTTGCTCCGCTCTTTTACCCTCTGCCTAATCTTCTTCAGGGAGTCTCTGACTTTGCTGACTTATCACAAGTTCTGCAAACCCAAGCTTAATGCAATTCTACTGAACCTTCATCTGAATTTAGCTTCAGATCGCAGATGTACAAAGTCCACCTGCTTCTCTGCCAGAACTGGTCAGGTGAGGCTTTTCTGACAGTATTAAAACCAAGTGTTTACAATTAAGTGGATTCAGGGTTTTGTTGTGTTATTGTACTTTGGCTTCACCTTTGACATCATCACCCTAATTACATTTCACTTCAGTGTATTTTCTGCCACAATTGCTAGCAAATTCACACTCGCTCACCTTGTGAGGCTCCTTTTCACGATCCTGCTTAATTTTGGAGATGGATCTCATGAAGAAATCTACAGCATCACTGGGGAAGAAGCTTACGTTCATCTTGGCCAAAACAGGAGTAAGAAATGGGAATACAACTGAAAAATGAATTGAGAATAAAATGTCACGCTGTAAACAAACTCCACCTCATGTGAGATAGCTACGGATGTTACTGAGGAAGTCACGGTGCTACTGAGAAACTATTTCTTCCTTGATTTCTTTACCTGGGCAAAGCCTGCGCTTTGCCTTTTTACCTTGTTCTTGAGATAGTTTGTCTTAATGCGATCCTCTCCCAAGTTCCTGTCAACCGGGCACAACTGAGCTGGGTATAATAATTGCTTTAAGAGATGACCCAAGTATTGCCACCTTTTCCTAAGGCACTGCTCTCTAAGGACCGCCGTGCTTTGTACGGCACTGCAACAGGAATGAGGCTCAGAAAAGAAATACTGCAAATTCTGACTTCTTTTCTTCAGGCTGAGCTATTCACTGCTATGCTACGCTCATGCAAACATTTTCAAGTCCCATTCAGAGCATTTCGTGCATTACAGAGACTCAATTTTGAGCTTGCGTATAGATTCATAAAGTCTACAGCACCAGCACCTCCTCTGTGCACAGATCACAACTTCGCCAATTTTTTTAGCAAGGCATCTGATCTTGATTTAAGGTTGCGAGTGATTTAAGGTCCATCACCATCGCTGCTAAACTATTGCACTGCTAGGAAATTGCATCTAATTAGAGTCCCCACTCAGCACGCTCTTCTGGAAAATGCATTTTGGACAGCACCGCTCTCCTCGAGCCTCACAGCTGAACTTGCTTTTCAAACCTCAAATGATTTTTCCACCACTTATTTGGATATTGGCTGGGATGGTCACGTGTTTCTTGCATCGTGGATGCCAAAGGTGGAGGACGTTTTTACCCATCTCTCTTCCAGAGTTTCAACAACAAGCCAAGAGCCGTTAGGACTTCCATCCTAGCTAGTGAAGTTATCTAAGCAACAGTTGATTGGTTAATGCATAGGATGCGCCAGTCTCTGATATGCTTACTAAAGTCACACTTCAATAGTACTCTGACACCTGAAGGAAGCTTTCAGCAAAAAAAAAAGTCATTTACATGCCAAGATGAAGAGCGGGTCAAAAAAGTTAAACTTGACCAGCTTCCGCATCTCTCTGACAAAGGGGTCTTTGGGGTTGTTCATCGAGTCAATGTTCACACCGAATGACGTGCTGGTGACAACATCCATGCTGTAGCTTCCGAAGATGCTGAGAAAAGATGGAAAAGATAGACTGCGGTGAAATATTTGGACCAAGTGAGTGTATTTTTTCCTAATGCCTCTGACATTCAAATATAAATTCTCATAAGACCTCCTGCCCTGGTTTTGAAAAGGAAATTGGACATATGGTAACTGAAAAGCACTTATACTGAGAGGGCTAGATTTTTAGAGAGCTTTGGTTTCAAGCCGGCATGGGTTTTGAAATTGGACAGCTTTTCTGAGGATTTTAAAACAGCATGTAGCTACATGAGCAGGTTAGCGCAAGGACAGCGTGAGGCTCTTGAGTGTTTTAGCTTCTTGGGGAGGGGTGGTAACACACCCTGCTTCAAACGTGCCACCAAAATGGTCTTGCTCAACCCAGCGCAGGCACCTATAAAGGTACAAGCTGTTGAAACCCTCTCCTTATGGGGTTTTCCATAGGGGAGACCTTCGCTGGTGTGTGACTACTGGTGTGCAGCTGCCCTTTCTGCATCTGGGCTTTGAAACTGGGGCTGAAACACACAGGTTTGGTTCCAGAGCCCATATGGAGGACACAGATGAGGACAACACACCCAGGGCCGCGTTACAGCCCCCCTTCCTCCCTACTCCCTCCAGCAATGGGAGCAAGTGACGGAGGAGCATCCCACAGCGCCGTGTGTGGGGCTGGGAGGCCAGCAAACCCAGCGTCCTGAAGAAGGTGGTGCCCAGAGCTCCCAAGTATATGTAGGGAAAACTGGGTTTTCCTAGTGGATTTGGGGTTATCTTGGATCTGTAGATTCACAAAGCTGTGCTAGGGCTTTTTTTTTTTTTTCCCCTCAAAAGAATTCCCTTTACACTCTGTGGGTCTCTGCCTCTAGGAAATTTCGCTAACATCCCAGCTTAAATTTTCCCTTTCAAATTTCCAGCCAGGCTTTCAGCTAGCCCCGTTCCTCATTTCAGAGGTCTGGTTTACCCAGCGAGCGATCTGTGTTGCGAGTAACGAATGAACCGCAGCACTTGCTAACAAGGTCTGCTGCATTGCCTGCTGCTCCTAGCAGCTACTTACTCCTTTACAGACAGTTCGTTGTCCTTTTTCACTTGCTTTTGAACATTTTTCACCAAAACTTCCCCATAGTGCTTTATTATAGGGAACATCTGTAACACAAACCAGAGGTCATCGCTTAAGTATGGTACATTTTACTCCTTTAAGACAGGCTTACGAAGACTGCGGGGAGTTTCATGAATATTTACAAATAAGATCCTTCTGCTAAGTTTTTATTTTAATCCTTTCTCATTTTAAATTAGGCATAAATTAAACAGGCCAGCTGAGTTGCCAGGCTCTGAGTAAAGGAATCGGACCCCTGTGACCATCTCAGCCTGGAATCACTGTCTACTGACTTTCTGATTTAGTTTGTGCCTGCTCCTCTGTGTTTTACCTCCTTTAGTTTCCCACTGGTGAAGGTTGGAGAGAGCACAGTACGAAGCCTTTTCCACTGTTCGTCTTCAGCTAATGAGATAGCATCTTTCAGCACCCCTGCTAGATCAAAACGCTGGAGGGGGAAAAAAGCGAGGTGTTAACCCCAGAAAAGATGGTGATTTCCTTGCAAGGATGGGAACGCGGCACGCCAGCCCCTGCCCAGGCTATCTCAGGGGCGTTACTGCCAGCAGCAGGCCTTACAAACAGCCTCTCTCGAGACGCACGTACATCAATAATCCCCTTTCCTGCAGTAAACCAGCTGTGAGATGCCATTTCCATACCCAGAACAAGTAACCCAACAAGCCCAACACCCGTATGCCCGTGCGTACCCACACCTAAGCGTGCCGCTCGGCGCCTGCATCCCAGCTGGCGGCACGTGTGCTAGCTGGACCCTTACGGATTCCCGTATGGCTCGCGCGGACTTGAATTCCCCCCTATATATATATATATAGGTGTGAGAGCAGAATTTTGCTGATGTGCAGGCAAACAGCTTCCTCTGCCAGCCTGGGTGTGCAGTCCCCAGGCTGTAAGGCAGGGGAACAGTGACATACAGTGGCGGTTTACAGTAATCCCTGTGGGAAGCCCTGCCAGGTGCTTGTCTCCTCCTGTACTTTGTTGTTTGGGCTCTGTGGTACATCAGGATGCTTCTGTTCTTACCCTGCGGTTGGTAAAGGTGGAGTAACACTCTTTAACCAGCACGGTTTTAATGATCTGGGGGTCCATGACGGCCACCACAGGTTGCCTGCCATCGTAAATCCTGGCGGGGGGAAGAGGAGAAGACAGATAAACAACCCCAGACAGTTGTGAGGCTTGGCTGACACCCACGAAACAAAATGTGTTAAGCAAAACGCTCCTCCATCACCAGCCCTGCTGTTCTGCAGATGCCTAAGCACAGCAATGCAGAAATTAGAGGTGTAAAAGGACTCCCAGGCCTTCTCCCATCTGGTTTTGTAAATGATAAAGGGGGCTAAACACCTTCCAGATTCACTGGGAAATGAGCAGGGCTCGGTCCCTCGAAGGACCAGATACTAAATGAAGCAAGCGTCTTCACTTTCTCCCCTGACTCCCTGTGTTTTTCCAGGCACTTAAACACATTACAGTATTAGAAGGAAACTTGTTTGACCCCTTTCAGGCTGTTGAATTGGGTGTCTGGAGACTCGGACTGACAGCACTGAAATATCCTCGGAGATGAAGCTCAGTCCTTGTTTTTGTCTTTTTAATCTGCCCGTTCTGAATGCTTTCCTGGAACAGACGTAGATTAAGCAGATTTACGAACTTTCCTCATTTAGGCAAAGATATCTTTTCTACACTCCATTGTTTAAATTTTCTGCAGGGACCAATGGATGCACTGTAGAGGATACTCAAGTTTGTAGGCCAAGTTACAAAGGCAGCGATAAAAGCCATAGGAGATGTCCAGAGCGGAGCAGCAATAGCTGCACCAGCTCCCGCGGCAGCACGAGGAAGTCGGCAGACTTTGAATCTGCTGCTTCTCTCCGTAGTGGGAGTTCACCCGCATTCCTCTGCTGTTGGTAAACCAGAGGAACTCGACCTCCCGGTTCCAGATTCTCCCTTAAGTAAATAGAAGTTTTGCTGCTGATTTTGTCGGGAGCAGGTGAGGACTTTTCATTGTCAGCCTTAAAACAGCTTCCGTAGTATGGGTCAAAGCAATTTCCATATAGCACGACAGCGGCACAGCCCTGCAGTCATCAGGCTTTAATGTAAGCCACGACAAGCACCCTATATTTGCTGTACTTGTCATGCTGGGGCCGTCAGGGGTGCGGGTAGAGAAAAGGGAGCTTTCGCAATGAGTTTTTTTCTCCCTTTTGTATGGATTCTCGTTTTATCTTAAGAAGAGATCAGTGGTTCGTACTCACCCCCAGACTTTCCCATATTTCTGGAAACATTCATTGTCAAAGTCCAAGAAACCCTGTGGAAAGCAATTTAAAAATTATCTCGGAGAGGACGCAGCGGAGGGGATGACGTTGGAGATGGCGGGTTGGGAGGAAGAGCTGTAAACTGATGTTCAGAGCTGCCTTCTGAGTTCTCCTCTCCAAAAGCATCCCGCAGGACAGCGTAAACGTTCATCGGTGCTCGTGAACAAGCCAGGAGGCTGGCAAAGGGCAGCTGTAAATCAGCCGCTCGTGAGCGTTCGTTTGGGGATGCTGTAAAGGCAGCGTCCCGTGGTCTGTTAGCGAGCCCTTATCCCGCACCGGCCTCTGCACAGCCTGTGCGTTGGAGCGGAGCTTGGCATTGGGAGATAACTTATCATGGCCATGTATCTGTTGAGCCAGAGCTGTACGAGCAAAGGCGGCTGTTTCTGGAGCCAGGAAGGCTGCAGTCACTTACTTTGCGGTATTCCAGGCACGTCCCGAAGAAAGGCAGAGGTCTTGGGCCAGGAATACCCAACTTCTTGAACAAGCCAAATGGCCAGGTTCCATACCTGTGGGGTAGAAAAGCCAAGTGCTGTGTCACCGCGGCATTGGGGGTTGCAAGATCTCCTAAACCCAGAGACGGCAGCAACGGCCCTTTGGCTCTAAGGAGTAGAGGAGGTCAGTCCAGGCGCTAGAAAAAAGGGGCCCAAAACAAAATTGCCCTGTAAAAAAAATACATAATAAATGTGGTAAGGTTCAGTGCCGCCACGCAGAACTTCAGAGAGCTCACTTTGATGTCAAAGCAGCTGCCTCCTAAAGGCATAGGTGCTCCGGTGGATACAGGAGCTTAAAGCCTTTAGCAAAAGTCAAAAGAGGAGCTCATTGCCAACCAAAGGAGAGGCAGAAAAGGGAGCTGGAAGAAGGAACGCCAAGCATACATGCTTTTATTGAAGAGAAATCAAAGCATTGCCAGAAGTGATGTCCCAAGCAGG
The DNA here is from genome assembly GCA_008921705.1 of Burhinus oedicnemus. Classification (NCBI taxonomy): domain Eukaryota; kingdom Metazoa; phylum Chordata; class Aves; order Charadriiformes; family Burhinidae; genus Burhinus; species Burhinus oedicnemus. The sequence goes on from VFFE01007016.1 coordinate 1,621,233, forward strand.
GCTTTTGTCAAGCTGTACTTTAATTTCATTTATTGTTCTCCCTCCCCTTAGCCCGGCATTAGCTCAGTGGTGCGTCAGGAAGACTTGTCTTGATGGTTTTCTCTTTAGATTTTATTGACAGCTTTGCAGATTTCTTTCCTCTGAAGCACCCTTTTTGGCAGCTGTAAAGTTATTACTTCTACCTTGGGGCTTTCTGTTTCTCAACAAGGGCCTGGGCTGCAGCCCTTTGAAGCTCGTCTTTGGCTGTGTTGAAAGAGCTCCTCAAAATATTTGTTTTTGGTTAGTAGCTGCAGCTTCCCAAGTGAGCGGTGCTCTGCAGAAGGGATGTGGAACTGCAAAGGTTTGGCAGAGGGATGTTATCGGAGATCCTCTTTGGGCCGCGTGGCATCAGCTGCTTGGCCAGCATCTTGGGGATGCTGTCCTGAAAAGCCAGAGTCTAGGCTGAGGCTTAGGGGGGGTTCCCCTTGCAACTAGTAATACTTTTCTAAATCTGGGGGAGCCCAAATGAGATCAGTCCCCCCAGCACGCGTTCTGCCGGAGCACAAAAGCGGACCTCATCTTCTGGTCCAAACAGAGCAGGCAAAAACCAGGGACTGGAGTGTCCGCAGGTGCGGAAAGGTTCCACAGAGATCAGTTTGTCAATGTTTAACCTTTTCTGAAAAAGGTTAATTCAGTACTAAGTATAAAATGTTTGTGGATTCTCATTTGTAAAGTTTATGGGCAGTCGGGGCTGTGGGAGGACCAGGCTGGGCTGGTTACGAAGCCCAGAAATACTATAGGAACGTAGGCTAGGCTTAATCCATTTGAAACATGGCCAAGAAAACACAGCCTAACGCTCTCATGACTAAAATGTGACATGGTTTTCTGCAGGCAGAGAAGGACCATTCAGTGTAAAGCCAGAGAATAATCATTACTTCTTCTCGCCATGGATGTGAACCAGAAATGCCTGATATTCCTTCATGTGTGAACTGGAACAGCGTTGCCCCAGTTGGACAAGAAACATCTGAACAACCTCCCAGTGCTAACGGGCAGTGAAATTTCTGGTTTAGCTCAGATATCAGACCACAAAAACCTGGGCTTCTTCCCTTTTGCCACAACAAAATTGCAAGCGGCTGCAGAAGGTGGGAATCTGGTAACCAGCAATCTTCGATGGCCACAGAATTATCGAAACATGAGGGTTTGGGTCAATAATGAGGGTGGGGCTTTTGCTTTTGTGGGTTGGTTTTGGTTTGGGTTTTTTTTTTTTGGTTTGGTTTTTTTTTTTTTTTAAGAGTTTGCCCCAAACAGGCTTTTGAGTGATTCAAATCACAGGGAAGGGTCTGAAAAACAGAGCTAAAAGTTTCGGAGCTTACTGAACGGGCACGGTTGGAGCCTTGCCAGGGCAAGGCAAATGGATTGTGCTCGTGCGCACCACATTAATCATTAAGGTTTATGGCTAGCAACATGCTGTCTCTGCCTAAGGGCTTGTCAAGGCTACAAAGTTTGTCAGCCCAGCCTTGTTGGCAGGGGCTGCCAGTGGAGACGCTGTATGTCCCAGCAGAAGGGGGTTTTCAGCCAGCCCTGCGACGCTGCGGCACCGAATGGCATCAGCAGAGCGGACAAAAGCATTTTCTCGCTAGGACGGCTCCTCTGAAGCAGCGGGGTACACTTCTGCCTGATGGAGTTTGTCTGAAAAGCCAGGAGCAGAGAGCTGACCTTGCTCTGGGCTTCGCTTCTTCCCCCAGCAAGGGTGGGCTGCGGGGATGGGCGCGGGATGCTGTCCCTGCAGGCATGTGGCAAACCTGGCTTCTGCAAAGCATCCCTCCTGGTCCAGGTGTCCGTTCACGGACCATCTTACCTGGGCAGTACGGAAGGAGTCAGGAAGCGCGAGAACTGAGCCTATGAATGCCCCTTTTCTGGTGTCTTTCTGCTGCTCTCCACCTTCGCAGGTCGTAGAGTACCATCATCTACCGCCTGCTCCCCTCCACAGGGCAACCTCAGTCGGGGAGGCACAGCCTTCCTTGGACTGCCTTTCTGTGGAAAATAACCTAACGGATCACGATCCTCACTGAAGCCAGCACCCTGCTGGTAACGAATGCCTGGCACCAGTATTTTTTGATTAGTGCTCTGATGCTTAGCAGCAAGATGGCAATAGTGCACGGAAACGCTCCAAACCGTGGGAGCAAGATCACGCGTCTGTACGGTCTTTAGATTCCTCGGCTACTTCCCAGAGCCTTGTTAGAGGCTGGAAACCTGGAAATCACACCCACCTGTTTGCTCTTCGGCAGACTAGTTGCATGAAAATGAACAGCAAGAACGGGAAAAAGGCACGAGCGAAGAACCAATAAAGAGTATTTTACTCACGCTACCAGGAGGGCTACGAAAAGGAGCAAAAGGGCCCATGTCTCCACGGAGAAGAAGGGAAGAGGGTTCATTTTGGTTCTTCTCTGGTTGGCTTTGAGTTCTGTCTTGGTGAGTTTGTCCCGGGTCTGTGGGAAATAGGAGCGTTTCGCAGTGTGCAATCTTTGGTATCCAATCGTATGATTTGGGGGCTGTCCTTCTGTCGTGAAGAAGGAGGAGTGGAAATCAAAGGTAGCGAAGTGTGCTAAAGTGAAAAGCATGATTCATGGGATGGATAAATGCCTGGCTGATCTGTCTAAGGTTCAAATTATTTAATACATATGTTGCCAGGCATTTCAGCTAGTGTCTCTGCTGTAATAGTAAGTAATAACTGACTTCTTATTGAGTAACGCTCCTGGGCTTCTACACCAAAATAAATAAAAGCAAGTTACAATGAAAAGGTAAATCCCAAAGCAGGTGTCAGAGTTGGTTTACAAAGGGAAAGAGAAGTGAAAAGGTTATTCATATATTCTCTGACAAGATCTTTTCTAGCAGCTGAATTAACTTTGGCAGAATTTAAGATTTTGTTTAAAATATCTTTCTTTTGCGTTGTGAAGAGCAAGCGCTGCCTGCTTCTGCCTGGGGTGGGTCAGAAGCAGCTTCTAACAAAGGCAGGAATTTGCCCCCTCTAAAGGTTTTGGAAGTCCACCTCGTTTGCTGGCTTGTAGCCAGGCATTTTGTAAGAGAAATACTGTTGTTCCACAACTGTAAGCAGCTAAAGTACCATCGTTTCTAAAACACCGGCTCACGGCTCATGAATAAAAACAGCATCCATCCTTCTGCAGCAGCTGGCAAAAAGACACAAGCGAAGGGCGAACACAAGTTTTGCAATGGTTCTGCTGTAAGGAGGGTGCAGAAAAGGAATAGCACCTTAGAGCTAGGGACGTGCTAAGAGAAGATTACGATGGTGGAGAAAGCTGGACTTGGATGGTGTTCGTTAGTGGCCGTAATGTTAGGGCAGGAGGCTATATGGTTTGCACAGATGTGTACCACGGCATCTTTAGGGCTTCATCCACAATCTAAAATGAGCAACCCCCTCTCCAGTGGCAGAGCTGCCATCTTCAAAAGGGGGTTTACTGACTGCACTGGGTACAAATAACCGGGTGTTATAAATATTTAGCACATCAAATGCCTCGTGTCTCCAAGGATGTTGCTGTGATTGATGCTGGGTTGACTGATAAGTGGACGCAGTCCACACGGTGATACGAGACGTGTTCTGAGAGTCATCATCTGACTTATCTCAGCAGCATTTGTATCTCATTTCACCTTTGCCTGGCCTTTGCTCTGACCTTCAGAGACAGCTCAGTTGCACATTATTTTGTAATAAACACAGTCTACTTTAGTTTCACATGAACAGGCAAGTTCATGACATAGTTATACAAGCCTGAGTCGGGTCCTATCTTGCTTGATTCAGAGATGTCGAAAGAGCATGTGATTAAATAGGTGCTTTCCCATTCAGGAGCAGTGATTGTTTTTCCAGGGTTCCCCTTTACACATTTTGACATAGCCTTGAAATCTGAATTTACCGGGCACCAAATGTTCCTGACTCACCATGTTGGGAAACAGATTAATACGGTTTATTCATGAAATAGGATTGCTGTAGGGCTCTCCATCCTCAGGAAAAATAAGCCTCAATCCTTTTCCGGGTTGGGTCATTTTTACGGGTAAGAATAGACTCTTGAAAAGCTTGTAAAAAAACAGATAGGCGCAAAGTTTTGTTGCTGGTTTTGCATTGGGGTCTTATGAACCCTGGTAAACGGACTGTACCTATGGATTTCAAACAAACACAAACCCACCATCCCCTTGAGAAAGCTGACAGATGAACAAAAAACCCCAGACCCATGTGATTAATCCATGCCAGAGGAAAGTCAATGACCCAGGGATGAATGATCGATGTTCACCTCACGTGTAAGTCCAGCTCAGAGCTGGGCTTATGCCCTAACTTGCCCTATGGTAAACCTGTGGTGCCCCCTAAACTGCTAGCTGGGAGGTCATGTTTGAGAGGTGGCTTGGGCAACTTCAGAGGGGAGCCTGGGGAAGGCTTCTCCTCCTGCCCTCCATCTCTGGAAGGGAGGAGAAACATCAACTCTTTGGTGTTATCTTCAGCCAAGTCTGAACTGCACCTCACAGAAATGGTGGGAAGGAGGAGAACCGCATGCCCAAGCCCCAGCCTACCTTCACCCTTCCCAGCTGAGGTCTCTGCCTGTCTGGACGCAGCTGCACTGAGCCGTCTTGATTGTCCCTTCACCCTATCCAAGTCCTTTAGATGCGTCTCTATTCCTTACCACCACGGGCTTTTAGGCTCATCCTCTGCTTCTCCTGGACGTTCTGAAGTGCGCTGCATCCCATCATAGGTTTTGGTGAGCGCACCACCCCAGGCGTCTGGAGCGGAGCGGCACCGCTCGGGGTGGGAGAAGGTGCAAGCTCAGATGGAGGTGCAATGATACCTCTGGGAACACCCTGCTAGTGACAGAGCTAGTCCCATTCATGGGTGACAATGTCGCACACGACGTGCGGTGCGCGGTGGATACACAACGCTCACCCTCAACATTTAGACTGCCGCACCGTATGGTAACTCCCCTGTTGCCGCCGTGCTTCCAGGACAGCCACAGCCTGAGGGTGAGAGGTTTAAAAAGCCAAAGTTTGCAGCAAATCCAGAAGAGAACTGAGCTGCTTTTCCATTTCTAATGCCCCTAAGTAGCTCGGATTAATGGATTAATGGCTTTCAGGAAAGCAAAACAACACCGCGTTGTTATTTGCAGTGAAATGAAAGGACGGCTCCTAATCCAGGTTGTGGACAGGGTGTGATGGAAGGAGGGATTTCTTGTATAATAATGAGCAGGGGCTGGGCGGTAAAATGGAAGAACATGTATTTCTTCCACAAGCTGTGAAGCCAAATGATGTAAGGTAAGAAAAACACTGTGGAACAGCAATTAGGACTGGGACACAGGTGTGGAGAAGAAAGAGCAGTTCAGAAGAGAAAGAGCTGTTGGGAGGTTGGGGTGGAAAAAAAGGCCACAGTGGGTAACTTTTTGTGTTCACGATGAAAAGGACTGCACAGGCACAAGGAAGGCCAGGCTGGGTAAGCCTGAATGTTTAGGTCTAACCCGCTTTTGAGCACGATCAGGAAAGAGGTTCTCCTGAGATACTTTGGGGAATTTGTTTTAGATTCCCAGGGCTGGATTGGTTGCGGTAGAGACTCTGCAGTGCTACTTGGGATATAATTGTTGCTGGGGAGTTGTATCGTTGTGGAGTACTTTAAACTCTCTAGATACGGATCGTAAAAAATGCTACTAATCATGCAGAGCTCAGATAATCTCTGTATGTGAGACGACAGATTTCTGCACTGGAGAAACACCATACTGGCAAGCAGTGGAACTGGTTTAGCTTCAGTGTTGATAAGTAATTTAAGATATTCCAGAAGAACAGTAAAATTACCTTGAGCTGAACGCAACACATTTATTTAGTTTGTTAAGTGGAAATATAAACCAAAATAAGCTTATAACTAAGGCTCTCTTTTTCGAGAGGACATATTAATGAAAAACACCCGTGGAAGACCTCAGGATCTTCAACGTAGACTGGGTCTAACCTCCTTTTTAAGTCAACGTTGCTAATATTATCAGCCAGTTTTATGCCAAGAGACTTGCAGGAACGGACTTTACACCCAACTGGCTCAACAGCCACATTGAAAATGATGCTCGGAATAAACCAACTGGGCAGGAGGTAGAGAAAAAAAAAAAACCAAAACCACCCAAAGATTTTGTAGTGCAAGGTATACTATTATATGTTCTGGCCAAAAGATCTTCTGGGATGAGAGCCCGTTTCTGTGCCAAATTGGGAGCAGCCCAGTGCTTGAACATACTGGTTCACTGGGGTCCAGTTAGGGGGGTCCAGCATATTGGCGGCACTTCTCACTCCCTTGGAGATGTGCCCCCAAAAACCTTTGTTTGTTCAGTCTAGCTAAACGATAGCTGGGCTGGAATGGTGGTTGCTATGAGATGAATGCCAGGTAGAAGAGCTATTTAATCAAATTATGATGTTGGCACAGAGACAAACGGGTATAACCCAGCCACGAAGAAATGCTAGGCTGGAAATGAGCACAGTCCTGGCCAGGAAAGCTCAGGAGTCTTCCCATCTTGGGGTTAAAAGAAAGAAAAAAAGCTCAGATAATGTAAAATGAGGCTAGATAAGACAGCTGCTGGTGGGAGGAGGGAGCAATACATTAAATTTACCAACGCTTTTCTGGCAGAGCAGTGTGAGGAGTTCACTTTCTGCATAGGCAGAAGATGTGGGGAGGCAACTATTTATTTTCCCTGGTACACAGCGGTTTAGTTACCCACAGGAAAATACTTCATAACGAAGGCTACATTTTGTTGTCAGTGGTTAAAATATTGATACACTACTGCTGGATAAAAAATCAATGTATTTGGAGGGGTCTCTAATGATACTTTATGTAGTTCTGTGTATAGATGACTGATACCCTCCTGCACATAGATTTCCTTGGGATTTAAAAAGCGCACAAAAAACCTCAACAAAAAAGTAATTAATTCCCCTGGATGCTTTGTTCCATATACTGAGCTTTGGAACTACACAGAAACTAGGACATTTTTCTGATGTTTTTTCAGTTAAAGTAATATCCCTGATACATACCAATCTTCCTTCATAATCTTTACAATATATCATTATATTCCTTTTCATTCTAAGAAATGACAGCTACAAAAGCTATATGATATCTGGATAGCTAATTAACTCTGAGCACTGCATTCTTTTGCGCAATCCAATACAAATGTCTGTTTGAGGTTCTCTCACTTTAACCTTATAAAATGAGTTAGAAAAAATGAAGTATCCTGCTAGCTCTGCGCATGACTTCTTACCTGCGATGCAATACAAGACGGGGTTATGTCCCACAAGGGAGCAGCAACAACAATCCTGGACAAATATAAACTAGAGGAGAGATATTTCCGATACGAGGTATAAGATCATGTTCTTTCTTGGATATTGTAGGGTGGATACCTTGATGGGGCAGCTGCGTGCAAGTGCTGCTTTGTTACGCCATAATTTTGGCAAAGTCATTCCAAGAAGTGTCTGCGCACGTCATTGCCCAAGCAGACTTCTGCTTTGGTGTGTCACAGCGCGGTGAAATGAGTGCACTCGACTCATTCAGAGCGATGGATCTTTTAAAGGGTGACAAATCAAATTGTTCGTCCGGAGTACAAGGATTTTGTTATGCAAAGCGCTGCCTGAGATTGCGCCTAAAGCAGGAATAACGTCATGTCTTCAGTCATCGTCCCTGCCACCGCTGCGGCTTTCCACAGGGTGACCTGCTCTGGCTGTATCTCAGCAGGTTCAGCTCCACCGTGGTTGTAGTTATGCTAATTAGTAATGATCATCAGACTCAAGTGTTCGCGATAGAAGAAACCAGAATCCTTTCTCAGTGTGCTTTTAGACCACAGATTGCTTGCCTTTCCATCCTCTGACCCGGGGGGGGTTTTGCTTTCTTTATTGCTCTTTGGTGAACCGGGAGAGATGAGGCCACCTCTCGTGGCGAAGACGTGCGAAAGCGGTCGATGTCAGGGCTGTCGTGCGTGGGGGTTCATGGAAAGGGCTGTACACGAAAACAAAGAGGGTTGGGTTTTTTTAATGTATTTCACCTGAATATGAGTGTTTCCAAATTGCTGCTCCCTCATCCCCACTCCCTCTGGTCAGCTGCTGATCCTGCTCCCAGGAACCTGTAGTGCTAGAAAAGGATTTTCTCGAGGTTATTTTCATATCACGTGTCGGTGCCTCCTGATATATCCTTTCCTTTTTCTGTTTTCTAAATAGCATTTCCTCAGGATCTAAAGTTTCAGCTTTAAGTCAGGTCTTTTTTTTTTTTTTTTTTTT
>VFFE01007016.1:1629514-1709382 GCA_008921705.1 Burhinus oedicnemus
TGTAAAAAAAAAAAAAAAGAAAGAAAAAAAAAAACAAACAGAAAAAAGGTTGTGTCATGTCGATCGCAGGCTGGAAATGAGTCTGAGAGGTCAAACGAGTTTGAAGTACCCAGTAGCATGGACTTGTGTCAAAGAATCCCTGGAACTGGCTTATCTGAACTCAGGAGCTCGTATGAGTAAGTCCTTCAGGATGTCACAATTTCTGACCTCTCGGCCCTATTTGCCCATGCAGTTTGCCTTGTTGAATATTTAACCACTTATTAGTCTATGGGATGGTATTTCAAATCGCTGAGCCTGGAAATCCCTAACGGAGGTGTGGGAGACGATGGGTCCCACCAGAAAAATTTCCACCAGTCCCGAGAAACTAGGCATCTAGTTGCTCCAAACCAGGGGACTTTTATTTGAGCCTTCTGTGCTTTTATGCAATTTTTTGTCCCTCTAGCTTTTGATCCGTACCAGCTCCCCCTGCCTGGCAGGAGGCACCCTGGCTGTATGCAGAAATGCTTGGTTTGGCTGATGAGGGCATCTCCGGCCCCAAAGCCCCAAATCTTTCAGGTGCTTTGGGGAGCGGAGAGCTTATCTCCGCAGCAAGGACACTCGCGCTGCCCCCAGCTTCGTAGGCGGTTCCTGCTGCTCTTTTAATTCAGAGAGAAGTGGATTGTGGAAAATAGCTCAGCGTGCTCTCGTCGGAGAGCTCCGGCTGTAGTTCCATGCTGGCTGGTACCGATGCCTCAGAGGTGATCTCAGGTGCAAATCTGACAAGACACATATAAATGGCAAGGACAGAAATAGTAGCTTTAAAACACAATTATTCCTTTTAGGTTGATGCTCCCGCCCAGCAGCGTAGCGGGTTCTCAAGGAAAAAGCAGCGGTAGGGGAAGCAGGTTCAAAACCTTTTTCTGAAGTTTCATGGCTTCATCCTGTAATCCTTATACACCTGAGAAATCCTTACATCTGTGATCTGAGTTACCGGTGCTGCGTGTCCGAGTGAAGAGTGAGAATCAGGCCCTAACTAAGAGATATTGATCATTAAAAACCATTCAGCCAGCGGCCCTCGTCCACCTCCATGCTGATTTATGCATTTTAAGAATTGCAGAAATAATGTGAAGTTCAGCAGCTCTCAGAGCTGATGCTGAACCTCCTGCCATTTCATCCCTTCACCAGGATGGCTTCTGGTGGCCACCGTGCTGTTAATTTTCCACGTTAGCTGAGGGAAGGGCCCCTTGGAGCCCCCACCCTACGCTTTCCTCTCTCTCACTCCAGCACCAGCAGCAATTCCCACTCTTCCCAGTAACCTTCAGCTTCCCTGAGCCTACAGGTATGACAAAGACAGACCTTTAAAATGTTGGACAGAGACCCAAATTGAAGGGCACTGTGATAAATTCTGGCAGTGGTTTGACATGATGGGAAATTCATTCCTCCCACATAAATTATTTTCTGCACTTTTCAGGCTTTAGCCTTTTACTGTGCATTTTCAGCAATAAACAGTGAAATATGACATTATTTACTTGTGAAGCACTAATAATGCGTACACGCCATAAAACCTGATGATGCTCTGGGGAGTTCGCAGCCACCAGCATAAACACAGGGAAGACAGAACGTGCCGGAGCCCCTGCGCGGGGACGGACACGCGTGCCCCTCCTGCTTCCCTGCTTTTATGCCTCCCCGAAGCATCGCTTATCGCAGGCAGCCCAATTTATTCCCTGCAGACTTAGCTCCCCAAATACATGGCATGCCCTCTCCTTTAGGGTTCATCTCCCTGGATTTTATAAACATCTCTGAGCTACTCTACTGCTATCTGACCCGGCTTGTTCGGCGACACGTTCCCAGCGGAGCCGAGCTCAAGCGGGGGCTGCGAGACGGGGTAAAACCTGAGCCTTACTAAACCCCACCGCCGGGGCTGCGGTGCTCGGGCACGGATAACTTGGCACGGCTGGCTGCAGGGGTGAAGTGTCGGAAGTGATTTTCAGCATGCGTGCATGGATAATGCCGTAATGAAGTCCAGATACTTTAACTTTCCTGCAAGCTTGGCTTTTCGTTGCTTTTTTTTTTTTTTTCTTGAGGCCTCTCATGTTGATGTGGCTTGACTTTATGCTACTGAGCTTTAGGTTAGCTTAGCCTGGCTTTGCGTGTTCAGATGTGGCCATGCCCACACCGTGTCCTCGTATCCACACCGTGTCCTCGTATCCACACCGTGTCCTCGTATCCACACTGTGTCCTTGACGCTTGTGTCCTTGGCTCTGCGGGCTGGGAGCTGCCTGGATCTGCAGCAGCAGCCTCCTCCTGGAGAAGAAGAGGTTCGTGGGGTGCATTTGTGGCATCCCAGTGGTACCGCTGCTTTTGTTACACCAAGCCAGGGAAGTTTCAGACAAAATTAAAGGCGAAGCCTGGGATGTCCCTGGGTGCTAGCGAGGTTCTGAACCCAGAGGATTCCTGCAAAACCCCCGGTAAGGGCTTGGGTTAACTGTGCGGGGTAGCTCGGTCATTCTTTGTCATCCCTTTGGGCTTTGGCAGCGTGAGGGGCACGGTTTGCTTATCGAACCCTCAAAATGCCTGCGAGACGAGAGCTGGCAGCGCGGTTAGCCTGTCTTGGAGTGGGGAGGAGGAACCTGGCCTCCTCCAAAGAAAATACGAAGCCGCTTTGGCCGTATCTGTTATCATTATTGGAGCTGTCAGCTGGGATTCAATACAGAGCTTTAGATAGATGTATCGAGGCCAGCTTCCACGCTGACTTACCACAGCCAGCTCCCGTCTCATTTGTGCTCATTTAATCCCATTGATTTCACCGGAGCTAAGGGTGAGGAGGAAGGCAGCAGTGGGCTCTGCAGACCACGGCTCAGGGCACCGGCTTGGCCCGACCCCTTCGTCCTCCCTGCGCCGTCCCCAGGAGACGACGGGGGTGTCTGGGGCGTCTTGTGCAAACCCCAGGACCAAGGTGCAGAGATGAGCTCTTCTAGAATAGAAGATTTTTACCCCAAAATCAGGTCTCTGGGAAGCTAGATCATAACCCTCGCATCTTCTGATTTCTGTTATTCTCCCTCTGTGGTACATTCTTACGGCTTAACTGTTTTGCTCCATCTCAGGGTCACACTAAGAAAGGGAGACCGTTCACTACTTTAGAAGTTAAGCCAATATTTCTCAGTTTTCCAGCCCATTCCACAGAGCTGTGCAGCAGTCGGTCTCAAAGAAGCAGGGCCACGTCAATTCTGTGTCAGGAGTTAGATCCCTGTGGGGTGCCGATTTACCTCGAGTATCTATACATTTCTGTAGAAAATGAGAATATTCAGGAGAGGTAGTCAGTCTGCTCTAGAACTACAGCTGGAGCTTGCTGTCCAGATTAATTAAAGGGCTGCAGAGGCTGCGAATGTGATTATCTCTTCTTATCTTGTTCCAAAGTCCATGCAATATCTACAGTGTTTCAAAGTTATATATGTTTTTAAAAAAATCAATAGCAGTGGAGTTCTCATTATCACCAACCTACAAATAAAGCTGTATGAGAAGCAGAGAAGGGAAAGCATTGGTGTGGACACAGGCTTCGCCTTTACGTTTGGCAGTGGATTTTCCTTGTAAGAAAAACTATTGAAAATCTCAAAAATTACTGATGCAAAACAAAACAAAACCCCCATAACCCAGCATTGTCACCTCCTGTAGGTGAGGCTTTAAAAAGCGGTTGTCTGAGTACCCAGGATCAGGTACCTGAGGTGAAAGAGGTGTTGGATTTTGGCTTGGCCACCAAATTGCAGCCTGCGAATACTTCTGCGTCTTTTTCTCCATGGAGAGGGACAGTTTAATAGTAGGTCCCCACAGAGGACCTGGTAGGACCTCGAGAGATAGAGACGAGTCCGTTCTTTGGCCCCAAGAGCTGAACACAGATACCTCAAGTCTTCCTTTCTCCCAAGGCATGTGGGTCTCAAGTAGCTGCTGCTATTCAAAGGCTCTCATTAATTGGGATTGTAGTGTTTGAGACGAGCGGAGACTTTATACCTGCAAAGGATGCTTTCCCCCATCCATCTCACAGGGAACTCGCCATCGCTCCACTTGTGTCCTCTGTTGGTGCCACTGCCTGCCGGCCCTTCGGCCGGAGGAAGGCGGCTTTATTTTACCCAAGGGCCGCGCTGATTTGGGGCATCTGTTGGTGGCTCAGCACCAGGCTGGGGGCAGATGGGTTCAGGCGTTGCCTCTGCCACCGCATCCCTTCCAAAAGTCACTGCCACAGCCCCGTCGGCTCCAGGGCTGTCACGCACTGCCATCCGCAAGCGGCAAGGTCAGCAAAGTCGCTAGCGCCCTTTTAGCCTGCTGTGATAAACACACGGTCACAAAAGTTTTATAACACGGCGCAGAATAGGATCTGCCCTTCGTTATCCAAACGAGGTCGAATTCGTGCCAGCACATAGCTCTGAGTCACGGCAGGTTTCGATTGGGGTTTCTGATTCCTGAACAAGGACTGATGACGCTCCCCGGTAGCTCCCATTAATCTTCTTCCCCGCGAGTTCTGCATGGCTGCAGTTGAAGAGGTTTTGTGTTTGCTCTCACTCGTTCGCACGAAAGGTGAGGGCGCGACGGGTCTGACGGCCCGGACACAGACGGGAAGGATCTCGTCTGGGTTTCAGCCCAGGGATTTCACGGCGGTCCTTTGTCGTGTCTCAGCAGCGCCTTGGAAAAATGCAGCTGCAGGGAGAGGTCTCGGTCCGTGCTCGTGAGACGTGGTGGCTCGGGACAGCTTCTCCAGGGCTGAAGGGAGCTGCTTCTCACCGGCGGGGCCAGGGCACCCCATCCCTGGAGAATTTCCCAGCACGACAGCGGTGCAAAGGATTGCCAACCGCACCCATACCCGTGTCCGTAAGCAGGAAAGCCACCCGTGCTTTCCAGCTTGGGAGGCTTCCTGCTCAAAGCTGTGTGGTTTAGGTCTCTCCTTAGTATTTCAGGAAGCTTTCAGACCAATTAAATCTTTAATGATCACCTCTCGGCTCTTTGCGCAGTGGCTTTGCTTCTGCCTTTGCTGCAGACGAGCTGCATGCCTGTGTATAAACTGCCTTAAACGCACCCGGGACAGGACAAAAATTCATCTCCCTGCTCCCCCACTCTCCTCCCCGGACCACACTCTGCCAAGGAGCGGAGAAACCAGCAGCCCTGGGTTCACAGTCCCGGGAAGCCGAAGGAATTAGTTTTCTATTGAACCTTTCATTCTCCGGATATCAAAACACTTTGTGAAGTCGGGGCCTGCAGGGAAGCAGAGCTGCTGTTTATGTGATCAATAAAAAGTTTTACACGGAGCCCTGGATGCTCACAAAAGATGGGAAAGAATGTAGCTGAAACAGCTCTTCACATGAAAACAAGATGTTTATTGGTATCGAAACACCCTGCTAGGCTGAAATCAGACGCCAGGCGATGTGAGCTCAAGCCGGGATGGTTCTCGTCGGGGAGGGGAGAGGAGCAGGCTGGCTTTTTGCATAGGGCTAGCGAAAATTTCCCCGTCATTATGTGTAATACTAGAAGGATAAATGCACAGCACGGTGAGACGATTGAGGCTGGAGCCAAGGGGGACAGAGCCAACAGCATTTTATATATTTTCCTGCCATATGAATTCTTCACACCTTGAACTACTTTTCCTTGATTTTCTTCTTTTTTTTTTTTTTTTTTTTTTGAGGCAACAGCCAATAAAAGAAACTAATGGGTTAGAAACCACGTAAGCAATCTCCCACTGAGCTTTATTCCCCACAGGCTCGTTGCATCAAAGGGAAGGCAGCAAAATAGGGCGACCGAATGCTACGTACCGACAAAAACGAGTTGGCTGCTGCCTGCTCTGCCCCACGCTCGGGGCAGGTCGCGTTGCCTGCAAGGGCTGGTGAGCTCCTGGGGACGGTGGCAGCCACCGGGGCCGGGGTGAAGAGGGCGTTTTGGGGTTGTAGACGAGGCGGCACAGCTCGTGCCTTTGCTCTGCATTCCTCCTTCCCCACTCCTCCTAATGCAAACACATCTCTCCGGCTGCCCCGCGTCTTCCTGTGCCACCTCCATGCTCAGAGAAGAGGTTTCTTGCTTGCTTCAATGCCTTTCTCATTGCGCTTGAATCCCGTTTTCCGGCTGGGAGGTGTGGAGAGACAATTTATCCCATGTATCTTCTGCCTGCTCCTTCATCGGGAAGGGCAATTTCGTTCCACTCGCCGTGTCTTGCTTTCCTCGCTCCACCTTACCGACCTCAGCAATGTCCAATTAGCAAATCTGGGCCTCCTGTACACAACAGATATTACTTCCACCTTGTTTCAAGTTTACCGCTCCGCCGGTTTTTGTTGTGCTCTTTCCAGCACTTGGTAATTTTGCTCCGTAATAATGGGATCGGCGTCTCATAATTAGCGCGAACCACGGTGCTACGTCCTGGGAAATGAGACATGGTGGGAAAACACTGACTGTCCCCAGTGCTTCGTGGGACACACCAGCCTTGAGGTTTCAGAGCAGCCTGGAGTGGGCAAACGCTGGTTATGGCACACAAACGCAGCCCGCGGGAAGTGCAGCGCTCAAGTTTTTGCTCTCGGTACGAAGCCTTGCAGTCAGCGCAGAGCAATGGCAGCAACAGGATACGCAGCTTCATCGGGGGCTCTCAAAGTTGGAATAAGGACTTTACGCAGGATAAACTCGAAGCTTTTTGTAAGGGCTCGTCCTTACCCTGCATCCTGCTCCCAGCCGGGGCGTTCGCTCAGCAGGGTGGGCAATGAAGCTCAGGGTGTCCTGCACCACGTCTTACCTCTGCTTCTCTTTGCAGACCTCCTCTCCCAGCCTGCGCAAGCCGTGGAGCTGCTCTTAATTTCCTGCGTTACCCAGCCACAAGCGGTGCCGCTGGTAACGAGCTCTGAAAAGATACGGGGGAAAAAGCATTAGGATATAATAAGTCTTATTTACAGCTTGGAGAATCCGCATTTTAGAGCGAGGCACCATACTTAAAAATCAGGAGAGACAAAGGGGCACCTTGCAAAAGTGAGTGTTGCCCGGGCAACACCAGCATCCGCATCCCCGCATCTCCCCAGCCCCGTGCTTAGCAAACATCCTCCCCATGCACGCTCAGACTTACACCTCGCTCCCTCTCCCTGGCATCCGCGTGGCCGAGGTGAGTGCACAGGGATTGGCACAAGAAGTCTACACGTGCCGCTGGCAGGGAACGAATCTTCCCCTTAGTCTTTCGGCTTGTCTCGCCTGCTGCGCTCTGCAACGTCGCAGCTCTGCGTGCGGGCTTCACCCCACGCACGTGCCTTCGGATGGAGCTGCGTGCAGCGGTGCCCTCCCTTTTTGGAGCTGAACCACAGATCCTCTGTACCTGGCTGTGTCTTATCTCAAAGTTACATTTATGTAGTAGTTAGGCTTGAGGACAGATGCTTCCCCCCCTCCCTGCCCCAGCCCCGGCTTTTTTTTTAACACTGTAAAAGAAAAACACACTCATCTTCCAGAGTTGGGAGTTCTCTTGACAGCAGAAGAGTGTGATGGATGTGCCGGGGCATCATTTCATCAGAATATCAAGCCATGAGGTTGGCTACTGCCATTCATTCTTGTCATTTGAATCCTTTTGGTGTGTAAGAGCACATTAAAATCCCGTAAGAGAAACGCGCTGCCCATCTCTGTGTCAGAGAGGACTGCGCCGGTTCATCCATCCGGCCCCGGGACAGCGCAGGCGGAGGGAAGCTCTTCGTTGGACCGTTCGGTGAAGGTGAAACAAAAAAAGTCTGCAGGTACCTAATCCCGACCCAGCTCCATTTTCCGAAGGAAGAGAAGGACAACTGTCACGGCATTTATGGTTTGCAGTTTTCTCCACCCCAATAACTGAAAAAGTTGGGGTTTTCCTTTCATCTTGCCAATGACAAAAGGAATTTGCCTTTCTTACGCCTTTTACTTTTCTGTGTTGCTTTTTTTTTTTTAAACATCTTGAGCAGCGGGCTGGTGGCCAGATTTCTGAAGGTGTTTAAGCATCGACAGATGCAGCTGGGTACCTGGAGGGATTTTTCAAAAGCATCTTGCTGTAATTGTTTATGATATTCTTCACTTCCCATCATGATGTCTTCGGTTGGATCCCTATTCCTGCCAGCATTGCATCTCCTATTGCAGAACTGAGTTGGATTTTGCTTCTTTTCTTACTTTTAGACCCAGAACTCCGGGAAACTGTACAAAGGGAGAAGAAAATGGGCAAAACTTGCTGTAAATGGGGTAGATTTTGGTGTCCGACAGGACGCTGAGGAGGTGCACACCTCCATTTACAGCAGCAGAACGCCAGTATGAGCAGGGTCTTTTCAATAGATGTGATCTTGCACGGAGAAACGTACAGAGAAACCAGCTGCCTGCTCCCTTTGAAATACAAAATATTCTTGTGTTGCAACATCATGGCCAAATTCGCCAGTGGATTTTTCAGCATTTGTGTGTTTTCTGAGAAGCAGTAGTTAATTCGCGGTGAGCTTCCTTGCCCCTTTTGCCCGTTTTTGTACATTCTGGGGATCACGTTTGTGTCGTTAGTCGTAACCAGGTAAAAACACGAGTGAGATTTGCAGGAGGACCTGCAGACAGTAGCGATGCGGGACAAGCTGCAGGAGCCCGGGGCTGTTATTAAAGAGCGAAGGGATGCGGAATTTCCATCCTGCACTGCCATCTATAGCGCAGCCCTGCGCACAGCAAACAGCACGGCAAAAATCAAACCAGAAGCCAAAAAAACCCAACCCCAGCTGAGGCAGCAGGCTGTGAGAAACCTTAGTGCAATGAATTAAATTGGCAATTTAGGGACAGTGGCCCGTGATGTGTTGGACTGGACGGGAGTGGAGGAGCTTGGGGTGGGAGTCCCGCCTGCCATCCTGGCCGGCTGTCCCTCATTTTGGGGGGGTTTGCAACACAATTTCATCCTCTCCAAAGCAATGGCCAGCTTTCTCCAGGGGACAGCTCAAGATCTACTAAATCAGAGGCGTGAAACCAAAACCCATTTTGACTCTGATGAGCAAAGGGAATTTCTCTTTATTTTTGATTTTTAAACCAGATGTTGCTTTCATGCTCTGAAACCTCCGAAACAGCTGAATGGATTTTCTTCAAACTCCTCACACGCACAAAAATTCACCTTTGGGCTGCGAACAAGCTTAAGAAATTGCACTGTGATGGAGATATTTTTTTTTTTCTCCCCCTCTTCCTTTTTTTTTTGATTTGGAAAGTTAAAAGGATCCTAAAATAGAAGCTGAGAATTAGATTAAACGTTTCTCTGTTAACTCTTAGCACTGCTCCAAATCTGCAATTATCATTTCTTAAGGTGCCTGGCTCCCATCCTTCTTACGCTTCCAGCTGCCACCTTTTTTATTAAAATAACTGCTGAAATAACGCTGAGCACCAGCACATCTCTGGCGCGCTCAGAAGAGGGACTTTTGCTGAGAAAACTAAGAGAAAGCCCCGGTTTGGCCCAATTTCACGTGCCTCCAAAATTGCCCTGTGAAATTGGGGAAGGAGCTGAAGGTGGCAGGAGCTGGGGAGCCCTAAATCAGGAGAAAGTGTCCTGTGGGGCTCCTCGTGGCCCGGGGGCATCCTTTGGCAGGAGGGGCAGGGGAACGGCGCAGCAGTGTCGAGTGCTTTGGCTTGGGCCATTTGATGTTGAAATACGTACCGTGAGACCCGCGATGCTAACAGAGCAGAAGAACAGCACAGCCAGTCCACCACCAGGAATGGGTAAACACCTCACAGGCAGCTTCCCTGACCTAAATCTAGCTAGAGAGGGATATGAGAAATAAAAGGTGTAGTTGTATCATATACACACCGCATGTAGTTATCGAAGAAACCTTGTAATACTGCAGAAATCTGAGGTTTGTTCCCATCGGTTCTCTGTTTTTCAAGATCAAGAGCAGCTTCCAACAGAGAGGTCGTGAGGGATGCCTGATCCCAAAAACAGCCTCATGGTAATATTCATTAATGGTCTTAGGAAATGCATACCTAGCTTATTAGTCCATTTCTGTATCATACGGGAATGTCTAGGAGCATTGGATGCTTGAGAAATGTTTTCGTTGACAAAGGATGGGCCAAAATCATTGACAAAGGATGGGCTCCTGCCCTCACCATTAGTTTTCAGTGACCCCCATTTGCGCTGATGAAATGTCTTGCACAAGGAACTACTCCCAGACTGAACACAGAGCAGATGAAGCCCCTTGTTGGTACGGGAAGAACATGGAGTGGGCTTCTGGAGAAGAGAAGACTGAGGGGGGATCTCATCAATGCTTATAAATACTTAAAGGGAGGGTGCCGGGAGGATGGCACCAGTATTTTTTCTGTGGTGCCCAGTGATGGGACAAGAGGTAATGGGCACAAACTTGACCATAGGAAGTTCCATCTAAACATGAGGAGGAACTTCTTTACTTTGAGGGTGGCAGAGCACTGGAAGAGGCTGCCCAGAGAGGTGGTGGAGTCTCCGACTCTGGAGATATTCCAAACCCGCCTGGACACCATGCTGTGCAACCTGCTCTAGGTGACCCTGCTCTGGCAGGGGGGTTGGACTAGATGATCTCCAGAGGTCCCTTCCAACCCTGGTGACTGTGTGATTCTGTGATTCTCCAGTGTCCAAATAAGGGATTTCAGACACCCAAGAGCACTGGAGATCAAGGGGGAGCCATTTGTGACCTCTGGGAAGGATTTGGTGAGAGCAGCTCTTTGCACGGAGGAGCCGGACAGGCTCTGTGCAGATGGATGCGTTAGTCAGCTTGGCCACTAGCTGTTTTAACAGAAAATTATATGCTAAATCAAGCACTGGGAAACAAATTGCACACTCGGCTTGGCTGGAAGGCCAGCGCCTGGCACAGACGGCTTTTCTCAATGGAGGCACGTCCACCTCCCACGGGACCTGCTGCCCGGATTTGCCTTTAGCAATGCTGGATGGCCAGAGCAAAAGCCGGAGTCTCAAGGGCAAAAGGGTTTGCTGCCAAAGTGTGTGTATTTTTCCTGGTTTTCCACTAAGGAAGGTGTACACCGTGGGGCTGCCTGCTGGAGGCTTGGCTCAGGGGGGAAGCAAAGTGGAAGGTTTGCCCAGGGAAGGGCTGGACCCTGCTTGGCTAAAGTCCTTTGGGCAAGCCAAGGTGTTCCTGGAAGGATGAGATGCAGATTCCTGTGCCCTCATGGAGGGGCAGCATCTCCTGCTCCTGAGCTGGAGGCAGAAAGGGGTAAACCAGAAACTCCCTTTAGCATCTCAGCTAACGAAACCGCCAGTAAACCTCCCCCACTTACACCTACGGTAATTCCTCCCCTTGTTCTTGCAAGCCCAGTTCAATTTTCTTTTTATTCTTCTGCATGTATCTGCAAATAGCCGATTACTCGTGTTAGACCCTGCCAATAAATTGTATGCTTTTTATTTGTTTCCCTTCCTTCCGGAGTCGGTTTCCATTAAGTACCACTGCAGCGTGCAGAAAGGGTTGAGGCAACGCCTTGGCGGCCACATAAAACAAGTTCTTATTGAACATGGCCCCTTTTTCTCACAAAAGGAGCCCTTGGAAGATGCACGCCACTGGAATATGGGTATTTTCACGACCATAAAAACTTCATTTTACTTTTATTGCTATTAAAAAGCCCTGGATAGGTGCATTTCTCATCCAGCTGATTAATCTGAGGTTAGAGGCCACCACACCAATGATTACATAGACATGTACCTTTGTGCGCGTGGACGCGGTATATCTCAACCTCTTTCCCAAAGAAAATCAAAAGCACAGTGTTGCTAGCACGGACACACAAAGAATGTCCTCTCTTTTTCATCTGAGACTCCAGCGCAGGCTCGCTACGCCCACTTAGGCTCCTTTCAGCTCCCAACATGCCTCCAGGTTGCCTAGCAATCCTAACAATATTTTATGAGGCTTTATTCCAGAGGCACATTTTGCTAATGCCAAATTTTAGCTAGAAGCTCCAGGAGAAGCACGGAGGAGGGCTGAGATAGCATCACTCCGATTTATTACAGCCAGGATACAGGAGGAAAAAATAAAATACCAAATTATCAGGACGGTTATTTAGCAATAACGTCTTGCATCGTACCCCATGGGCCAGCACGCGGCCAGGGGTGGTCTCCGTGCCATCAGCTGGCTGTAGCAACACAACCCCATATCTGGGAATGTGTCGGGGTTCCAAATAGGCACCTCCAAAAGGAACCAGCGGCCAGAGTGCCTACTGCAGGTTTCCGAGCAAACATCTAATGGAAAGAAGCGATGAGGGAAAGCAACTTCTGGCTGAATGCGGCAGAAAGGATTTGGTACAACTAGCTGTTGCCATCTTCGTGTTGGGAATCTCTGGGGAAACCTGCCTCCATCCCCCAGGGTCGTGCCCCAGGGTGACTGATGCTGGGACTTCAGTGGGCCGAAGGGACTGTGGGCTCCAGCACGGCTTGGAGAGCCTGGGGGGGAGCTGTGACCCCTGGTCCCCAACTGCCTGGGCTGGTCACCCCGGCGAGGCCCTCAGCAGCTCCCCAAAATCAGCAGGTTCAGGCTTGTGTGCTCCCAGGTCCTGCAGCAGCAGACCCCAGGTCTGTGCTTGGCAAGGTGATGCACCGAACCGGCACGACCTGGATGGGAGACCCCATGGTGAAAAGCATCCCCGCTGGGCCGTGGCACTGCTGATGGCAGAGTCCCGCCTGGGTGGCTGGTTGGCATCTCTGCCCACCGGCAAAGGTCAGGTGCTGAGCGGGGACGGGATGGGGACAGGTCTGCTGGCGGAGCGGCGGGCAGGTGGGAGGAGGCTGGTGGGACATGACATCCACCAAATGGCGTTCCGCTCTGAGCCGTATGGAAAATCAAGGTACCAAAATGCATAAATCTATTTCAAATCACATTCCCTTGGTTTCTCCCTCTCCAGCCCCAAACGTACGTATAACCCAGACATAAATAAGCCCTTGGGGTTAGAGTGAATGTCTCTGAAGGCTACAGAATTCCTGGTTTTATCTTTTAGTCTGGTTAATACAAGCTTTGTCTAAGACCCAAACTTTCTATAAGTTACCTCTAATGGCTGGGGTTTTTAAATCCTACCTTTAAAAAGAAAAATAAGACCTTTAATTTTACCAAAGATTACTCCATAGCAGTAATGTCTTGCTAACATAAACTGGATTCAGTTCAACCATTAAACTTTTATATGATTAATATTTTCTTAAAGAAGAATGACCTTCAGTTAAATTCAGCAACAGTTTAATTTCTGTAAAACTTGTATTTATTAAAAAAAAAAAAATCAATAGTCATGTTTTCATGCCGTCTTACTTCTCTCTCCCTGTTTTTGGAAGGGTTTTATTTTTTTTAATTTCCAGCAGGTTTTTTTCGAAGCAGGTAAACACGTCCCCTCCTGCCTTTAAAGCAAGAGCATTAGCACAAGGGAACTGGTAAGTGAAAATTACGCTAAACAAAAGTGAGACCCATTTCATTGATTTTTTCACTGACCAAGCTGAAGGACAAGTAAATTGAATTTTTAAAATCCTTTCACTTTTAATACTGTATGGTATTATTAGTAATGTAAGTAAGTAAAACTGTTCATAGCAGATGTTTTTCTAAAGTTGACAGTGTGCCCTTCAAGTGACGCATGATGATTGTAAATCCAGGGTTTTCCAGCATTTACAGCAAACGCCCTTATTGCACTAACGTATCTAACTAATGCAACCAACCGACAAGGGGAATGCAGAATGGGAAAAGGAGAGAGTTTCACACTTAATCCAGGATTTTACTGGGAACCAGCATTAGTGCTGGAAATATAATCAAAGGTTAGGTTTGCTCAGTGCTTTAGAGGTATCTGCAAAACAGCAGGACATTTGCAGGAGAGTCCCTGCCCCAGCATCAGCTCCCTGCTGAGATGCTCCAGAGATCCCAAAGGATGCTCAGGACCCACTGAAACCAAATATGGTTTACAAGTGCCTTTGCTTGGTCCCTGCTTCAAGCATAACTTGTAGACAGCCAAACCCAAGAACAGGTCACAGAAGCTTCAAATTTCCTCTACTGGGATGCTACGCAGCAGCTGAAGTCCAGGGTCGTTCCCACGTGGGTCCCTGGGCACCTCGGCTGGACCTGTGCCGGAGCGCTGCGCTCTTCACCTCTGCCCTCAGTCCCCTGTCCCTTATTTGAGAACAACCAAAGCCACATGAAGACCAGCCACCAAATCCTTCTAGGTCTAACCCATCCAGGAGGGTGTGCAGTGTGTATGTGTATCCTTGGGATGTTCTGAGCCCAGAGACCTGAGCAGGGCAAGAAAGGCTGAATCCAGACCTTTTCCTTTTCCCTTTTTCCTGGCATGGCTGGGCCTGGTGGGGTTCTTTTCCCATTCGGAAGGAAAGCTTTTGGTATCCAGCAGGTTGATAGGTGATAGCTGGTTAAAAGAGAAAAGGAGGTGGTTGATTTCTGGAGGGGGAATTTGCTGAAGAAGCACTTGCACGCAGCCATCCCCGATGCCCGGGATAATGCGGGGTCCAGGCTGTTGGGTCGGATGTTCACAACATAGAGGTGATGTAGCACGGAGGCCGTTTACACGCATAACCCGCCGTGGGTTACAGGTCTGATTCCAGATTGCCCCAACCTTCCCTGTGTTGTTTTCACCTGTGAAAATAGAGGAAGGAAGTTGGGATCAGGTGTGACCACTGTGGCTTTGGCAGCACATTATGCTGGCTGTACGTCATGATAGATATATCATCATAGGTGTGAATCACGATATAAGGTTTGGGACAGTAAACATGCAGGTCTTCTTTTTTGTTCAAATGTTTCGTAATAATACAGGGCAAATTCTGGAGCTTTACTGGCTCCTCCAGCTTCTCAGGCAGGTTGTAAAGCAAGATATTTAAGATCAGCTGCTTCCAACCCTCCAGACAACACATGGAGCTTGTTTTCAGCAGCAACAGGCAGTATATGCCTCAGTTGCTCATAAAAGTCCAAAACCATATTCCTTTTGGGCTGAAATGCTTCGTGTTTGATATCAGATTTTATACTTACTGGTTCGGTTGAGCTGTTAAAAAGTGAGTGAGTTGTTTTTTTTCTCTGTTTGCATAGACGGAAAGTGAGAAAATGAGATCATTCAAAAATGACTAAAGCAACTAATTCAGACCTGGCTTGTGTTCTGTATTTCACCGAGGTCTAAGTTTCAAGCCAAATTGAAAGAAAGTTAGCTGAGCGGGTTTAAAGCTCAAAGCGCACACACCAGTGTAAATTTTATGAATTATTTTAACTGCAACCCATGAAATGGTATTGCTTTTGTAACATTATCTCAACAGCAAATGGTCTTGTTCAAGGCTTTCCAAAATGGGCTATCATACATCAGACAGTCCCTGGCATGGATTCTAGAAAAGCGACAGCATTTCTGCATGGGGAATGAGCAGATCATATAATATCTTAGGGAATGGCAGAGTCTGGGCATCAGATGTTCCTAGGTCTTTATTGTATTTCAGAGAACTTGCTGCGAAAATATATCCTTGGTAAGTGTGATTTGAAAAAAATCCCTGTGAAACCTAAATAAACTGTGATAGAAACACTTCCAGCATACTGGAGTTTACAGTAAACAGGATCACAGCTGATTTAAAAATGGAAAAATTCATCACTAAAAAATTCATCACTAAAAAATTCATCAAGAAGAACAATCTTTCCAGGCTGTGCCTCTCTTGGGAGGGAGCTAACAGATGCAGCGTCTCATTTAGCCCCATCTCGCCAGGCACCGAGGCCGCTGCTCAGCACCCAGCACGAAGCACCCAGCGCCTTGCAGGAGGCAGCCCTGGCCGAGGAGGGTTGAAGCAATGCCCGCCTCGTGCTAGGTCCCACCGTCTGCGTGTCTTTTTTCTGTCTCCGATACTGCTCCCTTCAGCATAGCAGCTTATTGGCACCAGGAAAAAAATGGTGGGTTTGCATCCTTTGTGAGTTTTCGGGACCGTGAGCGCTCCCACCACATTTCTGACTCACTGCTGTTGTTTTCTTCAACCTTCCGCTGACTAAAAGCTGTGCGGGAAAAAGCAAGAATTCCTCTATCAATGTATCACCTCCTCCACAGGCAAACCCTTTCTTCCCAGGCTAGCTGTATTAAAACCTGGCTCAGAGCTGCCGTGAAAGATTTGTAAAGGTGTTCTGATTGAGGAGGGGTATTTATGGGTGTCCCAGATGGGATTAGGGCTCTGCTGGACTCTCCAGACCCTCAGCAGTAGGTCGCATCCTCCGTGCCGCTGCGAGCATCACAGGCGCTCTCCTGGTCAGAGATCCATGTCGTGGACGCAGCCTCTGCAGGCAGGCAGATTTATACGGCTTGCCCCAGCCCAGGGCTGAGGGTCATCACTGGAAAGACATAAGGATTGGGGTTAAAAGCACAGATCACGCAACAGAATTGAGAAAACAGGTCGAAATCCCATGGGAGGCTGGGTTAGACACTGTGCGAGTTGTGTGTGTGTGTGAGACAGATACTATCATGCGCCTGAGTGTGTTTCAAAACAATGAATTTTATTTAACTCCTTGCAGCCGCTTGGTTAAGAAGCAAATCCTACCAGACGCATTTAAGTGCAAACCCCTTTTTGCTCCTGTGTCACAGCACTGTGATTTCCCTGAGACGGAAAGCAGAATTAAAACCCACCCAGCTGGAGAAAGAAGTGAGGCTGCTCCCGAGCGCGGGTGCGCTGGGGAAAGTCCCTCCACAGATACGGGGCACACTGTACATCACTTACCCTGCTTCAAATCAGTTTGGACAAAAACCACAACAGTGTTTAAAACCCAAGTTGATGGCTGAGGGAAGGGAAAGGGAAAAGAGTTGCAGGGAGCTGGGTAGGAATTTGAGGGAACACTGTCCTCTTCTTATGTATTTTATCTAAATATTTGCGCGATGCAGGTCCTGAAGTCTCCTGCTCGCTTGCTAATGCTGCACTCTTTACATCAGTGGAAGCCCTATCGCCCTTAACCCCATCAGATTGGCGCAGTGCTCAGGAGAAATGCTGGACTGAGCTAACACGGAGCCGGCAGTCTTTTTTCCTTAGACTAATTGCTTTTCCTTCACTCTTCTCCCCCTCCTTCCCCAGGTCAGGGCTGCGCGCATTAGGCTAGCTTTCATTGTGAGCATCAATGTGTTGTCTCGCTGCTGGGCACATACATCAAGCGGCTCGCGCCCAGCGTGCAGCTCACACCGTTCCTTTCTGTCGAAGCTGCTTTTCAATGATGCTTTGGTCTGGGGGTAGAACGGATTTCCTGCGGTGTCGAAGCCAGGCAGCTGCTTCGCTGAATTGGGGCTTGATAAATATGTATTCAGTCTCATGCATCAGAATAGCGAGCAGCAGCCATACAAAGTGCTATAGAAATGCAGCATTTCACTTAGAGAAACTAAGAGTTTTTAAGCAGATGCCAGTCAGCAGATAAATGCAGAAATGTACCCTTTTATCACTGTTTTTGCAAGATTTGTGTTTGCCCAATGCGGTGGTATCTGGGCGACCATAACAACCCGTTACATTCATTTGCCCACAACTGATAACGCCAAACAGATTCCTGCCGTGTATCACTGTATTGAGACAGTCAGCGATGACACACTGCCAAACAAATATTTGACAAAGGACAGTCGGGTCACGCACCGCTCTCTGAGTAATGCCGACTCTATCCCAGCTACTTTCTGCTCCCGCTCTCCCATTCCCAGCTGCTTTGTTTGAATGTTTCCTTTCTCCTCCTGGTTCACGGTGCTCCATTGCGCAGACGCGGCGGAGCAAGGCAGCATCTCAAAATGGCTCAAGGTGTCTCTCCGAAGTGCCAGGAGGGATTATTTCTGCATGTGCGCGGCCAGCCATGCTCGTACAGGGTCTCAGCGTCACACCACGCTAGTGCTCGAGCACGGTCCCGCCTGGAGCGAGCCTGCAGCTGGCCAGTTTGGATGGCTGGAGATGGCCAAAGTGCCGTTCCCGCATCCAAGTGTTGCACCAGTGCCTGGGCACATCGCAGGGGTGGCACACAGACTGTGCTGTCCCCAGCCCCAGCTCCCACCAGGGTTGCTCCCTACCTCGGCTCCCCGCGGCTCACGGTTCCCGGCGGGCAGCTCCCGGCCATCTGAATATTTTGGTAGGCAACTTGTAGAGTCAGGAAGTTTGGCCACGCTTGCAGACATATCCGTCTAAAACCCTGCCGAGGAAAACAAACCACTTTAAAGTCAACCCAGCCATAGGAGATGAGATTAGTTTAATTCAAACATTTTTGAGTGCGTTTACATCAGGCATTTACACTGGGGCAGCCGGCTTGACTTTAAGCAGGATTAGTTGACTGGAGGAGCGCAAAGCGGTTCCTTGTCGGAAGGGCCCTTGGTGCGATGCTGTTGCGGGGTGGATTAGAGCCGAGCAGAGCGCTCCGTTCCTCACAGCGCAAGGAGCTTAGGGAATGGATGCCGCAGGCGGAGGGGCTGGTGAGACACCGACGCTAAGCACAACACATCAGGGAGCTCGGAGGAATCCTGTTTCTGTACATGGCTTGATCACGTTTTGCATGAAGCTGGTGGGATTTATCTCGGCGGCGGTGCTGGCTTAAGCAGCAAATTCCACTCCGAAGGAATTTCCAGGCCAAAAGAAAAAGACTTGTTAGAAAAAGAATCCCCCCGACTGGTGTGGCGGGAGTGCCTCGGTGGCTGCAGAGTGACCGTGACACGTGCGGACGTGCCCATCAGCATCCCCAGCTCCGCAGCCCTGGAGCAGCGAGGCTGCACCAGGTCTGCCCCGGGCACTCGGAAAGCCTCTGAGCAGCACTCAGATCTTCGCAGCCGGCCTCACGTGCCAGCCCTGGGGTTATTCCCTGACTGGAGCTGCAGAAATCTGTAGCCCGTATCCAATGTGGGAGAGGTAATGGGACCCAGCCCTGGCAGCGACACGCCTCTTGGCCCCACATCAGACGGGTCCACGGGGCTGCCTGCAACTCCTATATTTAAAACCGTCGCCCGGCTCCTGCCCATGCGGGGCTGGCTCCTGCCTTGCCAGCCGGCCGGCCTGCAACACGTTTTCCCGTGCAGCCCTGGAAACATTTACTGACAACGGCTGGTAACAGCCTCACCTGATTTCTGATCCTTTTTGGGGTCCTTCTGGTCAAATGACATGATTTGGGGTTTTAGAAAAGCTTTAGACATGAACTAAAATCTCTACGGAGCTGCTTTCTCCTTTTTTTTTTTTTTTGACAGGCCAAATGCTGCGCTGATACGAGATCTCACCTTGCCTGCTCCCACACACGCATGCCTACCAGCTTGGGTCCCTTTTTAAGCACACTTAACGGCATTCTCGTCCCAGTGTGAACGGACAAAAGGCATGAGCTAGCTCTCCCGTCAGGCAGCGTGCGGCGCCGGCTCTCACCTACCAGATGGCCACATTTTACATTCTGGCCACAAGCGTTGTTTGCCGGTGCTGAGCGGTTTGGGGCAGGAGGGGAGCTCAGGCAGATGAGTGTGAGCGGAGCAGCTCCCCACCGGGGCCCAGGTTACGCCACTGCTGCATGCCGTGACCCCGCTTATTTGTTCCTCACCGTTTGAGAGCACTATTTCAGCTGTCATTTAATTCCAGGCCTCCAGAGTTGGCCACTTCTTCTGTCCACCTCTGTCCTCCCCATGTCCCCTCCAGGGATGCCCTTCCTCCCTCTCCTGCTCCGGGCGCTGCAACCTTTCCCTGTGCCCGGCTCGGCTGAGTCTCGCTGGAGAGCAGGCGCTGCTGCGTAGGAAGTGTTATCGGTGTTTTGTTCGATGGTACTTTTCTTTCTTCCTCTCGGTCGGTACTGAACTGTAGTGGCAAAGAGCACTTTTACTGAAGATGATGTCTCAGGTGAGATGTCTAACTCAGGTCCCAACTGCTCAGCAGTCATTAAACATCTCAGGGAAGATGTTCCAGGAACTTGGATGTTAACCTTGTGGTCCTGGACTGATTCCAGCTCGTTTAATTACAGCCTTCATAGCTGAAATTTGCTCTGCACTTTTGACCAGTTACGGGATTTTTTATTTTTTTTTCCCCCATCTCCTCTAAGCTGTTGAGCAGCCTCGCCACGAGCTGCCGCATTCCCCACGTGAGCCGAAGCAATAAGCAATTCCGGCTGCTCCCTCTCCCAAGATTCTCAAATTCATTGTATTTTCTGGTTACTTAACAATTCAGGATTCTGCAAAGTATCACCGGCTCACCCACACAGGAAAGTTTTACCTGTTTAATCTGGATAATCTAACCAGTACAGCAGTATACATGATCCACATAGGTGCCGTTGTTGCAAAGTACATGAACTTTATCATTCATATAAGGAACCTATAATATAAATAAGTTTTGTGAAAAAAACATAAAAACTAATTTGAAGTAAGAAATAACGTAATGCAAGCTAAACAACCTACACACGCTCCCTTATAATGAAAAACTATGTGAGTGTAAAGCTGTATGATTATGAAAACACTGTATGAGTGTATATATATTAGTGTGTATATATATATATAAACTCTATGGTTATAAAAGTGTATTAAGGTGTTTTAAACTCACACTTTGTGTACCTGGGATGAATTTCCCCCTTCGGCAAGCCTTTGCAAGCAGCTCAGGGTTATTAAACTCGTGTTGCGATTGAATCCCCGCCTGACGCTGCGGCGGGGTTTCCGTGCAAGGACACGGAGAGGCAAGGGAACACCGTCTCCCCCCGGGAGCCGGTTTGGGACCACGGGAGCCCTGGACCGAAAGGCAGGGGATGCCCTGGGGGACCCGGCTGGGGGCTGGATGTGCCCCTGCCCCACAGAGAGCCCCGAGCGGGGTGGGGTTTGGGGTGCGGGCACCTCTGCAGCGACGGAGGAGGTTGTTTCAGAGGCGATTCAACTCACGGACCCGGCAGAAGGCGCTTTGTCTGCCCGGTAGAGGAGCGAGAGCCCCCTCAGAGTGTGGGGGGGTCGCTCCCTCAGCACCTGCCCGAGGAAGGGGGCCGGGGCCCAGCGGAACCGGCCCGCCTGGGCCTGCAGGCGGCGCCGCGCCCCCGCCGAGCCCATCATCGCGGCGGGGCGGCCGGGCCCGGAGCTGCTGCCGGGGGAGGCAGGGGAAGAAGGCGGCGGCGGCGGCGGGCTCGGCTCCCGCTCCGCCCCGCATCCCCTCCCACCCCCGCCCCGCCGGCTCCGCCCCGGAGGCCGGCACGCTGGCTCGCTCCCTGCCTGGGAACATGGCCGAAGTCGGGGAGGACAGCAGCGGGGCGCGGGCTCTGCTGGCGCTGCGCTCGGCGCCCTGCAGCCCCGCCGCGGCGCCCCCTCCCGGGCCGCCGCCCCCGGCCGCGCCGCCCGCCGCCGCCTCCGCCGCCGGCCCGGTGCTGGCGCGGCTGCAGGGCCGCGAGTTCGAGTTCCTCATGCGGCAGCCGGCCGTCACCATAGGCCGCAACTCCTCGCAGGGCTCGGTGGACGTCAACATGGGGCACTCCAGCTTCATCTCCCGGCGGCACCTGCAGCTCAGCTTCCAGGAGCCGCACTTCTACCTGCGCTGCCTCGGCAAGAACGGCGTCTTCGTGGACGGCGCCTTCCAACGCCGCGGCGGCCCGGCCCTACAGCTCCCGCCGCAGTGAGTGCCGCCGACGCGGGCCGGGCCGGGTCGGGGGCGCGGGGGCGGCGGCCCCGCAGGGAGGCGGCGGGGCCCCGCGGGGCTGGGCCCGCTCCGGAGGGAGAGGGAGAGCCCGCGGCCTGGGGGGAGGGACCCGGGGAAGGGCCTGAGAGGGCGGAGAGGGACTCCTCTGCCCCGGGGAGGGGACGTGGGTCTGGGTGGAGAGGGGCTTCCGAGGAGGAGGGAGACGGTGAGGGGTCCCTCGGCCCCACGGAGGAGACAGGAGAAGGGCCTGAGGTGATGGTGAGGGGCTGCCTCTGATGAAGGGCAGGAGGAGGGACCTGCCAGCTCACAGAGGGCCTGAGGGGATGGTGAGGGTCCACCTCTGATGAAGGGGATAATGAGGGATCCCCCCCTGCCCGCAGAGGGCCTGAGGGGATGGTGAGGGACTGCCTCTGAAGAAGGTGGCCTTGAGGCCCTCTCCAGACCACGGAGAGCCTGAGGGGACAGCGTGGGGCTCCTCGCTCAAAGTTGGTACCGGTGGGTGAGGGACCTTCTGTGCACTGACAGAGTGACCCCCTCACATGACGGAGGTCCCAAGGCAGCAGTGAGGGATGTCCACCTAGTGACCAAGCAGCAAGTCCACCTCAACATCAGCAAAGGATGTCCTCACCTTCCTGGCCTTGCTGCTGTCCATGGGGGATGATGTTCACTAGGGCTGGAGCTGCTCCCTCTGAGGAAACCATGTCTGGGGAAACATTTCGAGCCCCTCACCCCAGGGTGCTCCTCCAAGCGGCTGTCCCCCATGGTCATCATCTTCCACGTCTGCCTGCATACAGGCTGGTGTTCAACTGGTGACCCTTTTGGGGTTTCCAAAAGATAAATGAGAGGAGAAGGACTCTTGTCAGTGGGCTGAAACTTGCTACACCCAGGGCTTGTCTTCCCTGGAAAAGACCTAGTGGAAAAAGTTGGAAAACCACTTGGGCAGAGCGCTTATTTTAGCGTTGGCAAGTTGGGTGTTGTTCCTGGTGTCTCTCTGGGGCAACATAAAAAAGAAGGAGTCAGGCCAAGACAGGGGTGATGTTGCTCACCAGGAGCCGCGGAGAGCAAGGTGTCTTTGCTTTGCTGAGGAAGGGGAGAGGGCTGCAGAAGGGTTTTCTGTGCTGTGTTTTGGATGAACTGTCTTGCAGAAAGAAGAATGAGGTTGACATTAATGTATTTCTTCCTCTGAAAACATTGTTTATGGTTGCTGAGCACTGTCCCAACGACTGCAGCGCTTCATCCCGGGGGTGGCAGCATGGTAGTGGTGGGTGATGTAATTCCTGTGTGCATCTCTTCAGGTTGCACTAGGCAGTGTCTAATGCCATCTCTGAGTGAAAACACACTGTAAAGGCAGGAGATTGGGTTTTTATGATGTTCCACTAGGCTTTTTGTTGTTTGTTTAAAACATCTGTTTTCATCTGGCAGTTTTTGGCTTTGGTACCGGTTACCTCCAGCACCAGGGTCCTGGAGTTATCCCTCTCTCGCCAGCCTGTTGCTCAGGGGAGGGTTTTTTAATTACTCATTTCCTCTGCAGGCTGCTTCATTTTGTACTTAGTAATTTAGTTATAACTCCCTAGCTGCTTGCTCTCTGAGGCATTTTGGTTTGTAACGTGTTTCATTTTCTAAAAGAGATGTCCTTTAGTGTCTGTTTAATTAATCTTGCTTTGTAAAACAAGACCACTCGAAGCCCAGGGCATTTCTGTTGTCACTCCCTCTGGCTCTGGGTTTATCTGCGTGAGCTCTCTCCTCCCTGTCATTCTGTTTCTTCAGTTGGTTAATCATAAGCATTGTGCTCTAAAACGCTCTCAAGCAGTGACTTGGTTGCTTATTTCTCTCCCCTTCCATTTGCTCGTGACTCCTGGAGTGGGAATGGCAATTTTCCTTCTTCATGGCTTTAAAGGGAGGGGTTTAATGTACAGTTATGAACTCTGCACAATAAGGCATCCTCTCTGCTTGGCCGCTGTTTGAGCTACATAAATAAACTCGATGCTCCTCCCTTTCTGACTTCCAGAGTAGGAAAATGTTTTGCATCAATCTAAAGGAATTTGCCCCCTTGCTTCTAACAGGTAAACAACTCCTTGCCTTCTACTGGCCCGTCAAGGGTTTGTAACCCAGACCAGGAAAAAAAAAAATCCTGTTGAAGCTTGTTATACAAAGTCTTGATTGAGGCTTTAGACCGTTCTCCTGTCCACTGTTATCTCCACTCTTGAAAAATCAGGCAATTCCCTCCCAGTCACCCCCCTCCACACACACATGTACATAGACAAATCTCCCCCCTCCCTCAGTAAACAAAACAAAGCAGTGGTTGGTGCCATTTCTTTTCTGTAGAGAAGTCTGTATGCTTACTGTCCTGTTTGATAAAACCACACCTACTCCATGTACCAGCAGAATGTACAGCTTATGTTAAATTTCAGGAATTAATGGCCGCTCCATTCAGTGATTTAGATGGGAGGTCCTTGTGATGTGGGGAGCTCTTGCTGATAATCTTCTAAGAATCAGTTGTTTGAATAGTTATCCCCTTTCTTTGTTTTGTTTTGTTTTTTTCACCTGTAAAGGATAGCTGAAATATGCAAAGTCCTGTTTCTTTTGGACCAAGGCAGTCAATGCTGCTGTTATATTACAAGCAAAGGAGATGCTTGTGTATCATGAGATCATGAACAGAAGCAGAGCATTCCAGGAAAAGTGTATTTCAGATGTAATCCATACTGTTTCTTAAAAAAAATAGATCTTGGGCTCATAGAGTCTATTTCTGAGGTTTCTTCTCACTTCACTTTTTCTGTATAAAGCTTCTCTTGTTATAAGCCCCCTTCTAAGTTTAGAAGTAGTTATTCCGAAAATTTACAGAAGATTTTGTCAGGAGGAATGGGGAAGGGAGGAAAGAGGGAGAGTTTCTGAGACCTTTCTTGAAGACCGTACATACCTCCTAATGCAATCAAACTGTTCAAAATCAAGGGTCTTCAAAAACTTTCCTATCACTTCCTCCATCGACATCATGCGTATGTGTAATCTGCTGTAACCAGAATTTCACTGCTGGGCGGGAGTATCATATTTCACAGCTGTGTTGTTATGGAAGATTATATTTCACAGATGTGGTGACATAACTATAAAGTATAATTAAACAATAATGACCAACAAGGAGGGCATTTCCTAGAGGTTAATGACAGTTAGAAACAAAGTGGGTGGAAGAGTGGAGGGCCTGCAGTACAGCTGAAGACCCCTTAATCTAATTAACATGAGTGCCACACTACAGCAGGCATTACAAATATATATCAAGATGAAATTATGGAAGTACTTACATCAAAAATAAGTGCTTTAAATCAAATTAAGGCTTGCTAGAAAATCTTTTTTAGCTGTACTAGTGGAAGCTGGAGATCTGTGGATAGCTGGGGTTTTTTCTATAAAAAAAAGAGAAACTCAAGACTGTCAGAGGGATATACACTAGATTTTTAAAACTATTGATATAAGCAAAAATATAAGATAAAGCAGGAACCACTTTTTCCTGCTGAAGACAGTAATTTTTTCAAATTTACAGTGTAATCGGGTGTTTACAGGGTCAGGTTAATGCTGAATTACTAACTTTTTCTTTGTTATCTTCAAAATTGACTGAATTTTTAAAAGAAGTGACAATATCAAGTTAGAGACTTCCAGTAACTAAAATAAGCATTTTAATTCCCCCCCCCCCAGAACAGAAGGAACTGAAATGGTCGAAAGTTAAGCTTGCTAACCCAAATTTTAAACAGCTGTGGGCCAGGTTTTCAGAATGCTCCTGAGTACAAAAGTTCTGTTGACTAAAAGCTGCAAATGTTGATTGAGCATAGCCTGATAATAGCACTTGAGCTTTCTGAACTGGGAGCTCAATAGATTGGAAAATGGTGCTTGTCTGTGAATATTTCATGGAGTATTTGCTTATTGCTTCTGTGTCCGTTTTGTATTTTTGCAGTAGAGCTATTAATGGAGCCTGAAGTTTGGGTTTTTTCACTGTAAATGGATACCTTCAGTACAAGATTTCTAAGCGTAAAAATAAGTCTTTAAACTTGTAGTTCTTCTAGCGTTTAGGAAATGGAAGAAATAAAGGGAGGAGTTCTTTAGTTTGAACATAAAATACAAGGGAAGTAAATATATGGATGTATGAAATTAAATTACAACATGGAGTTAAAATTTAAAAAATGTATGTATATAAGCCCCATTATAAATTGAAAACTTACTGTGCATGTGAAGTTTTATTAAGAGCATGCTGCTTTATTTATAATGGGATTTTCCTAGGTACTTAATAAACTTGACAAAAATAAATAGTCCAATACTCTGAGCACATATCAAGGTGCTGATCCCACAAAATTTTAGGCACGCATTAATCTTTCTGTATTGTGAGTACACAAGTTCACTTCAGCGTTTGGGTAGTGGGGGTGTCTCCGCAATTGGGGTCTAGTAACCAATCGGAAAATTATGAGCTAGATCCAACAGTTTTTTCATTTCCCTTTCTAAAGGAGATTGTACACTCTTTTAGCCAGCAACTCGAGGCACTAATTAAAGTAAAAAAATTTACATGATCGAGAAAAACGGAGATATATACAACGTATCACAGTGTTTTGATGACCTCACTAACCACTCGGCCTCCATTCTTGTGGTTAGAATGATGCCATCATGGTGTGTATGTGTGCGGGTGTCCTTACATCTCGGAGGGAACTGCAAGCTGTACGTACGCGTACTAAGGAAATGCTTTGACCACATAACCACGACTACAGAACTAGTTGTTTCTGAAATGCTGCATATGTCTGTTGACTCTGATAAACTCCTCGTGTAGTTTTACTTCTTAGATATTGCGTAATCTGCATTTGCAACCATTTTTTTGTTCTTTGTTTGAAGCAGTGTTTGCTTTGCTACAACTTGTGGATGGTGGTTTTACTCTCACTAGAAGCTCTTTAAAGATTTGCTGTCTTAGTGCTTCGTCTTATATTTTTCATGCTCTTATTTGTTTTCAAAGACGGTCTTTGAGAACAGGTTTTTTTGTTGCACAGCGAGATGGTGATAAAGGATTACTTGATTTTAATTATGGAATTTATGTCAAGTAATAATTTTTGGCTAAGCAGCTCAATTTGTCATGGGTTATATTAAACATTTAAGGAAAGTTTCTCTCATTATGTGAAACTAGTGCTCAATTTGTTGATTCAAAAATAGCTGTGCTGTAAATCGGGTTGTGAATATAAAGTAACACCATGCAAAACTCAGTGTATGTTCTCTTATGTATTCTTTTAAACCAAGCTGGGTTCATCTTAGCTGATGTGAAAGATTAATCAAACCAGAACATGCCACACTTGTCTTGTACATTCTTGTGCAGAGTTTTAAGCTATAAAGGCTTAAATGTAGATTCAAGTTGTGCTGGTGCAACTACTTTGTGTTAACTAACTCCCAATCATGACATGTATGCTTAGTTGACTGTGGAATTCTTCCAGTTGGTACTGTTGTGTTTTTATATAAATCTAAGGGATGAATGAGTGTGAGAGTTTTTGCTTTTACAAAAACAGGAATAAAAATGATGAAATCTGTAGTAATTCATATCTTAGTTATTTTGGTGCCAGCTGTGCGAGCATCCTCATTGCAGAGCATCTGTTTTGACTTCTGGTAACAAATCAAAGTAATGCTTTTTGCTTTTTTTTCCCTCCAGAAAATGGGACACGCAGTCTTGCACCAAATAACTGAAAGCATAAATGACAACCAGATTAATGGGATTGTTTTCTTTGTAAGCAAGCTCTTAGTAACTGTGCTCCGATAGCCATTTAGCGTCAGAGCTCTTCTGTGGGATGCCAAATGCTCTTGCTCGGTGTTGCAGTTTCCTGGAGGAGTAGATGTGGCAACAGGATGTTGGTAAAGAACAGGAAACTACTTAAATTTGCTACTTATGCCATGCAAATAAAGTCTTATTACTGGCCCATGTGTAGTAATTAGTGCCTGCTATTGACAGAATTTTTTGCAGCAGTTGCAGAGTGTGGAGTTTGGCGAGTGTGTTCAAACTGTGTGCTTTGGGGGGGTCGCACTCAGTACTGCGGGGTTACAAAAGGCATATAGGCTGGTTAGGTGCTTGTTAAACCACTGAGATTTGACAGCTACTTCCAGCTGGCTTTCTTATTTGGGGTGGATCTCTACGACCATTCAGCTCCGTATCAGTTCTTCTGACATGTGCTAATCTACTTTGAGCTCCTTCAAGCTCTAGTAAGTGTCTGAGCAGGCAGCGTCTGGGTGTTCTGCAGTCAGAGCCAAGGGGCGCCGTAACCAGAAATGCTTAACAGACCAAGCTTCACCTTACTGCTGGTTAGATGTGGATGAGCCAGCTTTCCCTTCCCAATCCAAGTGGAAATGTGGTTTAAAAAAGAAAAATCATGTGCTTTTGAGCTGGCGATATTAATGAAAAGGAAGAGGAATTATCTCATTTGCTTTTAGTACGGATTCTTTCCTCTCCTTTTTCTTAATAGCAGTCCAGAGCACAGAAGCCTCTCTCGCACTAGCCGTACCTAACACCGGCTTTGTTTTAGTTTCTCTGGTTCAGCCCCCATGCATCTAGCAGTTTTCTGAGGGTTTCCTAAGGTTGCAGACTCATGGCTAGGGTATCTAGCCACGATTACTACTTTAAAACAACCAAAACAAAAGTGTGAAAGCTAAGTATGCTGTAGAGCTTAGTCCGCAGTGCATTGGGTGGTTAAGATCTTTGTTGTCTTAAAATTGCATATGTCTAGGACAGGCAGTGAATGCCATAAGAAGACTGCTGAGCTTGTGCGGTGCTTTGTGGCTGGTAAACTTAGGTAGCTTTTAAACGTTGGTTTATGTCTCTGAAGTGGCTGGTGGGCTCTGATGTACCAGACTGCGAGATCAACACTGAGAAACACGGGGAGCCAGAGATTTTTGCAGTGATATTTTGAACAAATCTATAAGATGAAAAAGTTGAAGCAGATTTTTGTCTCCTGAATGTGGGCTATGAAAAGACATCTTAATGTACTTATAGACTTGGTTAATCGACTAATTGTGAGTACAAATTATTGTGCGGTCTTAATGCATTCACTTCAGTCAATAATTCAGTATTAATCACTGAACAGTTTTTGCAAGTATTTATAAGTCTCCCTATTTCCGTTGGCTGCAGTCTCCTTATAAAAGCAGTCTGAAGAGATGCTCATAGAGCAGATGAATCTCTCTTAGGCAAATGTGAGTGAAAATTTCTATCCAACAGTATATTCTTTGTTGTCATAGTAGAGGTACAATTTTACTAATGCCTATTTGCTCTTGTCCACAAATGTTTTTTGCTAGTAATTCACATCTTCAGTTTCTTCAGAACAGCTCAATAAAATGCATGTGTGCATT
The DNA here is from genome assembly GCA_008921705.1 of Burhinus oedicnemus. NCBI lineage: Eukaryota > Metazoa > Chordata > Aves > Charadriiformes > Burhinidae > Burhinus > Burhinus oedicnemus. The sequence goes on from VFFE01007016.1 coordinate 1,658,358, forward strand.
CCTTCTGCATGGCACTTAATTTTTATGAAATACATATTTTATTGGATGGTAAAACATTTAAGGATCTTAATGGCCTAATTAATACTCTGTATCCGCTTCTGTCTTGTGTATTTTGCTCTTCGTTATCCTACTGCTCCTTTTTTCATGTCCTTGTGCATTTTTTATCATAAAAATTTCAAGCAGTCTTGAGAGACCACTCTATTAGAAGCCTGTTCTTTGAATATTCAGCAACTCTAAGTAAGATTTGATTGATAGTCCTTTCCCTCCCTACCCAATCTATTTTTCGTGATTTAAAAGCGAGTTTAATTTCTTGGGTTGTCGTTTGTTATGTATGCGCAATTTACTTTGGTTTTTCTCCCTCCTTTAAATGTACCAGATATGTAATTTTCATGTTGTTTGAGGACGTCTTGACAGTTTGGGAGAAATAATGTAGAAATTAATTGGGAGTTCTGCCTTAGCTGAGGGAGCAAAGATGGACAGTCTTTGTCTGGTTCTGTTGATATATACTGTGTGATTAGGATAGGTGGGTAAGTGGAAGAAAACTTTAAGCACATTGTTACCACTTATTATCCTGTTTCCAGAGTCTTTTAGCATAAAAGACTATTTTCATGTACAAGTGCAATCCATCCCATCTTTTAGAATAGAATGAGGAGACAAAAAAGCTTGCAGAGGTGGTCTAAGCACTGTGGAAGAGGGTGTCCCTCCCCTTCTCTCTGAAATGTAACATTTTAGCTGTACCCCTTTTTTCTGCTTCATACCACTTTAAAGAGAGCCTTGGGAAGTCTTCCCACACAAACTGTTTTAATCTTCTATCTCCCTTAAGGCCACATACAGAAGCCACCAACATTTTGACTAAGCAGGACTGGACTCCCTGCAGAGCCAGTTTGTGCACTTGTTAAAGGAATTGTTCTTGAGCAACTTGAGGCCTTTCCTCTCTCGAGGGCATAAGAACTATGGACTCTTAAACGCTCAAAATCCTGATTGTGTGGGAGGAGAAAAGGACTAGACACAGAAAGCAAATTTTTGTTTCCACCTGATGGGTAGACCAAAAATGTTTTTGCTTTTCATATTCAGCTTGAGGTGCAGCTCAAACTGGTAAGGGTAGACTCTTGGTGTGGGAGATGTGCCAACTGCTATTTATTTATTGATCTTTTTCTTTTTTTTTAATTGTTTCATGGTTTGTGTAACATGGTGTACCTTGGATTGGCTGCCTGCCCACCGAGCGTAAAGGGGTGTTGACTGTCAACAAGCCTGGCAATTGGGTGGCTTTGCCTCCTTGTCTCGTCCATTCAGCTGTATCACTACTGTCTTTCTTCTTCTACCATGTCTCCCTCAGACACTGTCTAATGAGACAAGCCATGATGAAACTGTTCTAGCACTGTGAAGACCTGCAAAGGAAGTCAAAGGCTGGCACATGCTTTGCTGCTAATGTCTTTTTTTTGGACTATATTTTCTTCAGGCATAGGAATTCTTGGGAGAAAATTCCGAATGTGTAGTGGTTCAATAAAAGTGTTGCTAGCATTTTTTCTATTTCTTTAAACAAGGCATATGCAAACCGGCTGTTAGAAATAAGTGCAATCAAGTAGTTTAGATTTGCACATGATCTGTTTACAATTGAGCGTCCCAGATCAGTGCTTCACTGCAAACAGAGACCAGAATGAACTTGGGAAACAAAATTGTTTTGAGGGACAGTGATTCTGAATCTGAGGTCTCTTGGTGACAAGTGGTGCATCCTCTTCTCCAAGTGATTCACAGTTTCTTCTCAATTTCATCCTGCTTTGCGCTCCACCAGATAGTATTGCAAGTATGAGAATTCTTATTAAAAAACCAAACAAACAAACAAAAAAAAAAACCCACTGTACCAGAGAAGAGCTAGAATCCTGTTCCCCCAAAAGCTGATATTGTGAACTATGAAGTTTGTATGAAGCTCCAGGTAAGATACATCTGTTGGAGTAAAATGTTTCCCTAATTTTCTAGACTATACTGAAGCAAAGGAAAGGCAACATTAGAATATGCCAGTAATATGGCAAGTTAGCTCTCTAAAATTTCCTGATTTAAAAATGATGAAGCCACTGTGGCAGCAACTTACATATGTGGTGTTGTTTTGCAATAGTCATTGTCACTGTAGTTGGTTAAACTCCTTTCAAGGAAGAAACCCTTCAGCACAGTGATATATGCTGGCAGGATTTAAAATACCTTAATAATGTTGGGATTGTTTTACACTGTGTGCAATCTTAGCCATGTCCTGCTAGGTGGTCTTTCGCAGGCCAGTCCAGTACATCTTCTCCTGAATCACAGTAAAAATATTTTCTTTCCCTCTTCTTTAGTAGGAAGGTTGTGCCTGGGATTCTCTTCTAACCTTTATTTTCAGTGTCAGTATTTTGGAGGCTGCCGGCGGATGTCGCTTTATAGATATTTGTGTGAGAGATGCTCTGTGTTGCCCCAAACATTTATTTGGCTCCGAGTCTAGGAGATGTCAGCTTTTAGAACATTTAAATTACCCTCAGAGCCACTTGTAAACCAGTAATCCTGGCTTCCTCTACTGGGTATTGAATGGATTGTGAAATGTCTTCAGAGGGAGTGGGACGGACTTGAGTGAACATTTTGCAAAGTCTGACTCCATATGGATCGTTTTTTATAATGTACATAAATAGTACATTAGCTCTTTCAAATCGCTTTCTAAATGAACTGAACCAGCCTCAAAGGAAAATACATCATAGTCATGCTCTGCGTGTTAGAGCCCTCTTAAAGAGTCTGATTGAATTTAAAGGTTAGTAACATCCCACACGAAAGCTTTTTCTGGCATGTGTATGTGGGGATTAGGATCTCTTCCTGAGCTTTACAGAGGTTATTTTGTTTTGCTCAGCCTTTGCTAATGTGTTTATAGGTAGTTCCTTAGATTTGGAAGGGAAAGTCTTCTAGATGGCTTATGAGACCTTCCAAGGAGATGGGCTGGCTCCTTGAAAGCAAACCCTACAGTGATGAATGGCCCATTAGAGGAAAGCTGATGGCATTGCAAATGAGATTTACGTAAGAATTAAACTGCTCTAGTGTATCCAACAAAGATGCTGAAACAAGTGCCTCCCTGTGATGGTTATTAGGAGATTTTATGAACTGATCTTTTCAAGCAGTTAGTTTCTCCTCCTTCTCTAGGGTATAAAAATTGCCCAAGGATCTGAGTACTTGTAGTAAAGGAAGAGTCTTCCCAAGAAGATGGGAGGTAGGATGAAAATAGGGGTAGAATCAAAGCTGCATGTTGTCTGTGGCAGCCGTGGCCAGATTTCTGTGGTGAAAGGGGCAGGATCTGCGGCAAGCTGGAAATTCCCCAGCAGTTGAGCAAAGTTTTAAAATGCTTGGTGTTGAGTTAGGTATGGAAATGAATAACCAGTGCTACTTGTAGAGGCCGACGGTGGCACTGCAGTTAGTTCCATGCTGTCACTACGTATTTAATTCTCGGTGTGCTGCTTAATTTCTTATTGAAAACAGAACTCTTTGTAGAAGCTGTTACAGGGAAGTTCCCCAGAGCGTGGGTGCAGGTGGGGCTTTTCTTGGCACTGAGATAGGTGTTAATTGTGGTTTATGATTGAGGGAGGAATGTACTTAGTTGAGTGTTTCTGCCAAGATGAGCGAAGGAGGAAAATAGTTAATATTGACCTTTTTCATTTTAACCGAGATCAGTGTGAGCAGCAGAAGTGAGCCTCTCAGAAGGGCTCTCAAATTTCGCAGAAGCAGGGAAGGAGTGAGAGATGCTGGTGGTGGCCATGCTCTGCTGAGTCACTTCTGGTGGTCTCTGCTGTGGTAGAATGGAAGCCAGACTTAGGCTCTTATTTTAAGGTTTGTCTTGGAGGGGGGGGAAAAACTGAGCATGTCATGAATGGGGGCTAGGCAGCCTTTTCTGGCACAGAAGCACTGTGGACAAATATGTGTGTTACAGAGCTAGTATTCACCATTCCTGTGACATCTCTGGAAAACAAACTGAATGTCAGACTAACTCCTGACTGCCTGGTGCTGCCAGAATAGCCATAGTCCAGGGGTCCTGAAGCAGCCGGGGGCTGTCATTGTCATTGGGGCCGAGCGCTGTGGTTTGGCAGTACTCCCCTAGGACTGGGGAAAATAGGGTATGAGAAGTCCTACAGGAAGGCAAGATGCATTGTACCTCTGAGCCCTTGGCAAGGGCGGAGCAAAACTTACGCCCGATCTGAGGCTGTATGCAGTGTCTGTCATTTCACTCTTACAGTGGAGAGTTTGCCACCGCCTTGTGAAGCATAGGTGTAGGACAAGGGTGGTGAGGGCAGAATACAGAAATAAATATCATCCTACTTTACTTAATACAAGTTGCCTTTCATTGTCGCTTGAATTAACTTCATCGGTCAGCAAGTTAGCATGGGGGTGGATGGAATAACCTTGTTTGTCACTGTGGTGTGTATTGTTTTTTTTTTAATAGCATAAAACCTTGGCTCCCCTAAAGCATACACTTGAAAAATATTTATCTCCACAGGGTGTTTTTTTTCTTTTAAGCTTCTGTTCCACTCCTTAGTTCTGCCAATTTGATCTGAACTTTAGCTTTATTTAATGGGTATTATCTGGTAGGGCTGGGATTTTGTTTTGATTTGGCTTTTTTTCCGTTGAAGCATCACATTGGGATGTAAAATGGAGCTGCTTTAAAACCAAACACTAGGATATGGTATGGGTTTTTTTTGCCAATGTTGTCAGAGTGGCATCCATATAAAATGAATTTCTGTGTCCCCAAATAGGCCCCAAACTTCACTAAGTGCCATGCCGATGAGGAGTCGTCCAGGGCTTTGTGAAAATGCTGGCTTAAGACACATCTTCACTCTCGGTCAAAGCAGGAGTGACAAGTATGATGTTGATTTTTCTAAGATGAACACTGGCTTAACAGGACTGAAATTCCCACTGTCATGCAGCCCATTTTACAGAGGTCTGTAGAGGCCAGTAGTGACTAGAAGGTGTTCAGAAGTATTTGAACAAGGTTTGTAAGAGCTGCTTATTCTGTCACCCAGTCTGAACAGCTATCCAGCCCCATGGTGAACGTGGTTAAAATCCCACAAGAGGTCCTGTAGGTCCTAAATATACATTTACCATGTAGGCAAGGCGGGCTGCACTTGTGGAAAGACACAATTGATCCTGCCCCTGTGTTGATTTTTGTTGGCGCTAGCATGTGGGGTAAGCAGGAGGAGAGGAGTTAATTTTAGCTTGATTAGCAACACAGAAGGGAATCAAGATGACTGCATTGTAAATGGCAGTGGGATGAGATCAATGAGGGTAGTTTATTTCCATGCATCTAAGTGGGTGTTCTAAGCAATTTAATTTTTCTCTTTTTTTGTTTGTTTTTAAGAGAACCAAGAATGTTAATGCATTTAGTCCTTGAAATCCTTCTGTAGTCACAATTCTGGACCCTTTAACATTGTTGCATGGTGGTTGTTTTAAATGAACACCAGGTGCTTGTTTTCTGTTCCTTAGCAGTTCCTTGTTTCCTTGCTCTCTGTTACCTGGTTTACCAGCAAGTGGCGAGTGATTCTTGGTACTGGACTCTCAGTTTTTTCTCCTACTCACCTTTGTTTATATTCTGGAGCATGTTCAAAACTGTTTATGATTAAACATTGCTCAAACAGCCAGGTTAAGATTTATTGACATAAAGGAGGCTGGGAGGAGGGAGTGGCTGGCTGGTCATCTGTGTCTACTTCCAGCTGATAGTCACGTTACTGAAGTTGTACACGTGTCTGTGCAATGGCTGTGGTGTGTCGGACAGGCTGCTGGTCAGAAGCATGGTGGTAAGGGACTGATACCTGTCTGCACAGTCTTTTTTTCCTTTGTACAGTACACTAAAAGCTCAAGCGAGGGAGTGTATGTAAGTGATGCACTCCTTCCTCCTGAGGTTGGGGTTCGGAAAACATCCCATGGCTCTTGAGCTGGGGACCACGATTTTTCTCTCAGTAGGAGAGGTTTGCACACCTCCGAGGAGAGGGATCAGGCTTTGAAACATGCTAATAGGGTTATGACCTACAGGAGTTTTAAGCAGGGTTCCTTTTAAAAAGGACACGTACCCCTTAAAAGACAATGGCGTTATATGGAAGGCAAGGAGGTTCAAAATGGAAGATTGGAAGGTGAGCACTATTTAGGAAAATAAATAATACATTCAAATGAAAATACAGAAATATCAGAGTTAGAAAGAAGGTAAGTTCATTAAAAAAAAAAAAAAAACCAACCCAAAACCACAATACCAAAACATCTTTTCTGAAGCTGAAACAATGTGTTTCCTGGCCCCTCTTAACTACATACAAACCAGGGGTGTTAAATAGCTATTTAGCTTTTGAAGGAGTCTGTGTGTAGCATGTTGGGGTTTGTTTGTTTATTTAAAAATCACAGATATTGGCAATTTTCAGGCTTTAGAAAAAAAAATAATTAAAATGCAATGCTGACAATATACTAAAAAAAAAAAATTAACAGATTGATCAGCCTAACATGGAAAGGGATTTTTGGAGTTATAAGGCTTGATCATAAAAGTGAGATACACACACACAAATGTTGCACATAATTTACATTTTTTCTGAGGATCAAATATTTATTGGCTGGTGAAGAAATGGTTACGATAGGATCTAGACCTCTACAGGCTAGAATACCTGATGAGAGCAGCAGTGGTATACACAGGCTGTTGTCTGTTGTATAGAGTCTCTTAACTATCGTTATTTTTATGTATACAACCACACACACAACAAAATAACATAATAGGCTTGCTGTGTGTTACAGATGATATCAGGCGTCTGTAGTGCTGATAGCGAAACTTTCTGGTGCTGGCAGCCAACCTCATTTAAATAAAAGCATCGTCTGTTCTTTGTGCCAGCCCACTTCTTCGGTGGCAAACTTTCATATCAAGTTTTTAATGTCAGGCCATTCATTCTGATACTCAGCACATCTCCCAGTTCCCCAGCTTCAAAATAAACAGCAGCTTTATGGTTAATTTTAGACTTTAAGGACTGCTTACTAAATGTTCTCCGCAGGTAGCTAGCCATTGACATCCCTGGGAATGCAACTGCAAAGTTTTTCTCCATTGTTGTTATACTGAGAGGCATGATAAATGAGACGGACTTTAATTGACTGGCAGAGTAGTGTTGGGTTAAGATGTGGCTTACCACATGACACAGAAAAAAGTTCACTGTGTCTTAACAGTTTGCTCAGAGACATGAAGTTGTTGATAGTAAGGACTACACAGGGGAACAGAGCAGCTTCTGTAACGGTGTGGTAGAAGTGGGGCCAGAATTCACCCTCGGGAGACTTTAATAAAAAAAAAAAAAATCAGACAAAGAAAAACCCCAACCAATATTGATTAAAAGACAGATGTCACTGATGCTGCAGATTAATTTATATTGATGTGAAATCGCATCTGATTTTTGTGGGTATAGGTAAGACCTTCTAAGCTCAGATGTTTAGCATGTTGTCAGACTTGAGTTAGATCGTGCGATGGTTCAGACTGGCTGTACTCCATGTAGTCTGCCCTAGGTGCTGCTGAACTGCAGCTTGCTTGTTTTTAAAGAAATAGGAGCGCTCAGGAGGGGAAGAGGAATTTGTCTTCTGATAGCGAGCCCTGTGCCCAGCACTCCTGGTTTGGAGTGAATGGCATATTTTGAAGCTGACTCCAATGTTTTGAAATGTGAAACTAAGTGAAGTGCAATTACAGCACCACCTCTTTGTTTCTCTGTGCCTGGTGGATGGGCACCAAGTAACTACCATCTTGTCTTAGAATACATATTTAGCAAGGTGGTCTTTGTGGTGGGCTTTAACAGAGTCCCTGACCCAAGTACCAAAAATCTGCCTTAATGGTATTTGTTATAAAAGCTAGTTAATGATATTGTCTTGATTATACCAAGGTTTGGATTCTGAGATCATCTTACATATTTATAAACCATCTGGAAAGAATTGTCAGGATTTTTCTGGATTCATTTTAATATAAGTGTTTATAGTTGGGGTTTTCTGTGTTTTATCATCCCCAGTCAGGTGTGGATTGACTGGTGTTCCACTGAGTTTGTACGTAAGTAGTGATAATGTTGGAATTTCAAGAATATCCTTCAGCTTTTTTTGCAGGCATTAAAGTGAATGAAGAGACACTGCTAGCTGGCTGACAGTGGTTTCTGCTGGAAAAGTTTCTGAAAGGTTGTTTTTGAAACTGCACATTCCTGACTCTTGGCACTCTGATAGCTTTCTGTAGGAGACTGGAGCAGCTTCTGGTAGGTTTTTTGGCATTGGGCTGAGCAGGATTACTGTAAGACCCATCTTGCAAAGCTGGGAATAGTAGAACCTGGAAAAGACCGATTCGTAATGTGAACTTCCCAGGCAGGGTGGTGACTCCAGAGGAAACCTCCTGCCATTCCTGCTGGCTCTCATTAGCTGATTGAAACACCCTTCTCAGCAGTTTCGGTGATATTCTTTCCTGCTCCTCTATGAGATGCTATTTTGATACTCCAGGAACTTATTCCCTGACCTTGCTGTGGTATTTCATTACTGAAAAAATGGCAACTACGGTGCCTTGTGTGTTGGTTTTTCCTTTCCTGCACTGTGCTTTACTCCTTAAAGGGGAGAACCTGGAAGTGAAGCTGTGCTAGACGTCTCAAATAATTTTTGAAGAGTAAAATCAAAACACTATTAGAGAGATGTAAGGGATGTAAAAATAAAAATACAGCTCTTGGTTCTTCACTACTAATTCGCCAGCGTGAAACAGCCTTGCATGTTCTCACTTGAATGAAAAATTAACTGCTACTGTTTGTGTCGGTAGTGTTGCTCGATTTATCAGTTTGCTCTGTGACAGCAATTAAAAGGCTTGCTAGATAAGAAATTGTAGGGAAGATGTGTAGAATAAAATGATTGTTGAAGTTTTACAGCATGGTATCATAGTGCAAACTCTCCCAAAGCTTTTGCTTTCAACATCTAGTTATTGGAGCCTCAAAAAAACACCCAAAAAAGCGCTCGCCTTCTCTTGTGCACTTTTAAAGAAGATATATCATGAACCAAACCAGCATTTTGATGTTCTTTAGGTTGGGCTTCTGGTATCTCTCTTCCATTTTGGCCTTCTTGATCAACCTAGGGCTGTTTATACTCTTCCCCCTCCACCACCTGCTTGGCTCAGTTTCTCGTTGCCTTTGCCCGGGATGGGCAGCGGCCGAGACCTTGCTGTTCCTCAGCACAGTGAGGTGGGATGTCTGCGGAGACTGGAGGGACCAAAGAAACAAAAATAACTTTTGTGTATGTCTGTGTGTGCTTGGTGCTGGCAGGGAGACGAATCCCAGAGTTAGCCCGAAGTTTCCTGTGAATATTGCTGTCTTCAAAGGAGTTTGCTAAAATACCTATTTGAAAATCTGCCGGTGTGTGGAAGTGTTTCTCAATGTGTTTGAACCTTGATGAAATGGCATAAAGGGAAGCCCTGTGCAACTGAGCTCAATAGAAACATTCATTACAGCTAATTTACTTGGTGCTTTTAAGAGACATAGCTATTCATAAGTTGTGGTTTTGCCTGATGCTGCTGGTAGTATTTGTTTTAAATAGATATACTTGCCTGCACATGCTCTTTGCCCATCTGAAATCTTGTCTGGCTGTGTTAGAAACCTCGTTTAAAACATGGTAATACGCAGTGTTAGGCAAATCCCAGTGTAACCTGTGGTGCCTTCTCATTAAGGGAAAAAAATCCTTGACCGTGTGTATGGTTCCAGCTAAACAGTAGCAAGGAGTGTAAGGAAAGTCTTGTCTGTGACAAAGAGAAATGGCAATTTTAATTTTTGCTGAAGCATTGTCCTTGTTCAGCCATTTTACTGCGCTTGCTTTTTTCAAGGACGATCAGTGAATAAACTCTGGAAGCACAAAGGTACTAAAAAGCACTTATTTTGCAGTATGCAGAGCCTGCGTGTCCCATCTTAGATGACCACAAACCCACTCCTGCTCCTGCAGACGTGACCTGCCGGTTGCTATGGGAAAATTGCCATGGGTACGGGGCTGCAGGAAGCACTTGTTGGAATGCAGAAAACATTTTCGGTCTTTGTTGGGTCCTCTTGCATACAGCTTAAGTGATTTTGGGCTTGAAATAATTAAGCTGAATCAAAGAAAATTGTGACTTTTCTGTTTCAGGAACTTTTGAAAATTTCCAGCCTCAGAGCATCAGCACGGTGGCTGATGTGATTTACCTGATAAAGACCAGAGCTTTTCTCAAAATGAATGAATTGCACTTCATTTTCTGAAAGCAGAAGTTTGGATCATGTGATGCTTAAATCTGAGTCTGTGGTTACATGCTCTGTTTTTTTTTTCTTATAATCTGTCATAAATCTGCAACATTTCTGCTGGTACCTCCTTCTTTCCTTCCTCCCCTTGATACTTGTCCCCTCCACCGCCTCTGTGTTGGTGCTTGTGTTGCCATGGAAGGTGAGATCAGGGAACTGATCTGCCTGACAACTTACTCCAACAAAAAAATAAATTATTATTTCAGCTAGCTGGTTTGACTTGCTTTGCAGTTGGTCAGATGGTACTATCGGCACAAGGGAATGAGAGGAAATGGCTGAGGGGAAGGAATGGTGGTGTGGGGGTAAAGGAAATGCCTCTTATAGCAGAGAAACAGATTTAGGTTGTGTTAAAATAAATCTGCATGAGATTGACTGGTATAATTGATATCTCTTTGGGGAAAAGAATATTTTTAAGGCAGAAGAAACCAGTGGGCCATCCGTGTGAGCTGCAGAATTTTACCCAGTTGTCCAGTTACTCATCCCAGCAACTTCAGGGTGACCACAGAAAGAGAAGGATTTCCAGCTAACTCAGATGCATTTCAGGGGAAGGACAGAAAATCATTCCAGTAATCTGGAATTGTAGGCTAGTTGATACTAATTCCAGCGTGTGTTTGCCTTTACTAAAACCAGATTTACGTTAGCTCTAGTACGGGAACGATACCTAATGCCAGGGACCCCAGCGCACTCAAGTTGAGCTACTTCTGCATCTGGCATAACAGGGCAATGGAAATAGTTGCTGGTACTTCTTCTGGAAAAAGTTCCCAACAGAAGAAAATTAAAATTCATGAAGTAGAAGAAAGACCACTCTCTCTTGAATTCAGCTAATTATTTCAAACCTGTGCTCACTCACATATGCACACAAACAATTTTAGTTCAGTCCCAGCTGATACATGTACTTCTTTGTATATCTGTAACATTAAGCATGACAGTATATATTAAACTGTGTTATAAAGCACGCAAGGCAAGTGATTTGTGAGCTTAGGGTAGCTGTGAGGTTAGAAACCAGTCCTCCTGATCTAAACTGACAGAATAATTATGACCAAACATTTCAATGGGTAGCTCTGTCTTTTCAGCAGTGTCAGAGATCGCTATACTCCTTTATTTGCAGATAATCTCAGTACTTTCTAAATCTAATTTTCCTCCAGTTATGTTAAAAACACTAACAGTGACTTTTATAGCTTTTCCTCTAATTAAACAATAGTAGATAATACCAGGGGTGTTTTTGCAGGGAACTCTGCAGTTTATTTCCTTGTCCTGCTGCCGTCTGGCAATGTGCTTGTCTTGCTTGTCTTCAGATTGAGTTGATTCATTCCAGGAAGAACAATTGTGGATTCGGGGCTTCAGTATTTGCTTGCAGACCCTTTGCTTATCTCTTCTTGAATGCAACAGATTATTTTACCGACCATCACGTTACAGATTCTCTGATGTCTGTCTGATAAAGGACATTATGGGTAGGCCTTCAATAGGATTTCTGTGTTAAATCTGGTCAGATCGGTAGAGCAATTGAAAAGGAAATCGCAAATGCGAAAACTTACTACTTTGAGACTGGTAACTTCCGAAATGAACCAAGCACTCTTAAAAACCTGGCAGTTATGCCGCCTCTGTCTCCTAGTCTAAAGAGATGTGTAAAGAAAAGAATTATAATGACTCTTAAATTGCCATGGTGATAGGTACATGCTTGTTTTGTAATGTGTATTTAGACTTAAGAGAATAAAATGTATTTGTCTTCATTCCTGCAGAACTCTTTCTGTAGTCTCAGTGCAATTAACTTTTTCATTTGGAATGCAGATAGCACTAGCCAAGTGGATGATATAACTGGTTTCTTATTGGTATTGCTTACAAAGTGTTATTTAGGGGAAAAAAAATTCTAGGGTAGGGAGTGGAACAGGAAATGTTGGATGATTTTATTATTATTATTTTATTATAAAGGAGGGGTGAATAGTACCTAATCTCCTGTGACAGCTCAGACAGCTTTCAGAGCTTGTTGTACGGTTTTATGACATTCATTCAAACTAATATTCATTTTAATTCACTTGTGTTTGAAAGGTGGTTTTGCTACTCATGTTTTTGCCCACCTTGCTGCTTCAGACAGCTGTAGTTCCGGCAAAATAATAATGTTGAGCACAATACTTCTGGTGATTATTCTCATCCGGGAGTGTCTAGTTTATTTTTGTGAAGATGGAGAAAATTGATTTGGTTTTTTTTAGTTACTGAAATGGGAGGAAACCCTTCTAAATATTTTGCAGTTGAAGTGTTTTGTTTTGTGCTGGGTAATGCAGAGAGGCTTGCTGTAGAAAAGCTGAAGTTTCGAGGAGCGTTGCTGTCCCCGGGCAGAGTGCAGCATCACAAAGCAACAAATCTTGGTCAATAAATGTTCCCAGCTCAGCTGTTTTGCAGCGGTCACAGCAGTTGTCAGAGCCTTGTTTTTAAAAGAAGAAATGTGAATCTGTGGTAGTTGTTCTTGTCTCAGTTTGCTTATCTCTCCATGGGCAAACCTTCAGGGCTTAGATATAGTTAAGTGAAGCAAACTCTTATCTTTTTCTAACCAAATTTATTTTGATATTGGGTACGCTGGTGCCTAAACTTTCCCAGTGAGTCTTTTATGTTGTCCAAGGCACTCCTTTCAGACTGCTTCAAAGTATTATGGGAATAGGGAGTGGATTTATGACTTAATGGGAACTTGATTTTCATAGATGCAGGCGTGTGGTTCTTCCCTTAGCTGATTGCAGAAGACGAAGAAAATTAGTTACAGGAGGTAATTGGGGCACTTCTCTGCAGCGGCTGCTACGTACAGAACCTGCACACTGATCGTGGCCTGAAATTTTGGTATTTATCCTACACATTGACCGAAAGGGTGAGAGGTATCCACCTTGCCCTCCGGTAAAGTCATGTCAAGTACCTTGAAATAACTGGTAATGGTAATAGCCTGACACAGACGACAGGGCAAATTCTGACTTGAGCTGAGAAACCCAACATGTTTTTGGAACTTTGTGCATGGGAATAATACTGTATTCTGCCGGGTGAATTATACGTAATTGACACAAAAAAGAAATTGATTTCAAAGGCGTTACAGGGGATAAAGTAACAGCTGTTGTGTGGGGCATTTGGGAGTCTTTTTCTCTTTTACAAGGGTTTTTGTGGACATCCTTGGTCAGACTTTAGCTAGCGATGACGTAGTTCTGTTTTATCACAACATGTGCTGCTGCAACTACAGCTCTGGCTGTCCATGTTTGCTGAATCCAAGGAATTTACTGATTGTAGAGATAACTGCCTCACCCTTAAAGAGTTGGGCTACTGTCCCCTCGCATCACGTGGCAGGGGGAAAGGTTTAGATACTGAGAGTCAGTGGTGTGGTACCAGTATCTGCAAGTTCCAAAACAAGTAGCAGTTGCAGCACAGGGAGACAATCATGCTTAACTAAGTTTTTTGAATGAAATCTCAGGACTGTGTTACTGTTCTGATTCAAATTGTGAAAAGTGTTATTTTTAATGAAGCATTTCATAAAATGTTCCTCGCTCAACCTGCATCTCGGCACTGTTGTAAAACAGATGCTACTGGTGCATTTATACCTGCAACATTCCAGAAAAACAGGATTTCATAAATTATGGAAAGATAAAGTAGACAAAGATAGTACCACCTTGTTGATGACAACTCATGTGTAACAGTCTTCCAACTCACTTTTCTGGTTATTCCCTTTTGTATAACAAATTGGAATGGTGTTTATATATGACATTACATATGATATTTTATGTTATGTTTATATATATATATCACATAATATATAAATATCATCCAAGGCTTTATATATACATTTTTGTGTATATTTTTTTTATATATGTTTCACCTTGGCTTTTTCATTATTTGTCTTCTCCATTTTGTCACTGTGCTTTTCCACGGTGTAAATGTAAAAACATAAATCCATCACAGTTTCCTGTCTCCTTTTAAAATCTTTAAATAGCCTTTTCTTGCTGTTATGCAGCAGATCTTAGCAGAAGTCATTTGGTGTTGAACACCACTCAGAGTGCTCTAACAAAGAAATCAGTGACTGTAATAGCTTCTATTGAACCTGGTACTATGTTGTGGCAAATGCATCGCCGTTTCCTTTGTATCTGTGAGTAAAAGGTGCTTTCAGGAGTGGGAGAATACATCTGCTTTTTATAGTCATGCAGGGTATGGAGTAGTTTTGTTGGGTTTTTTACCTAACTGTTTTTCCTGAAGTCTACTCTGGGGATGAGTGTTCATGTAAAGTCTAGTGTTCCCTAGCACTTTATGTTCTGTTTTACCTCAAACCAGGACAAGACCTTACGCAGATGAAATGCTTGTGGTCACTGTCACTGGTTCCCCACAGGGAAGGATGCCTAATAGCGTGGGTGCTGTGTTGTCAGCGTGAGGAGCTCATCCAGGAAACTTTTGGAAAATCTGTCGTATTTAAAACAAACAAAAACCCAAAATTCTAGCACCATCTTTTATGTCACTGTGACCATGTGTGGCATGTGCACTCCTTCTCCTCCCCTTGGTCTCCAATGTATGTATAGCATGCATTCAGCGAGTGCTGCGGAGTCTGTGAACTGAAGCATGCAGCAGGGAGCCAACAATCCATTTTCTTTGACTTTCTCCTGCCTGTAGTCTCTTAAGGCAAAAATTGTTTCTGTGCAGTTTATGGAGGGGGGTGTGTGTGTTTGCGTTTTCAGTTTGAACACAAACTTTAAAAAAGCTCTCTATTCACACTGCCTTGCAAGGCATTCTAGGGAAACAGGAATCCTTTCCCACAAAGAATTGAGATGTATGCAACATACTATAATTGTGTATGAGTACAATATATATGGTTTACATGGCCATGGATTGCAGGATGTGCCGCTCTGTAGCAGGTTACCAAGTAAAAATCAGCAGTTCTTGAATTGAAGCAGGTTGCTTCCTGCCCGTAACAAGATCAAGAAGTTTTGCAGACCATTAATTCACTCCCTGTAATCAGCTGGAAATTTCAGAGGTGCTTAAGAGTTGCCTCTTGGGCACCCTTGGAAATACCAGTTAACTTCATTATGCTTTTTATGTTGAGTCTAATCTGTGCTTTCAGATTGATCTTTTTCTCATGATGGAAACGTTAAGCAGTAGTAGTAACTCATATGCATCTTTGATAGGAATCATGCAACATGGATCAAACAGTATAACTCAGTTTAAATAACTTGAAATATATACAGTAATCTTAAGGAATGCATGCTCAGTTCAGCTTGGGCTGTCTGTCTTTTGTAGAAGTATAATTCTCACATGCTTAAATCCTGCACTAATGGGCCTCTCTCCTAAATAGGGACTACCTGATACAATTTGAGTTTATCCTCTTTTGGTCAGAAAGAGGTTAATTAAGGGAACAATTAGATACGCTCATTAAAACCGCATTCAGGTTCAGTGTAATGAAAAGCAATCTTCCTCTGACAAGGTGATTCAGAAATGGTGCTTTTCTGATTTCTCGTTGACACAGTTCCCCAGTATTAGTGTGTGTATGCTGATTTGAAGCAGTGTCTTGGGCTGTGCTGTTGTCACTGTTTGCATTACTGTGGTAGTTGTGATAGGGACTGGAACAATAACATTAATCCCAGGCACTTTCTCATTCCTGAGGGAGGGGAGGAGTTCTGCAGGAATTTACCATTTACTTTTCCATTGCGTTTCCATTTCTTGGGTCCCAGGTTTTTACAGCAGTAAAAGCATCAATTTGGATAAATTGCTCCCACCTTGGCTTTGCAGGCAGTGTCAGTACTGGAAGGCAGCATAGACCAGGCTGCAGAAGCCTTCTAAAACTGTGAGCATTCTTGCGTATATCCACTCTCTGATTTTTCTGGGACTGGTTCCTTAGAAAATGGCCACGTACGTGCTAGCTAGCATAATGTGTGAAAACTAGTCGTATGTCCTAGGTTCTGTTTCAGTGGCTCGGGAAGCCTGTCTTTCTGAAAACGAAATCACAGCAGCCAACAAATTGTTTGCTGTTGTAGTCAGCTCAGCCTTTCTGATTCTCTTCCCTTGTTGCAGTCTGAGATTGCGGGTAAGTCACATGGCGGAATTGGATAGCTTTGGGGAGCCTCTCAAGGAAAAGCAATGTTAGACGGTTCTTTTCAGCACACGTTTACTGGGTTAGTTTAGACTTCATATTTCAGGTTGACTCATGATTTTGGAAAAGTAACGGATTTTGTTAAGATTGCCTATACTCGCAGACTGATGGGACTGCCTCACTGTGGTTTGGGTGCAGGTATCAACTTCTTATCTAACGTTGTTACAGCATCATAAGTATGCTTATGTTATGAGTTGTGGAGTTAGCTGCACCGTCACCTGGAAGCAGTAACGTGTAGGAGATGTGGATCTTGCATTACTGGGTCCTTCTGAAAAGGAAGACTTCAGTGGCAGTGGGGTAGAGCTCCTTACTGGTATGAAGCTGCAGCGGGGATCTTCTGGCCTCAGTGCTGCAAAACTGCCTTACGGCTCTGTGCAGTCAGGCCTGTTGAGATCAGCAGCAGGCTGGGATTGCACTGAACACTGTTAAACAAGGACTGATTTGTCCTTGACTGGAGTGTCGAAAAGTGCTGAGCACCTGATGTTACAGCAGAGAATTCCATCGCTCTGTGAAAGAAAGCTCAGCTTTTCCCTGGTAAGGGCTTGAGAAATGATGAAGCTTTGCTCATACTGGTACCGAGCCTTAGTCCATGTGATGCTCACTGCAAATTTATGCATTCTTTGCTTTTTTCTATAAGCAAATCTATGTAGCAGTACAAAAGCTTAAAATCCAGAGTAGTGGTTCAAGAGCCTTGTTTCAGGTTCGTCTCTGTAAGCTATGTGCCTGCTGCTGGCAGACATTGCAAGGCACAGGCACTGCTAGTTTGAATTGTGCATTTGTATTGAGTCTGCAGGGAACCATGTTCAGAAGGGTTAGATAAACACAATTAGGCTGCATTGCCAGCGATGATGTTCTTATTTAATGCATTAATGAGTGCAGGTGGCAGGACCTCTGAAGTGAATTAAATGCAATGCAAACTCCTGCTGTACGTAGCAGAGCCGTTGTGAGACCAAGCTGCTGAGTGCTGAGCCAGCTCATTTGAGAGGTGAGGTGGGAGATGGGATTGAGCTTCACATGCCTGAATGATAATTTTGCACTCTTCATGGCAGGTTTCTGAACACAACCTTACAGCAGAACTAGCTTGTGCAGAAGAATCGAGAACAAGAGAATATATTTTTAGAGCTGTGATAGGATGTTTCTCTGCCTTTCTATCATAAGGTGGTCACAAATACAGATTTACTTGCCTGCTGCTTTGTTCTGTTACCTGGCAGGATTCAATGATGCAGTGGTTAAAAGAACTATGTTCAACCTACACCAGCACTTACAGTGTTGGAACAACACTGCCCGAGTCCCTTCATTTCCTTCTGTAGGCAAGATGCTGGAAGCCAGCACAATTACTGTGCTCTGCTGGCCTTTCCCACGGTGAAACCTGGTTTTTATTTCCTGCTGCTTTAACCTTACTATCAGTGAAACGATCCCTGGAAAGCTTGTATTGATTGCACATTATTGTCTAATTAAAGCGCAATAAGAAGAATTGCAGAACACTCGCTCTTATAGCCCTGTGCCTATTGTAGGCACTATAAATTAGAAAGCTTTCGGTTCAAATATGGAAAATGTCAGTGCTTATTTCCTTTTGAATTTCCCAGCATCTCCTGAAGGCTACGCTTGTAGATGTGTGATTCTTATTTTTATTTCCCTCTCCTCTCCCAAATAACCATTGGAAAGAAGTGTTATTTAGAGAAGAAATGAGGCCCTGTAAGCTTGCAGGGGCCCTGTCCTGACCCTGTTAGCTATAACCCATGCTGTCTAAAGGGAGGCACTTCTAAATGAATGTATTCTAATCTGAAACCTGCTAGTTGATCCTTCAGCATCATGTGCAGAGATATAAATGGGTATTAGATATACAATATGTAGAGGCCAGTCTTTAAATAGTGCTGACTGGTCTTACCTGGAGGCTGTTTGTTGCTCTGTCTGGACTTTATGGCTCTTTGCTCCATGTTGCTTGTGGTTTGATACTTTCTAGTAACTTGTATCTTCCTGAGTTATGTGCAAGGAGCTAATAAAAGATAAATCCTAGTCCTTGATATAGCGGGAACCCAAGAGTTTGTCATTATAGTTCTGCATCTTGCTTAGTCATTGATTGAATACATGGCCTTGGGGAAATCACTTAACTTACCCAAACCTTCAGCTTGCATCTAATCACTCGATGATACATGATACAATATGATACATTTAAAGGGATTTATAAATGATCAGTAATTCTGCCCAGGGCACTGGGCAGAAAGATGTTATAGAGAATGGTGGACTTCTGTGCTATGAATGAATTAATGATTCACCAGTTGCATACAAGAACACTTAAATATGTTTAGTATCGTGTGTGAAACTGACTTTTCCCTTTCTTTCCCTTACAGATGTACTTTCCGATTCCCTAGCACAGTTATAAAGATCCAGTTCACATCTTTATACCATAAAGAGGAAGCAAAAGAGGAAGCCTCATCGCCTCCCCTTCGGCCACTTTACCCTCAAATATCTCCTCTGAAGATCCACATCCCGGAGCCGGATCTCCGGAGCGTGGTCAGTCCCCTCCCATCCCCCACAGGCACTATCAGGTAAGATGTTAACTGTCCAAAGTGTGCTTTCTGGAAACTCCATGTCTGACATGACACCAGTCTGTCAGCCCTGTTTTGTTTGGTATATTTGGTACATGAAATGCCCCATTAAAAATAACTAGTTAAATATCTGGTGTTCAAAATGATGGAAGACTGCTAAACACCGTGTTATGGTGGCTGGAGGTAGGGCACAAGGGTTTTGTTAAGAGCTCAAGGGGTTGGAGGGGGGAACTTGAGTGTTAGTTTCACACTGTAGAGTTACTAATCTATCTTTGGCAGCGGAATTAGAAATATCCATGAAGAGCTACCTATATGCATGGAGAAAAGAAAGCAGGCAAATATTTTCTAAGTTAGGCCTGCCTGTTTTATTTTTATCTCAATAATATTCTGTTGTTGCTGGGTGGTGCCAGTATTATCTGAAGTTAGGGACAAGGGTGGCCATTGGCACGTGGTTTCCTGGGAATAGAAGGAAATGGGGGTAGGATGCTGACCATGTACTGAGGGGCTGTAGCAATCTGAATGTACATCTGTGTGAGTATCCTGTTTTGTAAACTATCCAATTCATGAATGTGCAACAGAAATAACCTGAATGTCAAGTTACTGTCTGAAATATTTTCTTTCTTCTCAGCAAGGAGTTGATGTTACAGAGTTGCAGTGTAATCTCTTTTAACACTAAAGCTGTTAACTTTAAGTATAATAGATTTTATAAAGTAAAGTAGACTCATGGTATAGCATGATGTATTAGAGTTTTAAAACGTGCGGGCCTCAGAATAGCAAGAGCGTACCTGATCATAATAATACCCTTTGGTTTGTTTTCTTGTCTGTACATTTGTAAAAGGGTATAATACACAAACATCTTATGACGGTTAGCACTAATTCAGTGAGTAGTATTCAAATTTACGTGGCTGAGAACGACTTCAGTGTCACAGTGAAGCCAGTTTGGTTTTGCATAGATCTGGAGGCGCTTGCTTGTTTGGGTTTTTCCCCTGGTCTTGCAGAGCTGCACAGATGTGCAGTGCAGATATTCTAGAAAGAGGGGGCTGGAGGTGGCTGTGGTTTTAGTCCTCTGTTCAGGCACTGCTTTTAGTTTATATTTAACCTTCTCGTTTTAGATGAAGCTTGTTGCTGGGAGGGGAGGGGGATGGTTTCTTTGCCAACATATGGTAGTTAGTTTCCATTCAGTCATCTTGCGCAAAGCAGCACAGTGTGGTTTGTGTTACTAACAGAGGCTGTATCTTTTGACTCTGGCATATGCCTGCAACTGATATTTGACTCCCCGAGAATGTTGCTTTTGCATAAGGAGAAAGTGGAAATAGTAGTGTTGAATTGTGCTCGGCCCCTAACGGAGTGTTTACTAAGGATGATTAATGATTGCATCCGTTTGTCTTGAGCAGAAGCTAATCCAGCCAAGTCTTCAGAAAACCTCAAAAGACATCTGAGGTTTCACTTGCCAAAGCCCTTTCGTTTCCGAGTTCCTCTTACAGAGGAGGGGCTGACACGTTTGTAAACATCTCTGCTCAGCCCCTTCAAGCTTCCCCTGTCCCTCCACAGGGTCTTGCAGCTCTTGTACCCTGCGGGCCATGCTTTGGGAAGTGATTTGGGTGTTCCTGTCTGAGAAAGGGAATGCTCTTTGGGGAGCGTGTACTATGCATTCTGGACATCTAGCTTTCAGCGCAGCTCTCTGCTATCTTGGTGGCTTCACAGTGGTGGGTGAGGCTGGCACAGTGTCCTCTCCCCTTTCCCAAGGGCAGGTCTGGGAGGGCTGGCGGGGGCTCGGCGTGGAACCCACACTCCTTTCCCATCGCTGGCTTTGGGAGGTGGTTGCATGAGCTGGGCTCTCCTCCTCCTTCCTCTCCCCCTTCCAGTATTTACTTTCCTAATTTGGTGCGTTTGCCTTGCTCCTCCCTGATTGGCCCATGGAAAATTATTGCAGTTTGGAAATCCTGGGCAGGGTGAAATTTCCTTTTTGGAAAGTGGCTCCTGGCCCCCTTTTCCTGCCTCCGCCCCAGTGCGGGGCAGGGGCTGTACCTGTGCTCCCGCTGCCAGATCCAGCCCTGCCCTCCTGACCCCCAGCCCTGCTCTGCCTCCCTGTTTACATTGCAGATCGCTTCCCTGCAGGTTCCCCCCTGCAAGCTTCTGGGTTTTTTTCCAGCCTATTTATTTTCCCTCTGTGAAGTGCACCTCCTATAGAGGGAATGAGTTTTAGTTAAACAAAACCAAACCTGCCACCCTCAGCAGCTTTGCAAAGCAAGATTCCTGCTTAGTCCTAGGGAGAAATGTGTCCACTGTTTTCTTAGCTAGGTGTTTTATCTCCAGCAGGGGCCATTTGTAGATGTGTTTTCAATGCTGTTGTACAGCTTTAAGGGAAAATGTTGGTTGGCAGCATGCTGTGAGGCTTACACGCAGGCATGGCTTATTTCTTCCTGCTTTGAGTTCAAAATTCCTTTTAAAAAAGTCAGACTTGCATGTTCCAAAAAGGAAAAGGCCACTGTGGTTGTAAGAAATTGGTAGAAGCAGTCTCTCCATTTTAAATAACATAGAAAGGACAGAGCAGCACCAAATCTTAGTAGATTCAGAGCATTGAAAAGCTGTGTGAAAACCATATGTTGTTTGGTTAAATTCAGCTCTGCCTGTTGGGAGATAGAACTGATTCACAATTTCAGGAGTTAAGGGATGGTCTTTTGGTACGTGGCTTTGAGACTCTGCAGCTTGCACTTGGAGGGTCCTCTTTGGGTGGCATCCTTACTGGTGACGTGAAGTTCCTCACCTGTGCTACAAACACTTAGCCTTGCCTGGTTTTGCTGTAAGTCCATGAGAGCTAAGTGAATGTGACTCCATTTATGTGTTGTAATCTAGTCCCCAGAGTGGCTCGTGCTTGGACTATAAACAGATCCCCAGAGACAAGGTGTGATGTAGGAGCCTATTCCTGGTCTCAAAGTCATGCTGAGTTGGAGTTTTAGTTTTCCTTTTATTATCTTGCAGTTGGTGTTAATGACCCTGTAGTAGTAACTTAACTCTGTTTTCTGAATAGCATCTTGTTCCAGCACTGCCCCTCAGGGTTGGGTTTTTTAGTATTTATGAAGATGAAATTATTTCTCTGTACATGCTTCCCTGTTCTAAACAGCGATTATGTTCTCACTGATAAATATTTTTTTAAAAGCTACAATAAAGAAATACTAACTGCTGTACAATGGAGGTCAGTATCATTATTCATATTTTACAGCTGCTACTTCTGGCTTATCTCTGCACCAGAATGACTGTGGGCTTGAACACTTTGTCTTCTACTTGTTTGTTTTTTCACTGAAAGGGCATGGATAGTTTGCTCACATACACGGTCTTTATCGGTAAAAAAATTCTTTGACATGTAGGAGGAAGAGCCCTTAGAGCCCTGTGAGAACCACTGCTTGAAAAGTCTCTGGTGAGGTTCTGTGCTAATAGCGAAATTGGTACGTATTTGTGTGTGGACCCAAATTCGCATTTTAGAGAATTGTCAGTACTTAATGAGCCTGCCCATGGTCGACCATTGCGAGAAGGGTCCATACCTAGTTTACAATGAAATTAATGGTATGAATAATGAAAGATGAGCTGGTATTGTTGTGTGTCTTTTATTTTATAAGCTTGATTAGTAAACCAGAAGATGTAAGCTGAATTGCCATGGTTTCAGAAGCTATATTTCCTTTTTTCCCTTATTTTTGCTAGGCAAAATTAGTTCAGTAACATGTTGCATGCTCTGATAGTGGATTGCTCAGAGGCCTGCACTCCAGAACTGCAGTTATCTTAGCTTAGCCACCAACTTGTTTTGTGGCCTTTAACAAGTCATTTAAATTCACTGTCTGATTTTTATGCATGTATAGTGTAATTACTACTTTCCAAGAGTGTGTAGTAGATAAATTATGTATTGTGCTTTTATTCAGTAAAGCATGACAGAAGACTCTGTGTGTGTGAGCCATGTTATATAGTAGATGTGCAAATGCTGGCTGTGCTTTGATTCAGACTTGGCTTGGAAAAAGGGAGTGCTTTTTAATAGGCTCTAGGACAGCCGAACAACACTGTTTCAGAACACTTAGGCTTTAATCTGAACTTGCACATTTCCTCTAAAGGTATGTATTGGGAAGCTGAATGAACCCTGACTTCAGTGGATGCATTCACTCACTGGAACAGGATGCATAAATATTGCCTGCTCAATTTCATTCAGGCTTTCCTTTTTCCTATAGCACTATTAGCCATTTAACTGAAAAGCTGGTGAAGAGCTCCAAGGCAGGTTTTTTGCAGGCTCTTTTGCATTGTCTCGGTTATCCATTACTTCCTGCATTCGGGCAGAATATACAGCTCAGGTAACTCCCACAATAGGACAGACCGGTGATTATTTTTAATCACCCATGTTTCCAAACCACAAGCCAACTAGTGTGATGCATATACATCATGTAAGAAAAGCAACAATCTATACTGGGCCTGGGAGTTCCTACGCATGTTTAATTCAAATAATGGACCATGTGCTGGAGGAGATGTGCCAAGCCATGTGCTGGAGGAAAGACTGCAGATGTCACCAGCTACACAAGCACTTCCTCTTCCCCTGATCAGTGTAAAATGTTCACCGAGTCCACGTTCAGAGTAAGCTCACTTCCTTTCAAAGAGGGGAACCACTGGAGCAGAGACAAGCAATAAGAATTTCAACTTTGGGGGATAGCTAACTTTCTCTCACTGTGGCTTGTTCGACAGCTTTGTTTTTCTTCAGCGTTAAGTAGGCAGGGTAGCTCTCAGATTTCTCCTTTCACATCAAAATCTAGCTCAGTTTGGCAGTCTCACCACTTGTGATTGTTTCTGAAACATGCAACGTGCGAGGACTTGCCTTTCTTTGAGTTATGTTTTTGGGGCTAGGCCGGGAAAGGAGACAGCAGCAGACGATTCTCACCCATTATTGCTGATTGGTGTATCATGGAAATGCTCGTTTCGCAAGTCAAAGTGCTGTACTTTGACCTGATTCTTGCTTATTGCACATAAAAAGTGTCCCTGTATTTTTTGATGCCCCTTTTTGCAGGCTCATGAAATGAAATATAGGGGTGGTCTGAGGTTTGTGGCATTTCTCTAACCATAGTTCTTGTGTGCGGGTCAACATACCTCTGATTCGTGTTTGAAGAGGAGACTGGGGAAGATTTTGTTAAGAAACGGGGATTCTCCCTTTGTACTCAACAGGGGCTTAAAAGAATTGCCTACTCAGACAGGAATCTGTATATTGGCAGTGTTGCCAAGGTTGTAGCTCTTATCGCTGCTCTATCTTTCGTACCTGTGCACTTCGGCATTTTTCAAAGGCACTGCCCATGTGCATACCATATCCTAAACCACAAAGTTGAAGAGATGGGTTTTTTCTTCTTTAGCAACGCGGATTCCAAGTCAGGTGAACAATTTTATGTGGGATCCCAGGTAATCTTTCCTCTTTGTCATAGAGAGGATAGGTGCTTTATCCATATACCTGACTTAAATTAAGCCTCTATAGCTTGATCCCTACAGATCTCTTTCTAGCAGAAGATAATGAAATTAAGTAATAAGGCAGCTTTCCTGCATTCTCGTACTGCCTCTCCTTCTGGGAAAATTGGCACTGGAGTTTGGGAGTGTTCCTGTTCCCAGCTTGTTCACAGACTTATGATATGACCATAAATAAATCATTTAACCACTTGTTGCTTCATTTTTATACTTTTTTCCCCCAGTCTGTAAAACGTGGCTGGTATTGAGAGAGTCTGGAGATTTTTACATAAGAATTGCTGTATGTGCTCAGGCAACAGATCCCTCTAGCCCAGTATTCTGCCTCAGACAGGTATCTTTGGGGTAATAAAAGAACACAGAAAACAGACAGTAATGCTAACTTACGTGCAGTCTGCCTCCACCATTTTCTTGGATCAGAGGCTGCCTCAGAGCAGGGACTTCCTGACCATCTGTATAATAAAGCCCCTGATGGATTCCTTGTCTTCCTCCTTTCCCTAAGAACTTGTAAAAGGGCCTTTTGCATTCACATAGACTTTTAGCATGAGCCCTGTCTTACAGTGTGTCATTTAGTAGTGTAACTACAAACATAGAAGCACTTTCTCTTGTTTTGGACGTGCTGCTTACTTTCGTTTTGTGTTCACTAGATCCTCTATTGGAAGAGGCCAGGAGCTGAACAGCTTCTCTTGCCTTTGTTTTTATAGGCTCTGTCACCTTGTACCTCAGCTTCTGTCTTCAACTATTAGTTTCCTGTATGGAATCCGTTCCCTATCTCTGATCCGTCCTAGTTATCCCCATCAGTACCTTCTCTGGATCTGCTGTATCCTTCTTTTTTTGAAATGAGGAGAGGGAAGCAACACACAGCATCCTGGGTGTGGACACACCACGCACACGGTGGTGCATCCTATTTTTGCCCTCTGATTCTTTAGTTAAAGCAAGCTGATTTTTGGACATTCCAGCAGAAATGCAGTAAGTTGTACATCTCCAATAGCTGCTGTTTAAAGACTTAATTGTTGCTAGAAAGTGCTGTGAACTTAAGAGGCTAGATTCTTGTTGGCAGGAGTTGAAAGTGAATCGTGATGCTGCAAGACCTTTTACGTTCTCAATAGCCAGAAGTGAGCCCTGTGTTTAAAAGGCGTTCTGCCCATTACACGGGGCAGTGTGTTGCAGACACTGTGGTCAGCCCTCACCTTTCTGGCCTTCCAGCTGAAGAAGGGGTAAGTGTTAAATGGAAAACGTGCTGCAAAGGACCGATGTGATTCAGCACGTGGTTGTAGTCTGATTCTAAAGCTGAGTCTCAGTGTGGTCTTCGGGGAACCGCGGCTCAATGGCTGCCTGCAGTCAGTGTTTCAAGTTGAGATGGTGAATCCTCAGCGGATATCAAAGATCTATGGGACTTGGGGCGTTAACCATGGTGCCGCAGGATTAAGACTGTGGGTAACTGCAGCTGCTTTGCTTACGTGCTCTGTGTGTCTTTCAGTGGTATAAAACACTTGCTTCCTCTCCAGAATGCTCTCTTCCATAACAGACAAGCTTAACCCAAATTAGCTTGGATTGCTTGTAAGCTAAGATTGCCTGCACGGACAGTAAGCGTGGATCACAGCAGTTAGTTAGGGTGCCTGAGAGCTGGATGAAATTGCAAACCTAGCTGTGCTTTTCTCAGTAAAAGGTTGTAGTATCAACATGGATCAAGTTATCTCCAAGCATCGATGCAATATTAGTATCTAACAAATCGTAATCGCCATCTGCACTCTTGACTTTTGTTTTATAGCACAAACAGGTGTTTGTAGGGAAAAGTCTTTTTGTTCCGTAATATTTTTAAAGGGGTTGTGAGTGCATGCAAGCGTCCCTGGCCAGCCCCCGGCTCTGGGTGGCGAGGAGAATTCCAGGAACTACAGGAAACTGATGTCACTGCATTGTGTTTGCTTGTTTTCTTAACTTAACCCTCAGAGGGGTATTTTTAGTAAAACTGGTTGTTCACTCCTTCTGTCCCCTGTTGGGGGTGGCGGGGAACAGATTGTGCCTCCTTGTTTTTTCCAGTAGTCAGCTCTTTCTCCCTTCCCTCCGAAGAGCCCTCTCGTGATTGACTGAGAGAGCTTGAACACTTAGCAGCATGTGTTACCCTGTCTCTGTGCATGGAGCAGCCAAAAGTTCATGTTGTTGGTTCTGTACCCGTGTCTCTTGATTTGACCATTGATCCAGGCTGAAAGGAAGTAGGTCTACCTGGGCAGAAGTGCTCCGTTCTGGTAAAAGAATAATATCTCTTCCAAATGTTTGGCTACTGCTGCGGCTGTCCCACGGGGCAACTGCTTCTTTAGGGGACTGTCAGGTTCTTCAGTGACTATCTGCTGGGACAGACTGGCTTTTCTAGAAGTTAACAACACTTGAGGTTGGAGGGGCTTTGTCAGCACTCAAGAGAATCACAGGAGAAGCCCTGCAGGGTAAGGGTTTCTCCCTTTGTTCTTGTTTGGGTTTCTTTATTAAAAAAAAAAAAAAAAAAAAAAAAAAAAAAAAGAGATGATACTTAAAACTCATTATCAGCCTCAGAAACTAAAATTTGAAGAGCAAAAACTGGACTTCTTGCTCTGCTGATCTTGAAGAATCGAATCAATTCTTGTATCTGAACTGCATGGGACAATCTTTGAAGCCATACTATTTTATTTATTTATTTTTAAAAAACCAAACAAACCCAAAGAAATACAGCTCTGTGCAGAGCGTGGATTAACTGGAGAACTTTTCTCTCTTCCATATCTTTGACCTGACTTTTGGCTGCTGTCTCTGTGGTTTGCTGTTTATGTATTTCTGCAGACAAAGAACAAAATCAGAAAACTCTGTTTAATCCTATTCCATTCCTAGTCCATGTGTTACAATAATTGCTCGGGTGCCAAACACAAAGATAAAAAGAATTGCTGCATTTTTGGTTTGTCATTGTTTCATGTATGAAAATGGCTTTAATTTGTAATTATCTACACATTGTAAGAAGTGTGTATGTGGAGAAGCTATTGAAAAATGACAGCGGAATAATTAAATTCACACCAGCTCCCCATGTGAATACTAAGACATCAAGAGTGTCTTCTGTGGTTTAGCATTATCCACTTCCCAAGCAGGCTCAAAGCATGGCATAGTGCACTTGGATTCATTTTCCTGTGCAAACAGGTCTCTGCTTTTTGAAGGACTAGGTAAAAAATGCCTTTATTTCTGCCAAAGGGAGATTTATACATATGGGCTCATCAACATTATATACCTTGCACCTCCTGAGAGCTTCACCTTCTGCTGCGCTTCTAAATAGCATCGCCCATTAATGCAAAGGACTATCGGTGGGCACTGGAAACGTTACCAAGCACCGTGCGACACTTTGCATGGCTAGTATATGGGAGATGGGTGAGCTTGGGTTTCCAGTTGCAAGGGTTTGTTGTGGCTGGATGTTTCTGTTGCCTTTTCCCTCTCCCCCGGCCCCCCCATCCTGTAATTCACTTTTAAAAGAAACCAGTCTCGGTTGTGCTGAGCTCAGCACTGCAGCCATTTGCAAAGACGCCACAAGGAGAAGCAGCACTTCTCGGTTTACAGGCTGGACTGCAGTAGGAAACGGTCATTCCTCACGCTGTCAGATTGCTTATGCGCCGAAGGTATTGCCCATTGAGCAAACAAGGGTTGTCTCACTGTTTCCTCTCCGTCTGCATCTGTACGTGCATGTGGGGGAAGCTATTTAGACAATCACCTTTTTGAGGAAGGGACCATACTCTGTTTTCTCGTGCATCGTTTAGCACAGTGCTGTGATGAGTGTCAGCTACTGCATTTATTTGTGTCAGGGTTAGCATTGGGCGTTTCACTGGTAAGGGGATTGTTTATGCCAGTTTTACTGAATTCTGGTTCCCAGCTGTGGGCTTCAATTTGCCTCTTCATACCATTTGAAGGGCTTGTTTGGCTATATAAATTTGCTGTGTATTGTTTTGCTTTCGTGTTCATTATTTCACTATTTCTCTGCTCTTACAAAGAAGGCATATGTAATCCTGGGATTTGGCTATGCCTCATGTGGCTCTGGCATTGCACCCCTGAATGCCGGGCAGCACAGAACGGAGGAGAGACAGAAAAAGGGAACTTCAGATTCCCAGGCTCATCCCTCTCCTCCCGTCCTTCCTACCCCGCAAATCAAGGATGTGTGATCCCTAGACAAGCCTTTCTGATTAGTTCTCATCTTGTAGCACTCGCTTCTGTGTGCCTGAGTGGTGCTCCAAATTACAGCGACCTTTTATTTGTTTGTAGCTTTTAATCAGCTTTAGCATGGCTATCCTGCTCAGTAGTTGTTCCTATAATGCCATCTTGTGGTGGCCCTGGGACTCTAAACGTCTTTTCTCTATGCTAGCCAAAGCTGATGAGTGAGCTACCTTCTGTGTTGTATACTAGTGATTGCAGCTCCCTTTTGTTAGCTGCGTTTGTATGCTGGTGAATCAAGGAAATCCCTGTCTCTCACTGTGTGGCACTGATGGGGGTATGATCTTCTGAAGCCTGTGTTAGAAGGGGACCCTCATGGCAGATGCTTGCGCTGGGTGCTTTAACTATGATACTGTAAAAGAACATAACCCATATCTGTTAAAAGGCTTGATTAAATATTGTCTGTGTTATATGGAGAGTGGTGTGTTGTTCATTCATTCACAAGTTATAATAGCAAGCTATTTTAGTTAAGTATTCATCCCAGATACGGTGTATGTTGTTTTAAGACACACATTGTTTTAAGTGCTTCTCTGAACACAGAGGAGCTGATTAATACTTTGAGACTTTACTGTTTTATGATTGTGGAAAGTGGCGGGGGTGTGAGGATTTTGTAGAAATTCCAGTTTTATCGCTGATGGTTTTTTCTCAGTCTGTCTGGGCTTTGGATAAGCCGCAGGGGCAAAAATAAGTCCAATGCATTTCTGCTTCTCAGTGACCTGGGAGCTTTACTGTACCTTAGAGAGTGAGAACTGTGTGTCTTGTTAGTAAATGAAGTAACAAATAACTGTATTTCCTTTTTGCCTCTCCAGTGTTCCCAACTCTTGCCCGGCCAGTCCACGTGGTGCTGGATCCTCAGGATATCGTTTTGTTCACAACATTACCTCGGATCTGCAGCTGGCAGCAGAGTATGCCGCAAAAGCAGCATCAGAACAGCAGGCAGATGCATCTGGCGGGGACAGCCCAAAGGTTCAGAGAAACATTCCTTACCCAGCAGTGTTCATTGGGAGGCATATTAAGACCTGGCAGTTTATTGCCAGTGCTGGATATAGTTAAAAGGGGTCTAAGAATACCCTGGGCGCTGTATACAGTATCCTCCAGGATTTTGAGACCATGCCTTAAAACCAGCGTCTTATTAGTGGTAGATGATGAATCTGCTTGCTTAGCTGCCCAAAATGTATTCAGCTCATTCACTAAAAGGGTTAAACGAGAAGGATTTTTCTGCTTGTTTGATAAATCAAGAACCCATAGAGAAGAGTTGCATTAAAATTCAGAGCCTTGTTTTCTCCTTTTAATTAATGAAATTTTGCAAAACACCGTTGGAGAAAGGGGAAGCAGGGGAAGAAACCAGATCCTTGCCATGAGAAATCTGTAGTCTGACTTTAAAACAAACACAAAGGCCTGTCAAGCAAGTGTTAAATGAGGAGAGTAGCAAGTGGAATTTAGATTAAAAAATGACTTAGTTATAATGATAAAATTTAATTTTGGTGAGCTGATCTTCAGATCAAAGATAAAGGTCTAGATCCAAAACCACCTGATTTGGGATTGGGTGGAGGAACACAATACTAGATGCCTTTTTTTGTAGATTGAATTCTCCCTTGAGACAAGAAGGGCTGTTCTTGATGGAGTAATATGAAGAGCTGGGAATATGAGATCTGGCAAACAAATTAAAGTTCCTAGAATGAAACAAATCCTGCTGGAGAGGGGAAGGGACAGGATCAAGTTTCATATCGGGCTTGTTTCTGGGAGGAGAGCTGGTAGCATACTTGCCTGAAACCTTTCTAACAAAGTTTAGTTGTAGCTGGGCAGAATTGAAGCATTTAGTTTCGTCAACACTGAAAGCAGTGAACATACCCTACACCCTCCAACTGTTCTCTTCCAATTGCTTGTCCTGAATCTTTTTCCTGTGCTGGTATAAGCACATGTGGTAAATTCAGTGGTGAATGGAACCAGATTAAACTTAGCTTTTTTTGTGTGTGTATGTGGGGAGAGGGAAGGAGGTGCTTTAATCCGGCTCAGTCCTCTAGTCCTATTTACTCACCAATGCTCTTACTAAATTGGGAGGTGGCAGGATAATACAGGAGTGGAAGGGAAGAGGATGATGCTGCTGTTAGCTGCCCCAATGCTGTCTTACCATCTGTAAAACTAGAGCCTAATTTTCTCTTTTAGTTAGGGTTGTTGGTACACTCTGGTGTAGAAACTCTTTGTTAGTGACTAAGTTTCTGTTCAATTTTTTTTTTTCTCCTTAGGATGAGTCCAAGCCACCCTATTCTTATGCTCAGCTAATTGTGCAGGCTATATCTTCAGCACAGGACAGGCAATTAACACTAAGTGGGATCTATGCCCACATTACCAAGCATTATCCATATTACAGGACTGCTGACAAAGGCTGGCAGGTGAGTTCTTGATACTGACAAGCTTTTAAACTACTTTAACAGGGCTTATCTGCTTTGAAATGCGTTTATTAAAGATTTGGGGCACTGGGAATAGAGTTGCTTTGACTATTCCCAGAGTGAATTTGTTTAACATAAGCTAACTAGTTTGTCTGTGGGTGATTAGTTTTTTGAAATACTTTCTAGGGCAATGTAGTGTGTTACCATTGGGCTCTCTGGTTTCTGAAACCCTCTTAATTCTTTAGTCATGTGTCTTTCATTTTTGTTTGTTTTTATTCTTCCACATCCTTGCTATCCATCAGTCCTCTGCCCAAATACTTGCCTGAATTTTGCTTAATCCTTCGCCTTGTCTTTGTTTGGCATGATCTGTCCAAGCAGATGTCCAGCCTAAAACTGAGGTCCCAGTTTTTAATCATAATAATACCTTAAACCATCACAGATGTTTTGTTTTCCCAGCATATCAACTGCATTGCCTAAGTCACAGTTTGCAAGTTTTGAATCTCAGAATGGGAACTTGGGGAACTTTGAGTCTGTGCCTTCCTTGTGGTGTTACAGGAAATATGACCAGCTTCATAGGAGAGTTTGGATGTAGTTAACACATGCTAAATCAAGCTTAAATGTTCACTCGAGGGCGGCTTTCAAAGTTCCAGAAACCTCAGCTCCACCTGCTTTCAGACTTTCTCTTGGCATCGCACCTCTGAAACGGGTGTTGTCATTTGAATATAATACACTAATGCAGCTGGAAAGACTCTTGCAGCTGCTGATTTCATTGTGTTTAACTGGCAGGAGCAGTGCTGCTTGGTGCACTTTGAGTACAGTTGGAATAAATACATTTCTGCCTCCCTGGCTTTTCCCTGCAGTTGTAATTAGTTGTGGAATTCACTTCCTGCCTTAACCTGCTCAGCAGAGTTGTGCTTTGCGAACGAGTTGCTGCGTCCTGCTTCAAAGAGAGCTGCATTTCGGTGGAGGGTGAAGTTGCCTTTTCCCCGCCCTGACCGGTGGCATTGTAGGGCTTCACCTTTAGAAGAGCTCATCTAAAGCTGCTACAAATGCTCTTGTTTTGTTTTGAAAGTGAAAGAGGAATGAGCTTGTGCATGCCTGGGCTTACCGAGCTTTTCCCCTAGCCCAAAAGACAACACTACACCCAGTCAGAGGTGGGCTTTTGCAATGAAAAGGGTAAATAGTCTTGTCAACATCTGGAGAGCCGTACAGTGCTAGAGTAGTGCCACATAGCTAATGGATTCTTCTCAGAGACAGCTGTCTGAGGGCATGTTGGCTGGCTTGCATTATGATTACCATGAGATGCAGTGTCCTTTAGGGCATGTTTGGGCATCCCGGTGATCATTTGGCAGGTAAGCAGTTAGCACAGGCTCAGGCAATTTTTTCGCTTGCCTAGAACGAAGCCTGTCTTTTGAGAGAGTTCTGATGTGGTTTACAGTGATTTCCCCCTGCCTCAGCAAAAGATCTGCTTTCATTGCTTTCCACAGAAAAGTGGCACTGCCTGGCTCCAGACGTATTTAAGTGATGGCGTAGTACCAAGCAAACCCATCTTTTCAGCATAGTTAGTAGAAACTCTGACACGTTTCCCCAGGTTTTCTCTTGCAGCTCTCCTGTGACTTTGGAGCTGTGTGAGTTGAGTGACTTGTTTTTGTCTTCAACACTGATTCTGATGGTGTGGATTTTATTTTTCCAAGCTGTGTGGCAAAACCTGTTTGTTTTTGTTATATGCTTCCTCATGGCAAAATAATCATCTCATTCCTCTGCTTCCTGCAGAATTCCATTCGGCACAACCTCTCCTTGAACCGTTACTTTATTAAAGTCCCACGCTCCCAGGAGGAGCCTGGAAAGGGCTCCTTTTGGCGAATTGACCCTGCCTCTGAAGCCAAACTAGTAGAGCAAGCATTTAGAAAACGAAGGCAAAGAGGAGTCTCCTGCTTCCGAACACCTTTTGGGCCTCTCTCTTCCAGGTAACTTCAACTTCCTCTAATCTCTGTGCCAGACTCATTACAAAGAAAACAAACAAAAACTTCTCCTGGGTTACAGTGAGCAAACTTTACTTCTGTTTATCGTTTGAGAGGTAACATAGTTGGATAGTCCTGAGGCATAATCTGAAAATTGTTCTGACTTCTTAAGTGTTTACCAAAAAAAAAAAAAAAGAACCCAGAACCAAACTACAAAAATGCATCAAATAATACATCTATTTTGGCATCATTTCAAAGAAATTCAAAGCAGTTATCACTGGAGTAAGCATTTTCAGATGCCAATCTCTCATTTCAGGAAAGCTGTGTTTAGATGTGGATTAGATTGTAGTGGGAATAACTTTCGTGGTATTTAAAACACTCTCCTGTAGGGAAGATCAGGTTGATCATGGTTGTCAGCAGTGAAGCAATGAGGGGTGTTCTCTGTAGCTGCTCCAGTCAGCAGTGTAACTGCAAAAGAGGAGCTATGTGCAATGACAGCTTTCTCTGAGCTCTGTAGCTGTGAGGATAAGACTCGCAATCCAGTACTAGCTGAAGCAGTTTCATGTAACGTTCCTCCCACACCTCCTCTTTTCTGGCTTTTAAAATGGGGGGGAAACAGGAGGAGATCCTCTGATCACTGATCCACTGATCAGCTTCTCTAGCTTGTTTGTCATTAAAGAACCAAGTGGCCGGGGAGGGAGGCAATGGGGAGAAGGGGGAGCAACTACTCTGTAAGCATATGCGGGGCCAGATGCTTGCATCTGCATTGCATCTTTCTTCCTCTTCCTCTTCCTCTCCCTGTCACCCTTAAACACTGATAAAGATCCTTTGAGAATGGCCTGAAATTATAAAACTGATCTGAACATGAGGCACTTAACAGCTTCTTTGTCAGCACTGGGTCTTAAAATAAAATGTTAAGCATACTCTGAAGGGTCCAGTTTCCTTCAGCAAGGAATAATATGACAGTTTGGTGCTAGAGCATTTGTGAGGTTACCATGTGCCTTTCAACTCTTCCCAGCAAGACTGTAGTGGGTAGTGTGGAAGAAAGGCTGTACTTCTAGAGAATCCTGTACTGGAGATAACTCTTGGCCTCTGCTGCTGCCTTGTGGTTGAAATGCATCTACACTTGCCAACACTACGTTCTGGTGTTTCAGGAGCGCTCCTGCCTCCCCTACTCACCCTGGCCTGCTGTCCCCTCACTCTAGTGGCCTACAGACTCCAGAGTGCCTGTCACGGGAGGGCTCACCCATTCCACATGATCACGACTTTGGGTCAAAGTTAGCCTCAGTTCCAGAGTATCGGTATTCACAGAGTGCACCTGGTGAGTAGCTCTTGTTTCACAGAGGGTGATTGTCCACTTACACCAAGTGCCATGCTGAGGACACAGCAGGAATGCTTCTGCCAGTGTGTTACAGGAGGATCTAGATCTCTTTCCACTTCATTGTTAGAGACTGATGATGCATATGCAACTTCAGACCATTTTTCTTACGAGGAGATAAAGAAATGTGTAGAAATACGTGAGCTAACCTTGAACTAGGCAGCTCTAAAAGAACTGACAGCAAATTAGCCATGACAGTGTGTAGGTCACTTGCACTAATTTACCAGCCTTCTGGATAAGATCAGCTTGGCTAGGCTGAGCTCTGTGGTGCTGTGGCCAGGGCCTTGGTAATTTGTTAAGCCCTGGTGAATATCTGCTTGCCAGCTGTGCTGTGACTGGCCTGATGTATAGGGTGTTCCTGGTGAAGTTGGAAGGCAAAGCTTATTAAGTAAAGCTTCATTTTTTTGTGCTTATTGTGGTTTTAGTTCACAGAAATGTGCTCAGATGGCAAGTAAGGTTTTTGTCAGTTAGGAAAGTGAAGATAGAAGGTGATATTTTTGAAGCCTTATGTTTTCTTCCCTACCCCTACTCCTGCCAATGGTGAAGGACCGAGTATTGCAGATTAGAAGTGCATAGGTGAAATGAGTGGAGGCCTTTTTGCCTCTCCTATTAACGTATGCTTCTCTCTCCTGTTTAGGATCTCCAGTCAGTGCCCAGCCAGTGATTATGGCTGTTCCTCCCCGACCATCTACTCTGGTGGCAAAACCAGTTGCGTATATGCCAGCATCAATAGTGACTTCTCAACAGCCTTCATGTCATGCAATTCACGTAGTTCAACAAGCTCCCACTGTTACAATGGTCCGAGTTGTGACCTCCTCTGCAAACTCTGCAAACGGATACATCCTCACGAACCAGGGCACAGCAGGAGGAGCTCATGAAGCTGCAGGAGCAGTGTTGGATTTAGCTAGTGATCACCGAGGTAGCTTTTCGCCTCCCTTATTCTGCTAATAGGTTTTGAGCAGACCTCGGGAAGTGGGTGGTCAAATGCCGTTTCACTCACGGGGTGCTTAGCCCTTAATAAAAGACATTTCTCCAGGTAAAACTTGAACCATGTAAGAGTTCATCCGTTTGAGGTCTCCACCACTGAGCAGGACAACTGGGCTCCCTTGTCTTCTGTGGGGAGCAAATCTAACAGACTTTGGAGGCTAAAAAAAACATGCAGTTCTTTAAATATTTATATTATCCCCTTTATCAATATCATGCCAGTGTATTGGTCAGCTGGATATGCTATGGAAATGTGTGCTTTCTCTAGCCATAGAGATGGCCTGGGAAAGGCTGAAACTCTGCTTCAGGATGGCCATGTAAATAATGATTGAGCCCTTCTTTTCCACAGGCCTGGATTCCTAGAGGGAAGCATGCACTTCTGAAAGTACAGGCAGTGTCCCATTAACACAATCTTCAAAAACCAGTTACATCAAAGGCCTCCTTTTTTCCTAAGCTGGAAATTCCAGCCTTGAGGGATTTAGTGAGTTAAATGTTCTCTTGCTGTGATCTAGACAACACCTTGTCTGCTCATCATTTCAGAAGGGCTTAGTGCTGCTACATAGGTGTGTGTTGTACCAGCAGCAAGACCAGTTACTCTGATTGCTTTTATGTGGGCAGTGGGGCAATGGTTCTTCTCTAAGGGAAGGAAAAAAGTGGCAAAGACCTTCCCTTACAGCAACAGCAGCACCACAGGCATTTTTAGTTCAGCACTGGTTATCCTGCTTGAGTTTCACTCGCATTCTCTAGAAATTCCTGTCTGGATCCTATACGTGTTCCTGAAACACTAACATTTGCAGCTGCCTAGCTATCACCTGCTCCCTTCTTTCATTCACTAGTTCTTGCTGTCACTTGTTCTTTCCTTACTTGTCCCTCTCTTATTCCCACTCATATCCTTTTCTAGTCTGTATTCCCTTTGTTGTTCCTGGTTGCTCCATTTTCTTTCCTAATGTCCCAGCTTTCCTTGCCTTTTCTCTTCCTGCTTCCGATCACCCTGCCTTCAGGTCTCAGCTCAATGCTTGCGTCCCATTGAACTCCACTGTTGTCTTCTAAT
Organism: Burhinus oedicnemus; assembly: GCA_008921705.1. Taxonomy (NCBI): domain Eukaryota; kingdom Metazoa; phylum Chordata; class Aves; order Charadriiformes; family Burhinidae; genus Burhinus; species Burhinus oedicnemus. The sequence goes on from VFFE01007016.1 coordinate 1,694,741, forward strand.
TTTAAAGTGGGAGAAGCCTTCTCTTCCTACAGGACTAATGAGTTTGTGCTTCCTGCCTGCCTTCTGCGCTTTGACACCCACAGAGCCCCTGGAAGAGAAGAGTGGTTCTCCTCTCCTGTATGCCCAGCAGGAGGCTGTCCCGTATCTGTCACATACCTCCTGAATTGACCCCTTACTTGTCCTGGAACGTGAGATAAGTGGTTGAGTGCTCTCAAAGACTTATCTCTATCCAGGAACTTAGCCCAGCCTTTTTTATTTTCCTCCCTCTTGGTTTCTTCCTATACTTCCATAGCTGGCAAAAGCTTGCAATTGTGGGAAGACCTCCTTGTAAATCAATCTACGTGCAGACCTGACAGCAAGCTGTTGCAGACTTTTGGCTCCAGGCATTGTTTAAGATCTTAATGCCTTCTCCTGCTGTGTGGTATTGAAAGTCAGGCCAATTCACTTGTAATTACAAAGTAATCTATGAGATTTGCAGTGACTGCTGTCCATATCACAGCTATAATGTGCCAGTACGGGAGATGATGCCTTTTTAGGACAAAGGGTCAAGTTTATAATCTTGTTTGTTTTTTTTTTTTGCCTGAGTGGCTTATGCTGTCAGAAAAATGTTCTAAATATTGATAAAGTATATGTGCAATAGAGAATATTGTAGTGTTTTCAAGTATTCATCCCTGACCTTCTGTGGCGCTGAGGTATTTTCACATCTGTAAGCCTGGGGTATGTATCACTGCTAAAATGTTAATGAGAATAAAGCTTGCTCCTAAGCCAGGGTAGTAAATGGTTGTTGTCTGTTCTACTCTTAAGCAGGCATGGATGAAAAGCCAACGATCGCATTTGCCACGATACCTACAGCCAGCCGTGTTATTCAGACAGTTGCCAGTCAAATGGCACAGGGTGTTCCAGGACAGACAGTCACGATCCTTCAGCAGGCAACTCCAGTGACCATTGGACAGCATCAGCTCCCCGTGCGGGCAGTCACTCAGAACGGGAAACATGCCGTGCCCACCAACAGCATCACTGGCAGCGCTTATGGTAGGCTGTTTGTATTGCTTTCTGGTTTTTGATTGCTGAGCTTAGCGGTTAGGTTGTAAAGCTGTAAGGGTTTTCTCTTCTTAGTTATATACCAAGTTATTCCGTGTGTCCAATTCCAAAGGTATTCCAATTCTTCAGCTTCTGTGGCTATAAATGTCAGTGGTAGATATTTCTGTCCACCTCTGCTCCCTTTCCCTAGTGGAAAAGTTTTGCTATCTACCATTGCTTCTGAAAAGTCCAGTGTCTTTCCTTTGTCCTTGGCTACACGTTTATTACTACTCACAGTGTCTACCTTTTGAGGGTTACTTGTTGGAAGTGTTAGTGATTCTCATGTTGAGCCTGTTTTTTCATTTGTTTTCCTCTGACAAACAGCCTTTGCTTTTAGCATGCTAAATAATGTAATTTCCATGGTGCTCTTTAGATCTTGTGAAATATGGCTCCATAGAGTATTAAGAAAATAACATACTTCCCCATCTTAAGGTCTTAGAGCCTGAGAGGAATGAGATCTATTTCATCAGGTGAAAGAACGTAGGATTCTTTTATATACAGGATGTGTTCCAGTCATTTGTCAAGCCTGATTTTTAAAATCCCGTACTAGCTATGTCTTGGCAGCCTCCTCGTACCGCTTGCTCAGCACCTCAGGTTTTGTCCAGTTATGGATGATGACAGGGATGGTAATATCCAGGTTTCTTACAGCCCTTTTCAATGAGCCACTAAGCAGCTCTGCTGTCCCAGGCCCATGCTTCCAGGGAGTTTGAAATGAAGGGCACTGGTGGGATTTTGATGGCTTTCATGAAGCGAAGTAGGAGTGTTTCTACAGAATTTCCTGCCATGTCTATTCGCAGTATCACCTGGCTTGCAATTGAATTGCAAGAATTTTATTGGAGCAATGAAAAAAATTATAGCAATAAGGTTTTTATGCAACTAGGATATTAAGATACTAAATAGATCAGAGAGGTGAACTTGCGGCTACCCAGCAGTAGTGTTTGTCTAATGGAGAATCAGACAGGTTTTTATTTAACGTTTTTACGTTAAGATATTCTAATCTCACCAAAACTTTTCTAGCTCTCTCATCAAACTGGAAAGCATTCCAGTTGCATCTGAGGTTTTTTGTAAGTGGTAGTGAGTTTTCTGGTTGGCAGAATGGAGCCTGAGTCTCTTGACTCTTGTTCTGTACAAAGTTAACTTCTCTTCAACTGCATGGTTTAGGTTCTCTAAGTCACTGAACTGTAACTGGTGACTGCCCTCATCCTTGCCCTACTTTTTTTTTCTTCATCCTCTTGATACTCTACAGCCTCCTTCCCATGCCTTGGTAGAAGCTGCTGGGTTTTGAGGGCCTTTGTTCTCTTTGCTTTGTTTATTTATCCTAGGGCTCCTTTTTTGATGCACTTAGCAGTGAGCACACCACTAATGTTCTGTCATTCCATCCTTTGCAAATCAGTCTGGAGGGCAGAGGATGTGCCGTCTCCCGAGTCCCCTTTGGCTGCCTCGCCGATTGATGCAGAGTCCAAAAACTGCATGTGTTTTGTTTTCCAAGCAGCATTGTGTGCCAAAGCCAGTGTGTAAGCACATTCTCTGTCTGGAACTAGGAATTGTAGACATTTTTACGGAGGGTTGCTACTTAAATTGTCTTTTTTCTCACCACTTTTATTAATGGGAGGGTGAGAGCTTTTGTCAGTACCGGAATATAAGATTGGGAGCCAGAAATTCCTACATTCTGATCACAGTTCTGATGGGAACGCATTTGGTTGTCTGGGGTAAGGTCTTTCCTGCCCCTTTTACAAGTGAGATGTCAGTACACTCAGTATTTGGATTGTAATCTAGTTTCCCAACAGATCGGCTGTTCTTACTGCTCAAGCAGGGTTAAAGAGGGCCCTCTAAATTGAAGGCAAAGCACACAGATGTAGCTTCCAAGAAGTTCTGATTGTAGGTGGCCAGAGAGCAACCTCTCAAACAGCAAGCATGCTGTAATTTGAACAGGGGATTGATCCTCCCCTTCTGGAGATGAATGCTTAGCTGGCAATGCCTTGTTTGACGACAGATAGGAAGAAGGAAGTTCTCCCATGAAAGGAGTTATTACCAGTTTGGTGAGCTTGCTAGCCTTGTCTCTCCTGCTCCCCCCACAATCTCAGCTTTGTGCAAGCCTTACAAAATGGACTTGAAAACAACACTTGAATGCATGCCAGTTATCACATCTGACTGTTTTGTTTTCTTCTTTTCTGGAATAGCAAAAACACTTGTGCTACTTCATCGTGTTAATTCTCTTTCTGTCTCTTGTCCTACTTTCCAGCTCTTACAAATCCATTGCAGCTTCTTGCAGCCCAGGCCAGCTCGTCCACTCCTGTTGTAGTCAGCCGGGTATGTGAGACAGGGAGCGAAGAGACAGCAGCAGCCTCTTCCAGTGAACCGGAAGCCAAAAGACCCCGGATAGAAGAGTCCAGTGGAGCAGTTCCAGCCCAAACTGGAGTCATCACGTCTACAATGCCACAAGGACAGGCAACCAGTGAATGAAGAACCAGTGGGAGGAGCTGGAGTGATGTGGGGTGGGCATGGGATGGCAGGAGCCCTAAAGCAGCTTTCAAAGAAAACAAACCACAACTGTAACAGCTCAAAACATAGTGGATAAAGAGCTCTTTTTAAAGTCAGGTTTTTAAATGGGAGGTCAACAGCTGTTAGAGTCACAAGGTGCCAAAAAGAATGGAAAACCCCTCCCGAGAGCCCATACCTGGAACTCTGTTCTGTCTTTTACCTATGGGATATTTTTTCCTTTTTTTTTTTTTTTTAAAAAAAAGATTCAAAAAAATACAGACAACTGATTGTATGACTGCTGGGATATTTTTAACTGTCTCTTCCCCTTTTGGCTCCAAGGGGATGGGGTTTGCAGTTCAGCATCTAAAGGAATGTAAAACAAATACAGTCTGCTCCCTGGAAAGAAAACTCCTCATTTTCTATGCCTTAATACTGTGCTTCTCGGAGCTTTGAACCATAGGACCATTTTTAAAAGGCCACCTAAGGCAATCAGATGTTGAAAGATGGGTGCAGTATCTCACAACAACAGCATTAAAGAAACATGGTACCAAGCTTAAAGAAAAAGGCAAATGATTTTGTTTTTTAAAATAGAAAAATTCTGAATATGAACGAATGTTTATTTATGTGGGGATTCAGGAGGAAGAGTTACAGGACTCAACCACCTGGATTTCCAGATGCAATTTCTCTCCATTCCCTCTGAGGGAGAATAAGATGACAGAGGAACGGTATTAATTTGGTTCCTGTAAAGATATTAAAAACAAAGGGTTTTGTACCTTCAATGATTTCTTACAATTATTCATCACTTGCTCTGGACAACAGCCAAAGTGTCTTGATGACTGAGGATCACATGGGGAAGGGTGTCTCCAGAAGGTTCTGTGTGCATTTGATTGATCACATCCTGTGCTGGAGCACCAGGTGTTGTTCGAAATAGCACTGTAGGGGAAGGTATTGCCACTGTCTCTGTGAACTTGAGAAAATATTGGTTGGTCTTCTGCACTAAAGCAGTCTGCCTTCGCCTCCTGTTGATAGTGTGGCCCTCAACTAGATGGATGATGGTCAGGAGGCCAGGGCTGGGTAGGAGTCTGTCACTGACCCTTTGCCATGGCTATCAGCAAAGCTCCTGTGTTACTCTTCTGAGGGCAGTTGAGAGCTGGGGTGAGAGGCAGCAAAGTTCATACAGTGTTTAATACAAATTCTGTAAGGGTGTAGAGACCAAGGCAAAACAGGCTTTTTATTTTCCAAAAATATGGAAAAAATATGGCAAAAGCCACTGGAGGTCTTAAACAGGTTTTCCAAAAGGAATTTGGAGGTTTCCTTTCATTGCCTCGCTCCTTCTCCCATCTCTCCTCCCTTGAGGACCATTTGGGTTGGCCAGTGGGAAGAAGCCTTTATTCAAACTGTATTCCAGGCTCTTCACGTACTACAAGTACGTCTTAGGAGTAAAACAGATTTGAGTCACTTCAGCCACACGGAGCAGTGGGTGCATGTGACGCGTGGTGACTGGCAAAGAAATCAACCCCTGCGTAGCCTCCAGCTAACCCCTTTGGTTTTACGCCTGTTTGCAATCCCCTTGGCTAACATGTCTTCTGGCAGCACAGCAGAGATCTTCTAATTTAGAAAATGTTACGGCTTTGGTAACGGCGAAAGAGACTTCAGAGGGATGGGAGAGGCCTTTGGTAGGTTATCCCCCTGTCTGTACTGATTTATTGTCAGGTTGCTGGCTAGTACAGTCTGACAACGCTATTGCAGAGCAGAGAGGCAAGCCCACTGCATAAACATGTTGCAAAAAGATTTCCCCTACGTGCAGTAAGCGATACTGTCAGTATGTCCGTGGGGATTAGGGTAGAAGGCACAACCATTCAATGTCTGCTGGAATTTGGGGAGGGGGAGGAAATCAGCAAGGTAACAGCTGGCATCACTTGTTCCCTTCTAGGTTTCCTTTCTCTTTGCCAAATCCTATTCAATAGCCAAGTCCTACCGCTTGAATAAAACCCAGCCGTATTTTATTCTCAAGCCAGTTGTTTTGTGAGAAATATTTCTGAAAGAAGGAAAGAATTTCGTGGTCTCATGACTTGCGGTACATTCTGCAGTTAGAGGCACACAAAGTATTCAGGACAGTTTGTTTATCTACAGTTAGGCTTTCATAATTTAGGTGTGTCCCTTTGGCGACAAGTTATTAGATTGGATTTTAGTACTTTGAAATTATTTGGGAAGGAGGATTGTTACAGACAACAAAGTGATTGAAGCAGGCCAACCTCCAGCTGTCACTTTTCCTGCTAGAAGGCTAGGTGTGGCATAGCGGAAAAGCACACGGATTAGCTCTGTTTTCTGTAGCTTTTTCAAAGCCAGAATTCAATAAAATGGACTTCAAGGAAGAACGCGCAAGTGAGAGTGCAGCTAGTTTATCTATGATTAGTCATTACTTCCGGGTGACTGTTGGTTTAGATACAGGCATGCCTCTGAAAGCCCTCAGGCCAGGGAGCTTTCGGAAACAGAGGAGCCTTTAGGTTTCCAGTACTTTGGGTGACTCAGCGCAAGATGAGCAACCAACAGAAATACTGTTCAGGATGTGAAGCTACCAAAGTTTTGTGGATTTTTCTTCACTGCTAACATTTCTCTTGGAAAGTCTAAATAATTAGGCTCTAAACTTCTGTAAACTAGTCCAGCACCGTAGAAATACATCAGCTGAATGGCAGTGTTTTCGCACACCAGTTGCTGCTTTATAGATAGCTCTTGAAAGTCCATCCTCAGGTTGCGTGTATAGATCTGCCTCCTCAGTATTTAGAACAGAATAACACTTTCTCACTCTTCCTTTTGTGGCTCACAATGCCCACTGGTTAAATTGTGAGTTGAAGATAAGCAAATATCATTGATCTGTTCACCCATTCTGCTTGAGGTGTCTGGAACTTGTTGGTTCATCTTGTCAGGGGATTTTTGCTTTATCAGTCTGCTGCATCCCCCTTGCTACTGTAGAAAGCACTCATACCACTTGAATTTTTATTTTTTTTTTTTTCAGGTTTGCCTATATCATTGCCTGATACTAGGTAAAATAATGGTTGTTCCAAAATCCTGCTGAGAGCTGTGGAAAAATGCGGTCCTCATCTGGAATACATAAGATGGTTCCATCTTGTTCCAGGCTTTCAGTTTTGAGCACTGCAGAGGAATGAAAATTAATGTGATGGTAGAATTAAGCCTTCAACTAGAAAGAAAATATTACCTTACTGGTTATATGCAGTACTCAGATTATTCTTAAATTGATTGCCTAGCTTGTTTTTATTGTCTAGAAAGTTGCCTCTCATGTCCTCAATTAGTTATATTAACTGAAGGAGGTTTGAGGAGGAGAGGAGTAGGATGCTTCACTGCCTCTTCTGCTGTCTATATTAACAAAGGTCAAGGCATGTTGAATATTTAACCTGCTATAACTTAGACCTGGGAAAACTTTAAAACTGAGCTCTTAATGTGTGAATTCACTTTTCACCATCCCCTATTGATTTTCTTTTTTTTTTTTTTATCTTAGGCAATGGCAAAGACTAATTTTACTTTGATTGCAGTCAGTTCACAGCAACTTTTGTTGCCTCAGTTTGCAAAAGCTGAATGCAGTTTTTCTTGATTTTTATTGCACTGGAATTCCTTAGTTATTGTTTTGTCTTGACCTTGGCTCTTGTGATACAGGAAGCTTTCTACAGTGAGATCAATTTAATCTGATTTAGTGATAACACAACACAGTGCTGAGCACAGAATTGAAGTTCATTATTAGCTCATATATTCATTTCAACTCCTTTTTCTTCCCATATTCCTCCCTCCCCCATACCATTAATGCTGTCCCCTGTAGCACATCCAGCCATTTTTATCCACTGATGGAAGCAGCACCTTGCATTAAGATCTGCCCAAGGACTCAGGGATGAATATACCTATGGGATACATGGGACTCCAGAGCAGGTTGAGAAAGATCAATTTGGTCACCCTGTATTTTGTTTTCATGCTGTGTTTTAGACATGTTACTGTTGGGCACAGCTTGTTCGGGAGTGTATTTTCAGAGACATGTTAAAGCTGTGTAAGAGTAAAGAAATAGTTAAATATCAGCCGAAGCCTTTACAGTGCCTCTGCAATCAGTGCCATGGTCTGGTTTCAGGTTTTGGGGGAATAAACTTGGTTTTGCATGTTTTAGACATCTGTCTTGTGTACTGACTTAGAACTGTCATTCAGAATTTACTTCCACATTTTTTTCCCCTTTTCAGTAGGGAAATGCCAGCAGTAAAATAAAACTTGAAGCACAGAAGGCTGTATGTAAGCAAGTGAGAGCGTCTGAGCTGAGCTTTCATACAATGTGGCGTGGAACACTTTTCACTGACTGCTGGGGATGTGAGACAGGGAGCTTTCATACGTGTTAGCAAAGGTGTTTCCCAGTGAGGTATTTGGTATCACTGTGATGTGTGCTAGCCTGTAAACGAATGTCAAAAGGTAGAGTGAAAGGAGAAACGTTTCCCTGCTGTACCTAGGTTTGGGGATCTTGGATGACCAGGATCTAATCTAGCAATAGTTCTGTACAGTTCTATACCTTTCCATAGAGGATCAAAAGCTGTTTCTTCAAGCTTATTGCATCCAAGGATTAAGTTCCAGCTGGTTGGTTGTTCCATCTTTGTTTCTGAGGTTTAAACTATGACTTGCAAATTATAGTTTATCACTATGATAAGCATAGATCACATAAAACTGCAGTACTAGGGAAGATCAAATCTCTATTTGTTGTCTCTGCCATTGGCCGGTTGTAGCTGTGTAGAAATATAAAACAACTTGGGTTGGAAGAAGCCTTTGGAGGTCTCTGCTATAAACTCCTGCTGAGAGCAGATGCAACTAGATCACGTTGCTGTGCAACTGAGGTTTGAATGTCTCCAGAGACAGAGGTTCTGTGACTCTGGTCCCTGTGCCACTCTGATCACCCATGAGGTGAAACCTTTTTCTCAGCTATCTAAGAAGTATTTCTCATGCAGCTACATCTGTTCATTGCCTCTTGTCCTGTCACATCACACCTCCGAGAAGAGCCTAGCTCTGCCTTCTCTGCATCTTCCAAACAGGTAATTGAAGATGCCGATAAGATTTTCCCCATTTGCTTCCTTTTCTTAAGGCTGAACCAACCTGGTTGTCTTAGTCTCCTCTTGTACATCACGTGCTCAAGCCCCCAGGGCTTCAGGTGGAATTGCTGCAGAAGGTCCCTGTCAGTCTTGTGCAGGAGCCCAAAACTGAACACAACGTACTCCAGTAATGATGTGACAGATGCCAGATGGAGTGGAAGAAGAATCACTTTCCTTGGCCTGCTGGCTACACTTCTGCAAGTACAGCCCAGTACCTGTTTGGTCTCTTGCTGCAAGACGCACTGCTGGCTCGCCTGCAGCTGCTCCGAGTGTAGGGTAAGAAACTAGAGTAGCAAAGCGAACTAGAAATACTCTGGATTGCATTCAAATGTATGCAACCATCTTCTCCCCCTCTTCCAAGGAAGAGAGCCAGATTGGGTCTTGTAGTTTTTTTGAATAGGAGGCAGTGCTGAATGATCCCGATTGCTTTTAAAAAGGTCTGTGGTTTACCATGTCAAATGATAGTTTCAATCCAATGTGGAATTTACCTTGAGTTTCTACCTTGATGCAAAAATCTTTCAGGTTTTTAGTCCTGCTGCTAAAAAGTTGGACTTGGGCATTAGGAGTGAACCTCCAAAGGAACGTGACTAGCTTCATAATTTTCCCCTAGCTGCACTCTGAGCTTTTGAGTTTGCAAATGCCATCCTGCAGCAAATGATCTGTCTTCCCTTGTCAGCCGGTCTCTCGGGCAGCTCCTGTTTCTGCTCCCCGTCGCAGTTTTTCCCCTGTGTAGCTGTTTCTGTCAACTGCAGGGTCCTTTAATCCAACTCCTAATTTAATGCCGTTGCTTGAAGGTCTACATCTGGTGAGAATCTGCGTGTTAGCTTGCAGTTATACAGCAGATTGTTCAGTCATGTAACTTTTTGTTCCCTTCTGGGTGAAAAATTATGCCAAAGCTGCTACTTCTATAGCATACACTACTGTTGTAAAGTGTAGCTTACAATGGAGCCAGCTGTGCTGCAGAAAACAGTTACACTACAAGGTCATCTGGATTGCCGGAACGGATGGGATTGGGAAGTGATGCTTTCTCACATTTGGATCTGGATCTGATCAAACCGTAGCTGTGACTCCGTGCTGGAGCGCGCCTCTCTCTGCGGCTGCCTCGTGGCTGTTTGGCTGCGATTAGTTAGGTTGGCATCCCTCTGTCTGCTAGGTGGGCTATTTGCAGGACAGTGCACGTGCTTGTGCACACAGCTGTGGATACATGCACATACAACGGTCAGTGGAAAACACCTAGCTGTGATGGTGGGCTTTCTCTGCTGGGTTGTCTTTCACAGGGCAGTAATACAGCAGTGAGCTTTTTACTTTGGACTGAGCGAGACGTTTTGAAAAATACTTGGTTTTCTTGGAGCACTATATTTAAATTCCAAATTTTTAATCAACTTTTAGCCTTTGTATTTATATGTTCAGAAAACTCTTTTGATAACCTTTTCAATTTACCAACACTGAATTAAAACCCTTCAGAATGTATGGCTGGTCCTCTCCTTATGTGTCACTTTAAGTTTCAGAGCCTGAGGGTAGCTCTGCCAAGTCTACCCCTTTGCTCTCAAGGCAGAAGAAACCATTGACAATTCATGGGTGGCAGCTAAGGAAGAAACCCTTTAAATATTTTTTTTTTTTCAGAGAATATTAAATTAGATCTGTGTAAACATAAAATTTATATTTATTAATGTGTGTGTGTGTGAGTGTGTGTATAAATATAGATATATAAATGGTCCATGACTATTTCTTTCTCTTAAATGGTACTTTACACAGACTTTTATACAGTATGTTGGTAAATTCCCGCACCAGGCACTGATTCTGAAAGAACGATGTACCTATTTTTGTAACGAATGTGGGCAGCCGGTAGAAGCAGCTTTACTTCGATGATTGCTTTCATTCCTCTTGCAGAGCGGAAGAGACAACTTGGTATTTGCACCTTCCTTGTGTAGGAGCCCTGCTTCTGCCTTTGTCACGCTTTCAGCAACCCCAGTCCGTGCTGCTTTTCTGGCAGGAAAATCCCCCAAATGGCACTAATGAAAGCTGGAATCCTTTCTCGCTTCAAATTATCTCTAGATGCGGTATCAGGGAGTACTTTAGAGATTCTGCTCTGTAAGTAATGGGACCTCATTCTAACAGAGGAAACTAACGGAGGGTCCATGAGGATGCTGTAAGGTTGAGGAATTCTGTCTGTCTGTCAGGTGGCTGAGCTAACACTGGGGCACCATGAAATAGTTTCTTTTCCTCTGTGGTGAGATTATTCTCCTTTTATGATGCTTCTATCTCTTCGTGGGGTGTGAGGTGTGTATATCCCCTTAAAAACAAATGCATAAGTGTTTTTCTAATGTTCCCGTTCACAGGGAGTAAATTTTACCTAACTGGCCAAATTTCAGTCATGGTTTAACTCCACAAGGATCACTAAATTCACAGAAGCGTGTGTTTTGACCCACTTGGGCCTTTTGAGAATTAATCTTCAAAACAGGTGATACTTGGTTTCCTAATCCTAATTGCTCTTCCAGAAGTAGATACTCCTTTCTGTGTAAGGACCCGAGTGAATGCTTCACCGCGGTTTCTGCTCACTGTCCGGTGGTCAGGCTTTGATACGTAAGGGAGGACGGGATTGGTGGTAAGAAGAGTAACCAGAGCAGGAGCAGTGCAAGGAAACAGCTTTCCTCCTCAGCAGAAAACAGCCCTTGTGAAAACCAGACTTCCTCTAGTATTTGGTTACTGCTTTGTGTCTGCTGCTGAGTTAAGCGATGCACCCAGTATCCCAGACCCTGGCGCTTTTGCCGTGATCTAGACCTTCCAGTCCTGCTTCTGCCCCACCTCGGTTTCACTTAAAGCAGTCTGAAATGGAGCCTTACTTACAGCAAAGGGCAACGTTGAGGAGAAATGTCTGTTAGCTGAAGAAAAATGAGATTTAAATGGAGCAGAAAAAGTGAAATTTCCTTCTGTTTCACTGTCTTGCTGCTAAAAGTCTGGTGCAGAACATCCTGATGTTCTGCTGATTTATATGCTGCTCTTCGGGGTGGACAGGCTGCTAAGTAGGCAAGTTGGCTCTGTAGCAAATGAATTGCTGTAAACCTAAACTCACTTTATCTTTTTCTTTCTCTCACAAATGGGCTTGAAGTGGAGGGAGGGAACGAGGGTATTGCTGTTTGTAAGATCTTTTTGTTTTAATGGAAAACAAAAACTGTAAAAAAAAAAAAAATCAGATATACTGATATGGAAAACAGAATGGCTTTAAAATACAAAAATCTTATGAGACCGTATATTGTCTTGGGTTCTGGACATGCCGTTTGTACCGTGACGAGACTGGCCTTTTCCAGCCTGCCAGCCAACCTCCGCGTAGCCTAAAAGAGCATGTAGGATTCTGTAGCTATCCAAAGGACTGTTATCCAAAGGACTGTTAAAAGCTGTTTAGGGGTAAATCGAAAGATGTATGTGAGCAATGGATGGTAAAGCTGGAAATTCAGATCTAACTCTGAATATTTGCTTTAAAAAAAAAAAAAAAAAGTAGAAAAAATCTGAATCTCCCCCTGTTCTGCAGATATGCGTTCCCACTGCGTCCCTGGGGGAAGGCTGCAGTGAGATGAGGACCTCAGCGGCTTGACAGAAGTGTTTTGCTGCAGAGATCTGGGGCAGCTTTACCCCTTTCACCTAGATGTGGCACTTAATTTACAGATGGGAGTGGATGGGGGAACTAAAGCCATGCTTACATTTCAGTCCCTGGTGTTGCCTGTACAAGACACCTCCAGCCAGATGTTTTGGGTTTTGTGTTGTGTTTTTTTACAGCTGATATCAAAAGTATTTTTTGTGAGTCGTTTTCATTATCAGTGCTTTTTAAAAAGCAGGTGTGTATCCCAATGGGGAAAGCTCCGTCTTGGGACAGTGGGTGTGAAGTTCATCACCTTTGTCTGGCCGTGTTGCAGCGCTGCTCCCGCGAGATGCTTAACTGCACAGGCAGACCCGGGCTCCCACGAGAGGTGGGAGAGTGTCCTGGTCGTGCTGAGGAGGCTGCTGCTCACCAGAGGGGACAGCAAATACGAGCGTCCGAGGAGCAGGACCTGCATTTCCACATCAAATGGGATACAGTGGGTTTGGTTTTTTCCAATATGGAGCCATACTTTTTTTTTTTTTAAGTAATTTGAGATCTGAATGTGATTTCTAATGTATCAAGAACGTTAATATTTTAAAGCTATAACAAAGTTTTAAATTTCTACTATTTTTTTTTTCATTTATTTTAACTGTTCTGTTCTGTTACCTTAATTTGATGTATGTGGTTGGGGAATGTTGCTTCTCCTCTTAGCATTTGTTTCTATAACCAGAAATAAAATTATATATGAAAGAGAAAATGCCCTGAAATTGCTTGCTGCTTTTAAGTGACAGATTCACGTTCTTCCAGCGTAATATCGTAGGGGGGTTCAGATTCCTGCAGCAGTTTGTGTTGTACAGTCTACCCCTTCTCACAATACAAGGGGACAGAGGGTTTTAGTATTTTTTTTCCTTTTACTGTTTTCATTAAGTGCTGTAGGAGGGAAGTATATGTCTGGACACCTTGCACTGGTTTAGAGTTCACAAATATCCTGCTTTTGATCCCTTGTCGGTTATTTGGGAAGCTGTTAACTCGCAGCAGAGTGAACATATGGAGGTGCGTGTGTTTGAGATGCGCAATGCTTCCCCTGGGGATTATAAACTCTTCCTCCAGTTCTCGCTTTCCTTTTGTCATGAAGTGAAACAACAACGATTTTGAAAGATAAACTATTTCAGTGTATTTCCCTGTAATTTATAATAATTGTTTCATGTAAGCATATGAGGTCAGAAATAGTTCTTTATCCACCTACCTTATAGTTAGGGGTTTCCTCCCTTGTCCTCCTAACAGAGCTACAATTTAAGCTCGGGGTTTATTTTGACTAAATAAAGTCATTCTGAGCTCCAAAATTGAATAGCAGTATCTTTTAAGACCTCGGTTGACATAAAGTAGCTGTATTTGACTAACTAATGTTTAAAAAACAGTAATAAAATTGCACACAGTGTAGCAAAGGTATTCAGCCAGAACCTTTTTTTTTTTCGTTTTGGGGTTTGTTTGGTTTTTTGGGGGGAGGCATCTTCTAAAATTGTCATCCCTTTGGCTCCCCACGTGCATCAGGCCTGTTTTTCCGATGAAGCCGGAGGGAAAATCCGCATCCTGGCGCTTGGCCCCTCTGCTCTGGCTGCTGATCGCCGGGGCGACGGATGATGCTGCTGCTGCCGCCTCTTTGGGGGGCAAAGGGGAGCTGATGCTCTGCTGTTAATGAACTTCACTGCCGGGGGGACAACGACACACGGGGCAGAGTGGCACCAAAGGGCGAAGCGCCAAGCTTCCTCCTGCTCCCCACGGGGGGATGCTCGGCAGGGAGAGCCCCGGGAGGAGCGACGTGTCTCACGGGGAAGCGTTAATTCCTTTCTGACCTTTTGGCAGCTCTGGAGACCACCGGCCGAGCAGGTATTTCTAACACCTCCTGCCCTTTTGGTTTTGAACAGGTCCCAGGGGAGGATAATGGCATCTTCCACCGCCGGCCTCTTAACGTCCGAACTCTGCCCCGGCCCTGCCGGCGTGGTGTCTCCCGTGGGTGAATCCCGAGCGTGGTCCTGAGGTGGAGAATAATAGCAAGATCGTCTCGAAATAATCAATGAACGGTTAGTAGAGGGGATTTTGCCCTTACCCCTACTCCCCTCTCCCCGGGGCTCGGACCGGCCCTGTCCCCCCTCCCCGGAACCTTCGTGCAGCAGCAGCCGCGCCCAGCCGGAGCCTCCCCGGCCAGACCCCGCGCCTCAGGGGGGCCGCTTTGGCCGCGCACCGTAGGCGGGGCGAGCGGTGGAGCTGCCGGCATGTTCACGGCGGCGGCCGAGAGCTTCCTCAAGCAGGCGAGGTACCGGCCGAGGGGGTCGGGGCACCGGGAGGGGGGCTGAGGTACGGGGGGAGGGCGGCAG